>JAVJIF010003970.1:0-252834 GCA_038442645.1 Agave tequilana | reverse complement strand
CCAAATCCTCGGTGGAGGTTCCCTGTGTGGAGTCCTTTGTGGACAAGTTAGTGGATTGAAAATCCTTCTCGGTGAAGGCGGGGACGTAGAGCGGGTGCTCGAACCTCGAAACACATCTTATTGTTTGCATTTGATCCATTGACTCTAACTTTTCTCTCTTTATTTGGGCCTTGCATCATTCATATTGCTATTCATATAGTATATGCTTGGCATGTTTGAGTGTGCCTCACTTGTGCTTAACCACGAGAGCTTCATATAGCGCCCCAACTCTTATTTAGAGGAATCAAGAGGAGTTAGTCCAGAGCCCTTCACCGGGAATTCGGCTACACTCGTTGGTTGCACTAAGTGTAGTTGCAATTAGTTTTTAATTTTGGCATTTAGTTCATTAGATTAGCCGAACACCTATTCACCCCCCTCTAGGTGTACCTTAATTGGTATCAGAGCCTACGCTCCTGATATTAGGTTTAACCACCTAGGAGTGTGATCTTGGTTAGCTAATCTATCATTTGCATTTGCACATTTATATTGTTTACACACACTCGTGGATTGCTTGTCACCTCCCATGTTTGATGTCTCCAACATTGATATGTGAAAATTTAGGATGTCCATGTATTTGAAAACCCTAGGCTTGCATGTTTTCCTTACCGCTACCAAGAAATCCTATCTTGGTAATAGCGATCATTTAGAGGCCAATGCATAAGCCCTTGAGGCACTTAGAAGCACGCTAAATAAAGAATATCTTTCTATGTTTCTAACTGTGATTTTGCCTTTGCAGTGTGGAACACGTTGACCTCCTCCAAGCTTCAAACGCCAACTATTGTGGAGGTGAATCTAGTGGAGAATCCGAGCAACAATGCTAGATGGTCCAAGGGAATGACTCCCTTGAGGTATACTCGGAAACTCAATTAGATAGTGATGATGTTAGTTCTTCATGTGATGATTATGTGGATCCAAATGTTTTGAATGAAGAACTTTCAATTGTTTGTGAAAAAACTATAGGAAAAATACAATCTTTTGAAAAAGAAGACTTTTGCTTTGAATAACGAAAATGAAAATTTGTCTTCTAAACTTGATTTGATTTTGCAAGAGAAGGAAGAGATGTCTAGTGAACGTGACTCACTAAATCTCAACTAGATCTTGCCCAAAAAGAAAACAAGATTTTAAAAAATAGAAATGATTGTAATGATGTTTTGAAGAAAAATAAAGTTATATCTTCAAAACTTGATTTTGTTGTAAAAGAGAATGATTCTTTGAAAATAAAAATTGCTTCAATTTCAAAGGATTTAGAAGTTTGTTTAAAGAAAAATGAATCTTTGAAAATTGATATAGATTCACATGTTGACATGCTAGTGTAGCTTTACCATCTAGCTCACCTATTGCATGCCACACTTCTTCTATAATTAAAAATGATATAAATTTATTAAAGAAGAATATTGATTGTTTGGGCTCCACTATGAGCCAATGTGCTTTGAACCAACACGCTTGGAATCTTTGGTTCGAAAGAAACAAGTTCCACCTTTGCATGCACACCATCCACGGCATACACATGCTTCACACGTTCATGTACACAATACTATATATGCTCATGTGTACACTTGTACACATTGTGGACGTAAGGGCCACCTTGCTAAGTTTTGTTATGATCGTATACATGATGCAAATTTAGCAACTAAGTTTGTTTGGGTTAGAAAAGGTACTAACCCTCATTGACCCAAAAGAGTGTGGGTACCAAAGACTACCCCTATTGTATTGATGTAGGTATGGACTCTCGCATGACGTGAGAGTAATGGTGCCTTGAAGTGGATGCGTTCCGAGCTTAAAGAGAACTATTTGGATGCATCACTTTCAAGGGGAGTTTGGTGGGAGGACCACCTTGTTTTGGAGACTTGGAGAGTTGCCTTCCAGGTTTTAGTATCGATCCCTAACTCCCGTTTATATTTACATGCTTTCCACATTATTGAGCTTTAGCATGTTTTAATTAGTATGTTAAATGTCATGATTATTAGACCATTGACATGCATGTATAGCATTTGAGATCACCCATGTTTATATGGACCCATATTTTGTGTTCTCACCATTGTTTAGCTATTATGTATATCATAATTCTAATGCATGTGCATTTACATCGTATTTATGTTTATCATGTTGGTTTATGTCTTGCTTTATGCTTCATGATTTGATTACATGTTTAGATGTTAGTTTTCATTAAAACTTGAATATATACTTGTACAAATAGACTTTTATATGTTTGTGCTTAAATGCTCATTTGCTTGTTAAATATATTAGTATAGCCTAGTTTGATGATTCATGTATTTTAACTTGTATTCCCCATATTGGACATGTTTTATGATCATGTGTTTTCACTTCATGTATATGTCTATTTTGCCAAACCTTAAGATATACATGTATACCCCTTGAGTCATTTGCTTTTCATGCCAATCTTTATTATGGACTCAATTGTGTTTAGGGATATGTATGTATACTTTTTGTTTTGTCAAAACATACATATGCCTTGAAGTATAAATTGTTTTTAATGAAAATTTAGTTTTGACGATTTTCATGTTTTCATGTTTAAAGGAAATTCAAAATTGAGCTAAATTGACTATCTTCATGATTATGTTCTTCACATTTTATTTGTACACTCACCTTTCTTGTTTACTCATGCTTTATTTTTCATGAGTCATATTCATGCTTCATTGACTTTAAGTGTTGGCTATCATGTGAATTTCATGTTTCATGAAAAATATTTTTGTTTTATTCCTTACTTGAAGGATTTCGTACTAGTTTACAAATTTTTTCTTATAACTAGTTGTATTCTTCATTTGGTAGAGTTTTCAAACACACTTATTTTCAAACCTATTTTTGAAAACCCTACCCATCCAAGGGCGGTTGGTTGGGGCGACCTGCCTTGTATGTTCAGATTGAAAATCATTTTAAACTTGTGCATGAAATGGGTGGTAGTTAATATGAGTTATACACTTGATCTTATTATTGTTTCAATTGGTATCATTAGATCGTTTCAATTGGTATCAATATTGACATTCTTTTTGTATACTCATATATGTTTAATTTGTGCTCAAGGATATCACAAATTTGGTTATACTAAGCTTGATTTTTAATATCTGACTATGTTTCAATTGATTAGTTTTCAATTGGTATCTATACAAGATATGCATCGTTTTATTTGGTATTTCATAAAGGGGGAGAAAATTCATATTTCATCTTTCAATTGGTATTTGGTTTACCTTTGATTTTCACTCCCATACTTTATGATGAAAAATAATTGGAAAATGATTTGATTTTAATTTGGTATCATATGTTCAAAATGAAAAATACTTACAATTGGTATCAAGATGTTTATTTGTTTACTTTCAATTGGTATCAAGAAAAATAAAAATGTTTTGATTGCCTATATGCAAGGGGAGCTTAACATCTCTTCTACATATAGATTCGTGTTGAGTGTATCTTATATTGAGGAGCTTAACAACTCTTCTTTATGCGATACACATGTGTAGGGGGAGCTTCACATCTCCTCTTATGCATTACATATTATGCGTTATGTGAGTTAGGGCTTGTCATCCCTTCTTCATGTAATGCATATATGTAGGAAAGTTAACTTAGTGTCTTCCTCTTCATGATATATATCGCATATATCTTTTTATTGATTTGTTTAATGTCACCCCTTTATTGATTTTTATTTTTGACAAAAAGGGGGAGAACATTGTTTTCTTTGACCCCTTTGTTGATGATTGACAAAAAGGGGAGAAGTATTGAGTTTATATGCATATATTTGAGTTTTTATATGCATATAGTTGAGTTTTCATTTTTTTTGGTATCAAGAGCTATATTGATTGATAATTTTTTAATTGATTGGTATAGATAGCATGTTCGTTTCACTGTTTTATGCATATTATTGTTTTAGTTTGGCATCAAGAGCATGTTCATTTCATTATTTTATGCATAGTCATATTTAGTATCTATTGCATATCTTATTGTTTATTGCTATGTATGTGTTAAGGGGGAGCTTCCTTGAAGCTTAACTTAATCCATGCATATATAACTCCATGAGTTTTGTCATCATCAAAAAGGGGGAGATTGTTGGCCCAGAGGCTTTCCACTCTAGTTTTGATGATGATTAACTCATGTAGTTATGTTTACTAATAATAATCTTGTAATGTTTAGTTTCAAATCCTTAACCAAAATATTATTAGTAGGTGACTAGCTTCAGCAAAGGAGTTTTGGAGCTTCTCACATGGTGATTCAAGAGCCCGAGCATCAAGATCATATATAGCACTCGTTGGAGTCAAGCTCGGTGGATCACGGTTTGGATCGAGTCGGCTTGAAGACGGAGTTCGTCAAGAAGACTTCACTACCAAGTTTAGTTTATGTTTTAGATCCATGTGTAAAGATTAGATAGTGTGATATGCTCAAGTTCACAACACACACACGTGTTTCTAGTTTCATGTTTATCGGTTTTTGGTTTTGGTTTAACCGATCTTGGTTTTCATAAATAGATAGATTCAAAATAAGTTTACATTGTTTAAATGTATATTAGATATGTTCTATATACATGTATGCTTCATATCATAAACAAACTTATTTTGATATGCCTATTCATGTGTTTGGTGTTTGGTATTTTTATCAAAACATATTTTTGGATTTATTGTCAAAAAACTATGATATATATCTTTATATGTATATTGGATTCTATCCATATACAATATGCCTAAAAGTTGTTTCTATATCATGTTTTTGTATTTGGATAAGTTTTGGACAAAACGTATTTTCATTTAAAAAAAATCCAAGTTTTAGAAAATACAGGTTTGGTTTTCGACAAAATTTCTAAATCACAAAAATAGTTCAAAAAGATTGAAATATGTGTTGAAATTTTTCACACATGTTTGTTTTTCAAAAGTATTATACTGAACTTATTTTTGTGGATTTTTAGAGTATTTATGAGATTTTTTAGGATATTAAAAACCCAAGTTTTTAAGTCCCTTATAGCAGCCTGCCAGGCTCTGGCGGTCGACCGGACCGGTCGACTGGACTCAGAGTCGATCAACCAGACCGGTCGACCGACGTGCACAAAACGTGCATGCTGGATAGCCACTTGGGCCGGTCGACCGGGCGTCGACCGACTGCAAGTACCCCACTCTCGGTAAGGGCGGTCGACCGGACTGGTCGACCGTAAGTTTGGACGGTCGACTGAGCGGTCGACCGACCAGAGAGCATTTGCTCTCTGGATTGGCATGGTCAACCGGGTGGTCGACCAGAGGGCTCCAACGGTCAAATTTTTGACCGTTGGCGGTCGACCGGGCCGGTCGACCGCCAGCCACCAAGGCTGAAAATCAGCCCAACGGCTAGTTTTCTTGGAGGAGCCTATATACCCCATTTTGAGAGAGTTTCTCAACAAGTTTAAGAGCTAAAAATTTTCAGAGTTCCTAGTGTTTATTTCAAGTTTCAAAAGGAGTTATTAGAGCTTCAAATTCTTATCTTCATTTGTTTTTTTAAAAGTGTTTTATTTTCAAAGAAAATAGTCTTTTGGGAATTTATTTTTGGTCTAAAAATTCTATATCTATTTGGAGATTTCCCAAGTGATTTTCTTTGTCAAAAACACTTTATTTTTCACACTTGAGCCATATCATTCTATCCTATCTATAGGATCTTTATTTTGTGGAAGAAATTGTTTGTGGTTGAAATATACCACCTTGTTGTAACCCTCCTACTTTGTGATATCCCTCTTGGGTAGAGGTTGATTTGGGTTGTGGTTAGCTCCCTCAAGTGTAGAGGTTGAGATTGTGTTTTGTTCCCCCTAGTGAGAGGTGGAGTTTGGATTTGTATCCCTCTTGGTGAAGAGGTGGATTGAGGTTGTTTGGCTAGGTGCCTACCCCTCCTGTGTGAGGTGGTGATTGAGTTGGTTGTGCATTACCTCTGTGAGAGGTTGTATTGGTTGGAGAGAAGAGTTGTGAACTCCCGGTTGTATTGCCCCAAATCTTCGGTAGAGGTTCCCTATGTGGGAGTCCTTTGTGGATAAGTTAGTGGATTGGAAATCCTTCTCGGTGAAGGCGGGGACGTAGAGCCGGGTGCTCGAACCTCGAAACACATCTTGTTGTTTACGTTTGATTCATTAACTCTAACTCTCTCTCTCTCTCTCTCTCTCTCTCTCTCTCTCTCTTTATTTGTGCCTTGCATCATTCATATTGCTCATTCATATAGTATATGCTTGGCTTGTTTGAGTGTGCCTCACTTGTGCTTAACCACGAGAGCTTCATATAGCGCCTCAACTCTTATTCAGAGGAATCAAGAGGAGTTAGTCCAGAGCCCTTCACCGGGAATTCAGCTACACTCGTTGGTTGCACTAAGTGTAGTTGCAATTAGTTTTTAATTTCGCATTTAGTTCATTAGATTAGCCGTACACTTATTCACCCCCCTCTAGGTGTACCTTCAAAGACTTCGGTACATAATTTAGTTTATATTTTAGATCCATTTGTTAAAGATTAGATAGTGTGATATGCTCAAGTTAACAACACACACACTTGTTCAATTTCATGTTTATTGGTTTTTGATTTTTAGTTTAACCGATCTTGGTTTTCATGAATAGATAGAATCAACAAGTTTACATGGTTTAATGTATATTAGATTTGTTCTATATACATGCATGCTTCAACTATTTAAACAAACTTAGTTTGATAGTCTATTTCATGAGTTTGGAGTTTTGGTATTTTAACAAAAATTATTTTTGGATTTATTGTCAAAAACATTGATATATATCTTTATATGTATATTGGATTATATCCATATACTATATGCTTCAAAGTTGTTTCAATATCATGTTTTGTATTTGGATGAGTTTTGGACAAAACGATTTCCATTTCAAAAATCCTAGTTTTGAAAAATACAGAATTTGGTTTTCAGTAAAATTTCCATAACACAAAAGAGTTCAAAATGTTTGTAACTTGGTCTGAGTTTTACTCAAACAAGTTTGTATTTCAAAGAGAATATAAGAACTTATTTTGTGGATTTTTAGAGATTTTATGAGATTTATTTGGTAATAAAAACCCAGTTTTCAAGTCCTGAATTTCTGTCTGCCAGGCTCTGGCGGTCGACCGACCAGTCGACCGGACCAGGAGCCGGTCGACCAGAGCGGTCGACCGGACGTGCACACAAACGTGCACAAGGTCATATCAGTTGGCCGGTCGACCGACTAAAGGCAACCCACTCTCGGGTTGCCCCGGTCGACCGGGCGGTCGACCGGCCAGAGAGCCGTTGCTCTCTGGTTCTGGGGGCGGTCGACCGGTAGGCTCAACGGTCAAAAAATTTGACCGTTGGCGGTCGATCGGAAGGGCATTCTGGGCCTAGTCAGCTGCCAACGGGTAGATTTTGATTGGGATTATAAATACCCCAATCCTTGTATGTTTTTCACTAAGTTTTTAAGAGCCAAAATTTCAGAGTTTCTCTAGTGTTTTATTACAAGTTTTAAAAAGAGTTTTAGAGCTTCAAAGATTTAATCTTCATTTATTTTCAAAGTGTTTTATATCAAAGAAAATAGTCTTTTTGGGAATTTGTTTTTTGTCTAAAAATTCTATATCTATTTGAAGATTTCCCAAGTGATTTTCTTTATTCAAAACACTTTGTTTTCCACACTTGGGCTATCTTGCTATCCTATCTATAGGATCTTTATCTTTGTGGGAAAATTGGTTTGTGGTTGAGATATACCACCAAGTTGTAAACCTCCAATTTATGATATCCCTCTTGTGTAGAGGTTGATTATTGGAGTTGTGGTTGGCTCCCTCTAGTGAGAGGTAGAGATTGTGTTTAGCTCCTCTAGTGTGAGGTGGAGTTGGTGTTGGAATCCCTCAAGTGTGAGGTGATTGTTTTGTATTGACCAAGTGCCTACCCCCTCTTGTGTGAGGTGGTGGTGTTTGTGTTGGTTGTGCATTGCCTCTAGTGAGAGGTTGTATTTGGTTAAGAGAGGAATTGTGTACTCCCCGTTGTATTTGCCCCAAATCCTCAGTGGAGGTTCCCTATGTGGGAGTCCTGTGTGGACAAGTTAGTGGATTGAAAATCCTTCTGTGTGAAGGCGGGGACGTAGAGCTGTGTGCTCGAACCTCGAAACATATCCGTGTGTTAGCGATTGATCCACTTTCTCTTAACTCTCTCTCTATTACTTTGTGCATCTATTCATATTACCATATCATATACATACTTGTGTTGTTTGTGTGTGCCTCACTTGTGTTTAATCACGAGAGCTTCATATAGCACCTCAACTCTTATTCAGAGGAATCAAGAGGAATTAGTCCAGAGCCTTCACCGGGAATTTGGCTACACTCGTTGGTTACATTAAGTGTGTTGCAAATTAGTTTTTAATTTTCTCATTTTGTTCATTAGATTAGCCGTACACCTATTCACCCCTTATAGGTGTACTTACAATTGGTATCAGAGCCTACTCTCCTGATATTAGGTTTAACCACCTAGCAGTGTGATCTTGGTTTTGCTAATCTACATTTGCATTTGCATTTGCACACATATTGTTTGCACTCATGGATTGCTTGTCACCTCCCATGTTTGATGTTTCCAACATTGACATGTGAAAATTTAGGATGTCTATGTACTTGAAAACCCAAGGCTTGCATGTTTTCCTTGCCGCTACCAAGAAATCCTATCTTGATAATAGCAAGCATATAGAGGCCAATGCACAAGCCCTTGAGACACTTAGAAGCACACTAAACAAAGAATATCTTATGTTGGTTTCTAACTGTGATTCCGCCTTTGCAGTGTGGAACACGTTGACCTCTCCAACCTTCAATTGCCAATCCAAATGAAGGATGAATCTAGTGGAGAATCCGAGTAACAATGCTACATGGTCCAAGGGAATGACTCCCTTGAGGTATATTCGAAATCTCAATTAGATGATGATGATGCTTGTTCTTCTAATAATGGTTATATTGATCCAAATGCTTTGAATGAAGAACTTTCAATTATTTGTGAAAAATTGCTTGAAAAATATAATCTTTTGAAAAAGAAAAGTCTAGGACTTAATAATGAAAATAAAGATTTATTTTCAAAACTTGAGTTGGTTTTACAAGAGAAGGTTGAGATTTCTAATGAAAGGGATTCATTGAAATCTAAGCTTGATTTTGCTCTAAATGAAAATAAGTTTTTAAGAAATAAAAATGATTGTAATGATATTTTAAAGAAAAATAAAAACTTGTCTTCAAAACTTGTTTTTGTTTTAAAAGAAAAATGATTCTTTGAAAAAAAAAATTGATTTGATTTCTAAAGAATTGAAAGATTGCTTAAATGAAAATAAAACTTTGAAAAATGACTTAAACTCTCATGTTTGCCTTGCTAGTATAGCTTCACATTCTAACTCACCTATTGCATGCACCTCTTCTTCCTTGATTGAAAATGATATATCTATGCTTAAGAAGAGTGTTGATTGTTTGGGCTCCACTTTGAGCCATTGTGTCATGAACCACTCACGTTTGGAATCTATGTTTCGAAAGAAACAAGTTCCATCTTTGATGCACACAAACTACGGCATACACATGCTTCCCACGTACACACCCATAACACGATGTATGCTCATGTGTACACATGTACACATTGTGGACGTAAGGGCCAACTTGCTAAATTTTGCTATGACAAGATACATGATGTAAATTTAGCAACTAAATTTGTTTGGGTTAGGAAAGGAACTAACCCCCCATGGACCCAAAAGAGTGTGGGTACCAAAGACCACCCCTATTGTATTGATGTAGGTGTGGGCTCTCACATGACGCGGGAGTGATGGTGCCTTGAGGTGGATGCGTTCTGAGCTTAAAGAGGACTATTTGGATGCATCACTTTCAAGGGGAGTTTGGTGGTAGGACCACCACGTTTTAGAGATATGGATATGTGCCTTTTAGGTTTTGGTAACAATCTCTAACTCCTCATTTATTGTTTACATGCTTTTCATATCATTGTTTTAGCATGTTTTGATGTTTCATAATTAGTATGTTAAATGACATGACTATTAGACTAGTGATATGCATTATTAGTATTTGAGACACCCATGTTTATATGGTCCCATATTTTGTGTTCTCACATTTGTTTAGCTAATATATATCTCATAGATCTAATGCATGTTCATTACATAATGATCATATGAGTTTTTGTTTTAATACTTCATGATCTGAATATATGTTTAGATGTTTGTTTTCATTAAGACTTGGATATATACTTGTACAACTAATGAGCCACAAATAGATCATTATATGTTTGTGCTTGAAAGCTCATTTGTACTCATTAGATGTACTAGTATAGCTTAGTTTTGATGGTTCATGCATTTGACTTGTATTCTCATTTTCTACATGTTTTTCATATTTATATGTTTAACTTCATGTATATGTCTATTTTGTCTCAACTATTAGCTATACATATACATCCCTTGAGCCACTTGCCTTCATGCATATACTTTTGTGGACTCGTTTATATTTGGATATGTATGTATACTTTAGTTTGTACATGACATACATATACCTTGAAGGATTCTACTTTTGATGATTTTCATAGTTTTAAGGAATTGCATTTTGAGCTCTATTGCCTAGTTTCATGATAATGTGTTTCATATTCCTTATACACTCACTTTATGTAATGTTTCCTCATGATTTTGTTTTTATGAGTATAATTTGTGCTTTATAGATTTTGAGTGTTTGGTGATCATGTGATTTACATGTTTTTCATGAAATATTTTTTTGTTTTATTTCTTGCTTGAAGGATTTCGTACTAGTTTACAAATTTTTCTTATAACTAGTTCGTATTCTTCATTATGGTAAAGCTTTTTAAACATACAATATTTTTAAACCTATTTTTGAAAACCCTACCCATTTAAGGGCAGTTGGTTGGGCGACCATGCCTTGTATACTTCTTATTGAAAATCCTTTTAAATATGTGCATGAAATTGGTGGAAGGTAATATGAGTTATACATTTGATCTTATTGTGTTTCAATTGGTATTATTGGATCTTTTCAATTGGTATCATTATTGACATTTTTTTCGTATACTCATATATGTTTCTATATATGTATGATTACACTTCAAATAGTATCAATTTCGATTGGTATTCAATTTACATATATATATGATTTATTTGTGCTTACTATATCTCTATATCCTTGAGCACAAATTTTTATTTTGCTAAGCTTGATTTCAAATGACTATTATATTTCAATTGATTATGTTTCAATTGGTATCTTATACAAGCTTATGCATCATTTTATTTGGTATTTCATAAAAGGGGAGAAAATTTATATCTCATCTTTTAATTGATATTTTACTCCCACACTTTATGTTGAAATATGATTAAAAAAATGATATTGATTATTTTTGGTATCATATGCTTTTAATAATAAAAAAAATTACTTTCAATTGGTACTAATCTTTACATATTGGTATCAAGATTACCTATAAGTTTACTTACAATTGGTATCAAAATTTTTGATTAAATACTTTAAAATGATTTATTTACTTACAATTGGTATATATTAAAAACATTTGTTTTATGTACCTTCAATTGGTATATTTTATTTATTTTATTGATATCATGATGAATGAAATTGATATATCTTTTCTTACAATTGGTATCATAAAGTTTTGTTTTGATTTCACCCCTTATTGATATTATCTTTGTTTAAGACAAAAAAAGGGGGAGAACATTGTTTTTATTATTTTCTTTAACCCCTTTGTTGATGATTGACAAAAGGGGGAGAAGTATTTGAGTTTATATGCATGTTTTTTATTAATATGCGTGTTTATTGTTTATTATTGATATTCATATTGATATTTTTTATTGTTGGTATCAAAAGCTTTTAGTGATTATCTTTCCAATTGGTATCAAGAATTTTGTTTTATTAATTGGTATCAAGAGCTTAAGTTTTTTCATTGAAATTTTTATTGGTATCAAAAGCAATTATTTAAGAACATGTTTATTTAAAAAGGTAAAGGAATTTATTTTAAAAGTTTGGTATCAAGAGCATGTTTATTTCATGTTTGGTATCAAGAGCATGTTCATTTCACTGTTTTTATGCATGTTAATGCATATCCATGTTTAGTATTCATTGCATATATTTATTTTTTATTGCTATGCATGAGTTAAGGGGGAGCTTCTTTGAAGCTTAACTTTAATCCATGCATATATAACTCCATGAGTTTTGTCATCATCAAAAAAGGGGAGATTGTTGGCCCAGAGGCCTTCCACTCTAGTTTTGATGATGATTAACTCATGTAGTTATATTTACTAATAATCTTGTGATGTTTAGTTTCAGATACTTAACCAAGATATTAGTAGGTGATTAGCTTCAACAAAGGTGTTTGGAGCTTTTCACATGGTGATTCAAGAGCCCGAGCGTCATAGTTCATATCTAGCACTCGTTTGAGTCAAGCTCGGTGGATCTTGTTTGGATCAAGTCGACTTGGAGATGGCGCTCGACGAGAAGACTTCGATATATAATTTAGTTTATGTTTTAGATCCATTTGTTAAAGATTAGATAGTGTGATATGCTCAAGTTCACAACACACACACACACACTTGTTCAAAGTTTCATGTTTATTGGTTTTCGATTTTTGGTTTAACCGATCTTGGTTTTCATGAATAGATAGAATCAACAAGTTTACATGGTTCAATGTATATTAGATTTGTTCTATATACATGCATGCTTCAACTATTTAAACAAACTTAGTTTGATAGTCTATTTCATGAGTTTGGAGTTTTGATATTTTAACAAAACTTATTTTTGGATTTATTGTCAAAAACATTGATATATATCTTTATATGTATATTGGATTATATCCATATACTATATTGCTTCAAAGTTGTTTCAATATCATGTTTTTGTATTTGGATGAGTTTTGGATAAAACGATTTTCCATTTCAAAAATCCCAGTTTTGGAAAATACGGATTTGGTTTTCGATAAAATTTCCATAACACAAAAAGAGTTCAAAATATTTGTAACTTGGTCTGAACTTTACTCAAACAAGTTTGTATTTCAAAGAGAATATAAGAACTTATTTTGTGAATTTTTAGAGATTTTATGTGATTTATTTGGTAAATAAAAACCCAGTTTTCAAGTCCTGAATTTCTGTCTGCTAGGCTCTGGCGGTGACCGACAGGTCGACCGGACAAGGAGTCGATCGACCGGACGGGCACACAAACGTGCACAAGGCCATATCAGTTGGCCGGTCGACCGAGCGGTCGACCGACTGAAGGCAACCCACTCTCGGGTTGCCCCGGTCGACCGGGCGGTCGACCGACCAGAGAGCCGTTGCTCTCTGGTTCTGGGCGCGGTCGACCGGGTGGTCGACCGGCAGGCTCAACGGTCAAAAATTTGACTATTGGCCGGTCGACTGGAAGGCCATTCTGGGCCTAGTTAGCTGCCAACGGGCAGATTTTGATTGGGATTATAAATACCCCGATCCTTGTATGTTTTTCACTAAGTTTTTAAGAGCCAAAATTTCAGAGCTTCTCTAGTGTTTTATTACAAGTTTTAAAAAGAGTTTTAGAGATTCAAAGATTTGATCTTCATTTATTTTCAAAGTGTTTTTATTTCAAAGAAAATAGTCTTTTTGGGAGTTTGTTTTTGGTCTATAAATTCTATATCCATTTGAAGATTTCCCAAGTGATTTTCTTTATTCAAAACACTTTGTTTTCCACACTTGAGCTATCTTGCTATCCTATCTATAGGATCTTTATCTTTGTGGGAAAATTGATTTGTGGTTGAGATATACCACCAAGTTGTAACCCTCCTAATTTATGATATCCTTCTTGTGTAGAGCTTGATTATTGGAGTTGTGGTTGGCTCCCTCTAGTGAGAGGTGGAGATTGTGTTTAACTCCCTCTAGTGTGAGGTGGAGTTGGTGTTGGAATCCCTCAAGTGTGAGGTGATTGTTTTGTATTGGCTAAGTGCCTACCCCTCTTGTGTGAGGTGATTTTTGTGTTGGTTGTGCATTGCCTCTAGTGAGAGGTTGTATTTGGTTAAGAGAGGAGTTGTGTACTCCCGGTTGTATTTGCCCCAAATCCTCAGTGGAGGTTCCCTATGTGGGAGTCCTGTGTGGACAAGTTAGTAGATTGGAAATCTTCTGTGTGAAGGTGAGGACGTAGAGCTGTTTGCTCGAACCTCAAAACATATCCGTGTGTTAGCGATTGATCCACTTTCTCTTAACTCTCTCTCTATTACTTTGTGCATCTATTCATATTGCCATATCATATACATGCTTGTGTTGTTTGTGTGTGCCTCACTTGTATTTAACCACGAGAGCTTCATATAGCACCTCAACTCTTATTCAGAGGAATCAAGAGGAGTTAGTCCAGAGCCCTTCACCGAGAATTCGGCTACACTCGTTGGTTACATTAAGTGTGTTGCAAATTAGTTTTTAATTTCCGCATTTTTTCATTAGATTAGCTGTACACCTATTCACCCCCTAGGTGTACTTACACCTGGCCGATTAACTCGTGGTCAGAGTTCGACAATGTACCCCCGTGGACAGTCTAACTAGTTAGGAGTCGTCTAGATCTAAGTCAACACTAGCATAGGCTTTTTTTTTTTTTGTTTGTTAGTTTTTCTTATTTTTGTTTTAAATTGTGAAATTAATTTTAACAACAATAATTCTTTCAATCTTAATATGAATCCATATTACACCCCGACCTCATTTGACTTGGATAACTCCAACGCGGCTATGTACAATATGAACCAACCATATATGCCGAGTTGGGATTATCCGACTCAATATGACCCATATCCTCAATCATATGACTATAATTTTCAAAATAATTTCAACTCTTCACAGAGTCAATGGGGATTTACTTCTCCGAAGTCAAATTTTCAACCACCTTGTCCACAATTTTCACAATGTTCATTCTCCGATTTTGGTTCATATACTCCTTTTGCTGTTCCATCAACTGAAGAAAAATTTGATTTGGAAAGGAGTATGGAAGAGTCCCTACAATAAATTCAAAATTTACTCAATTCATAATCTTTCCCACATCAAATTCCACATACTCCTTTTTTAAAGCATCCAATTGAAGAAGAATTTGAGCAAGAAAAGTGTTTGAAAGTCTTTTGTGAAAGAATGCAAAACATGTTGGACTCATCATCTCAACCAAAATTTTAAGAGTCCTACTCATCTTTTCCAGTCTCACAGATTCAAAATGAACAACCATCAATACTAGATTTGAGTATGGAACCCTTGCGTGAGTCCGAGCAGCAATCGCAAAATCCGATGGACTCACAATTTCACCACAATTTCAAAAATCAACTTCCATACTCACCTTTTCAAGAAGAACTAATTGCAAAAAGTATGGAAGACATAATTCTGACTCCAAATTCTGTTACCCGGCCTATCAGTAGGTTAGACTCACTAATGAGCGAATTGATCAATGAGAGTGAGGAAAGTCTTTCTTGTCTACCTTTGACCGATCCTTATATCCCTAACTCTACTGATTGGACCCAAGAATCATGTCGTTTTGGACATCCAGCTTCAATTTCATCATACCAACCTGAACTTGACCAACATCAACCTCTTGACATTTTGGCAAGTTATTCTTTTCTTGAAATTGAACTTGAGCTTGAAAGTGATCTTGAACCTCATGTTGGTGATTCCATTTCACTTTTTGATTCAATAATGACTCCGGTGTCTTTACCATATTTTTTTCTCTATTTTGGAGAACATTGAATCCTGTTACAGTACACTATGAAATTGAATTACGAATATCTTATGATCACACTTCATTAATGGGAAAAGTGTGTGAACATCAATTCTTTAGTTTGGACCCTATTTTTGAACCTATTTCGACTCTCATTGTTGACTCTCGACTTGATCTGAGTCAAATTTTCGAGTCGGTGTCAGTTTTTGTTCCTGATCCATTTGAGTCCAATCCTTCATCTCCCAAAATCACACTTCATTGTTGGACAAGGATGTTGAAGAAAATCACTTAGTAATTATTTTTGAAAATTGAAAATTAGATGGGGATCATTTTTTAAATAAGACCATTCAGTCAATCATTCTTTTATTAAGTCACATTAGAGAGGTAACTGGTGGGTTTTTACAAGATCTATGATATCTTGATTGGGTAGCAACGCTTGGCCCGGTCAGACCATCATCGGAATCACACCATGAGGTAATCTTCCTTCCCTCTCCATTTGTTTCATATATATGCACATTCACGATGCATTGAGAACAATGCATGAGATAAGTGTGGGGGAGGGTTTACTAACATAGTTAGTTTTACATTTTCTTTCTTTTACACCTCTTTTTAATTTAAAATTTTTTTATAAAAACTCTTTTCTTTTCTTTTTACAAAACTTTTTGACATAAGGGAAATAGTTTTGATTTATTTTTAAGAAAATTAAGATTATCTTAGAAATTAGGAAGGCCTAAAATTATGAAACTATAAACCAAGTCAAAATAATAGATCTTGTTTAAATTCTAGGATCAGAAAGTAAGATTGAAAAGATAGTTTGATTTTGAATTTTTTGCCTTAGATTTATGCACTTCACACTTACACAATTTTTTGGGATTGAAACAATGACTGAAAATGTCATAAAAATATAAAAAAATAAAGAAAAATGATGATAAAGAAATCACTTATTGAATTGGGTAATTATGCCTCAGGAAGCATGATTATTCACACCTAAAATGGTGGACAAAGATAAAAATAATCCCCTTTAGTTTTGTGGCCTTATTTACTCGAGTCCTTAAGTCCGAGGGATGTTTTCTCATCTGGTGCCCTAAGATCATCTGGTTTAGGAGTCACCGGCTAAAGGCTCATTACATGGGTAAATAAGAAAGCCTAAGAAAATTAAGAGAAGAAAAAAAGGGAGAAATAATTACACAAAAATCAATGGCATTAAAGTTTGAGTCGATATCCCAAAAATCTTCACAGTTCACAAAGTCCATATTTTTCTAAGAGTTTTATGAAAAGTCAAAGAATCAATTCAATTTTAAATTCTTACATTTAATTTTTAATAAGATTTTGCATTTTGACTTAGTTTAAGGAAGAATAATTTCTGGTTAACCTATGACCTTTGATCACTTATATTTTCGCAAAAATACTTCAATACTTTTCTCTATTTCAAAAATGTGTTTTCAAAATACTAACATTTTATTTCTTTCTTTATGAATTTTGTGAGTGTAATCTGCTGAAAACCCTCAGGAGACAAAACTCCTCTAGGGGAAACCTAGAGGTTTAACGGCTTGTTGCACATGATCAGTGCAATCGCGTCACCTGCGAAAGTGGTGTAATAATTCCTTTAGTTTTTTTGTTTTGCTCAGGACGAGCAAAAAATAAGTGTTGGGGTGTGATTAGTTTTAAAACTACATATTTTATATCATATCTTCACATTTATTTCATATTAAATTCTGCTAATAACTCCTCTCTTGCATATTTCTAGGTCTATGGTGTGCAATAAAGAAGAAGATCCTAAATCACCATTTATTAGGTAATTAAAGGCCTATAATCTAGCCATTGACCTTGAAGAGCTGATTCGTCAAAATCAAGGGCCCAAAATAAGAAACCGGGAATAGCAGCTGATAGGAGACAAATAGGACAGGGCGCGACTCAAAGCGCCGCACGCGCGGCCTTACTAGGGCAGCGGGAAGCCAGCCTAGGCTGCGTTTTCGCGGCCGTACAGGCGCAGTCGCGCCCGTACTTTGGGCCAGGGTTTGCCCCTGGCCCCCTTTCCCCTGGTGCCTAAAAATACCCCCCCGGGATTCTTCAGTTGAGGATATACGAGAATTGTGTAGTTTTTCATTCCATTTTGTAGTTTAGGATAGTTTAGGTTAGTGTTCTTCTTCTTCTTCCTTTGTATTTTTCATTTCTTGTAGATCTTATAATAGGGAGAGAGTGGTACATGTTGCGAAGCAAGAATGCTTATAATAGAAGGTGACAATCTATGTAATGTGCTCTCTTAACTTATCTTTGTTTTCTTCTCTCTAATCCTTTCACATGTGTAGCTAATTTTTCTCTCATGGCAACTAACTACTAACCGTTAACTTACTAACTTCTTATTTGATAATCTACATGAATCTAATAGCCTCTACTTGGCCTTGCTCTTGCAAGAGCCATTGATGGCTCATGATGATGGATCTAACACTCTAACATCTAAATATCTAACAAGCTAACATTATTTTATTTCATGCTTGCTCTTATTGGGTTTTGATGATTTAAGTGTAGCTTGCACTTGTTGATTGAATTTGGATGTGAAAGTTAACATATGAGCTATGCTTTGTAACGCTCTTGAACCAAGGACTAGTGATTGCTAAGGATACATGTAAGGCAACTATCACTAAGAGGTTAGCATATTGGTGGAGTCATTAGTACCTAGTAGCCATGGGTTTTCTTTCTTTTTCACTTTGTTTTAGAAATATATCAGAAACTACAAATACATTCTTTTTTATGTTTCCCACTTCTTTGTTTTCACCGTACTTCTCTTTTCATTCTTTGTTTTCTTTTCTTTTCATTCTTTCAAACATAGAAGAACCGTTAACACACACGTGAACATACCGTGTAAGCTTCTATCCCCTCCCGTCCTTGTGGTTTCGACTTGTTTTAGCCTCTATGCTATAACAGAAGTATCGAGGAAGCCAAAGCACACATACTTTAAATATCAATTTCAAAACATACACTTTTGTGCGCGGTTTCCCCCGATCAAATTTTGGCGTCGTTGCCGAGGATGGGAACGATTTGATTTCATGTTTTTGTTAACCTTTCTTCTTTGTTTTTGGTGTGCAGGTTAAATTTTTAGCGTTGCAGAAGTCCACACTTGCTTTTGTGTGATTAGGGTAGATTCTTGTATATTCTTATACTCTGCTGCTAATTTTTTTTTATATTACCTTTGCACTGTAAATAATTCTAACTAAAATATAGAAATCAGATGCTTTAAAATGGTTTAGACATTTGCATCTAGGCACGTGTCAATTTTCATTCCAATATACTGCATTTTATTCTTGTATTGTTGTGATACTGATAAGAGGTGTACATATTGCATTGCATATAGTTAGGACAAACACTTTAGTGATTTACTCACTTTTTTGTGTTCATTCTTATCTATATTGCACACTTGCACAAATTAAACTTAAGGGTAAAACTCAAGACAACATAAGGTGGGGAAGTCATTACCCTCCCTTAGCCCAAAAATTACCTCCCCACTCACACAACCCAAGCCTAAATAAAATTCTCTAGACATTGGCCCCTAGGGACATCTCAGACTCATTTAGGAGAGTGACCTAAGGGGGAAGTTGTTAAAAGTTGACTCTTGTCAAATCAGTATCTAAGGTTGGAGATTGAAAGGCAAAACCTCTAAGAACAGTGGTTTAACATAATTAGGCTCGTTGCTTCGGTACGGATACTTTCCACTGATCTTGCCCCTACCTAGCCGATTAACTCATGGTCAAATTCCGACAATGTACCCCCCGTGAACAGTCTAACCAGTTAGGAGTCGTCTCGGTCTAAGTCAACCCTAGCATAGGCTTATTTTCTTTTTTCTTTTTGTTTGTTGTTTGTTTATTTTTCTTCTTTTTGTTGTAAATTGTGAAATAGATTTTAACAACAATAATTCTTTCAATCATAATATGAATCCATATTTCACCCCGACCTCATTTGACTCGGATAACTCCAACCCGGCTATGTACAACATGAACCAATCATATATGCCGAGTTGGGATTATCCGACTCAATATGACCCATAACTTCAATCATATGACTATAATTTTTAAAATAATTTCAACTCTTCACAGAGTCAATGGGGATTCACTTCTCCTGAGTCAAATTTTCAACCATCTTGTCTACAATTTTCACAAAGTTCATTCCCCGATTTTGGTTCATATACTCCTTTTCCTATTCCACCAACCGAAGAAAAATCTGATTTGGAAAGGAGTATGGAAGAGTCCCTACAACAAATTCAAAATTTGCTCAATTCACAATCTTCCCCACATCAAACTCCATATACTCCTTTTCTAGAGCATCCAATTGAAGAAGAATTTGAGTTAGAAAAGTGTTTGGAAGTCTTTTGTGAAAGAATGCAAAACATGTTGCATTCATCATCTCAACCAAATTTTCAAGAGTCCTACTCATCTTTTCTAGTCTCACCGATTCAAAATGAACGACCATCAATACTGGACTTGAGTATGGACCCTTGCGTGAGTCCGAGCAGCAATCGCAAAATCCGATGGACTCACAATTTTATCACAATTTTCAAAATCAACTTCCATACTCATCTTTTCAAGAAGAACCAATTGCAAAAAGTATAGAAGCATGATTCCGACTCCAAATTCTGTTACCCGGCCTATCAGTAGGTTAGACTCACTAATGAGCGAATTGATCAATGAGAGCGAGGAAAGTCTTTCTTGGTTGACCTTTGATCGATCCTTATATCCCTAACTCTACTGTTTGGACTCAAGAATCATGTCATTTTGGACATCCAGTTTCAATTTCATCATACCAACCTGAACTTGACCAACATCAACCTCTTAACATTTTGGCAAGTTATTCTTTTTCTGAAATTGAACTTGAGCTTGAAAGTGATCCTGGATCTCATGTTGGTGATTCTATTTCACTTTTTGATTCAATAATAACTCTTGTATCTTCATGTTGGTGATTCTATTTCACTTTTTGATTCAATAATAACTCTTGTATCTTTACCAAATTTTTTTCTCTATTCCAGAGTCAACATTGAATCCTGTACTAGCAGCCTGTGAAATTGAATCACCAATATCTTATGATCACATTCATTAAATGGGAAAGTGTGTAAACATCAATTCTTTGGTTTGGACCCTATTTTTGAACCAATTTCGACTCTCATTGTTGACTCTCGACTTGATCTGAGTCAAATTCTCGAGTCGATATCGATTTTTGTTCCTGATCCTTTTGGGTCCATATCCTTCACTTCCCAAAATCACACTTCATTGTTGGACAAGGGTGTTGAAGAAAATCACTCAGTAATTATTTTTGAAAATTGAAAATTAGATGGGGATCAGTTTTTAAATAAGACCATTCAGTCAATCATTCTTTTACTGGGTTGCATTAGAGAGGTCACTGGTGGGTTTTTGCAAGATCCACGATATCTTGATTGGGTAACAATGCTTGGCCCAGTTAGACCACCACCAGAACCACCACCATGAGGTAATCTTCCTTCCCTCTCCATTTGTTTCATCTATATACACATCCACGATGCATTGAGGACAATGCATGAGATAAGTGTGGGGGAGGGTTTACTAACATAATTAGTTTTACATTTTCTTTCTTTTACACTTCTTTTTAATTAAAAAAATTTATAAAAATTGTTTTCTTTTCTTTTTACAAAACTTTTTAACATAAGGGAAATAGTTTTGATTTATTTTTAAGAAAATTGAGATTATCTTAGGAATTAGGAAGACCTAAAATTATGAAACTGTAAACTAAGTCAAAATAATAGATCTTGTTTAAATTTTAGGATAAGAAAGTAAGATTAAAAAGATAATTTGATCTTAAATTTTTCACCTTAGATTTATGCACTTCACACTTTCACAATTTTTGAGATTGAAACAAAGACTGAAAATGTCATAAAAAATATAAAAAATAAAAAAATGATGATAATAGAAATCACTTATTGAAGTTAGGTAATTATGCCTCAGGAAGTATGATTATTCACACCTAATATGGTGGACAAAAATAAAAATAATCCCTTTAGTTTTGTGGTCTTGTTTACTCGAGTCCTTAAGTCCGAGGGATGTCTTCTCATCTGGTGCCCTAAGATCATCTGGTTTAGGAGTCACCGGCTAAAGGCTCACTACACGGGTAAATAAGAAAGCCTAAGAAAGATAAGGGAAGATAAAAAGGGACAAAAAATAATTATACAAAAATCAATGGCATGAAAGTTTGAGTCGATATCCCAAAAATCTTAATAATTCACAAAGTGCATATTTTCTAAGAGTTTTATGAAAGGTCAAAGAATCAATTCAATTTTAAATTCTTACATTTAATTTTTAACAAGATTTTGCATTTCGACTTAGTTTAAGGAAGAATAATTTCTGGTTAACATATGACCTTTGATAACTTATATTTTCGCAAAAATACTTCAACACTTTTCTCGATTTCAAAAATGTGTTTTCAAAATACTAACATTTGATTTCTTTCTTTATGGATTTTGTGGGTGTAATCCGCTGAAACCCTCAGGAGACAAAACTCCTCCTCTAAGGGAAACCTAGAGGTTTAACGGCTTGTTGCACATGCTCAGTGCAATCGCGTCACCTGCGAAAGTGGTGTAATAATCCCTTTAATTTTTTGTTTTGCTCGGGACGAGCAAAAGATAAGTGTGAGGGTGTGATTAGTCTCTGAAATTACATATTTCATACCACATCTTCACATTTATTTCATATTAAATTCTGTTAATAACACCTCTCTTTCATGTTTCTAGGTCTAAGGTGTGCAATGAAGAAGAAGACCCTAAATCACCATTTAATGGGTGATTAAAGGCCTATAATCTAGCCATTGACTTTGGAGAGCTGATTCGTCAAAACCAGGGGCCCAAACTAGAAACCGGGAACAACAGCTGCCAGGGGACAGACAGGACGGGGCACGGCTCAAAGCGCCACGTGCGCGGCCCTACATGGCAGCAAAAACGCGGCCGTACGAGCGCGGCCGCGCCCGTATTTTGGGCCAGGGTTTGCCCCTGGCCCCCTTTCCCCTGGTGCCTATAAATATCCCCTGGCGTTCTTCAGTTGAGGATATACAGAGAGTAGTGTAATTTTTCATTCTATTTTGTGGTTTAGGGTAGTTTAGGTTAGTGTTCTTCTTCTTCCTCCTTTATATTTTTCATTTCTTATAGATCTTATAATAAGGGGAGAGAGAGAGTGGTACATGTTGGGAAGTAAGAGTGCTTGTAATAGGAGGTGACAATTTATAAAAGGTGCTTTCTTAATTTATCTTTGTTTTTTCTCTCTAATCCCTTTTACATGTATAGCTAATTTTTCTCTCATGGCAACTAACTACTAACCGCTAATTTGCTAACTTCTTATTTGATAATCCACATGAATCTAATAGCCTCTACTTGGCCTTGCTCTTGAGCCATTGATGGCTCATGATGATGGATCTAACACTCTAACATCTAAATCTCTAACAAGCTAATATTACTTTATTTCATACTTGCTCTTATTGGATTTTAATGATTTAAGTGTAGATTGCATTGTTAGTTGAATTTGGATGTGAAAGTTAACATATGAGTCATGTGTTGTAACGCTCTTGAACCAAGGACTATTGATTGCAAAGGATACATGTGAGGCAACTATCACTAAGAGGTTAGCATGTTGGTGGAGTTATTAGTAGTTAGTAGCTATGTGTTTTCTTTCTTTTTCACTTTGTTTTAGAAATACAACAAAAATCACAAATACATTCTTTATATATTTCCCACTTCCTTATTTTCACCGTACTTCTCTTTTCATACTTTGTTTTCTTTTTTTTTTCATTCTTTCAAATATAGAAGAACCGTTAACACACACGTGAATATACCGTGTAATCTTCTATCGCCTCCCGTCCTTGTGGATTCGATTCGTTTTAGCCTCTATGTTATAACGGAAGTATCGAGCAGGCCAAAGCACACACTTTAAACATCAATTTCAAAACATATACTTTTGTGCGTGGTTTCCCCTGATCACCCATCACTCTAGTTTTGATGATGATTAACTCATGTAGTTATAGTACTAATGATCTTGTGTTATATAGTTTCAGATATTAGATCAAGATCTTAGTCGGTGTTTAGCTTCAACAAAAAATTCAAAGTCAAGTTTTGAAGCTAGCACGTGTTGATTCAAGAGATTGCTCATCAAGATCGAATCATGTACTCAAAAAGGAGTCTAGTTCATGAATCAAGGTTTGGACCAAGTCAAGATGGAGAAGAAGATTTTCAAAACTTGTGTCATGTTTGTGAGTGTTAAAATTTATTTTTAGATAAAATATAAAAGATAGATTAGTTGTGGATTGCTCAAGCTCATATATACACAATCACAAAATTTATATGTGTTTTCATAAAATTGTTTCAGTTTTAGAAAATATCGTTTTGGTTTTGAGCTTTAAAATATACATGCTTATGTTTCATGATTAAATTTCATCAAAACAAATTTATATAGTTTATATATGTTTTGGATTTCATCCATACATATTGTTAGTTCAAATGTTTAGAAAAACTTATTTGGTGATTTTATATCATATGTTTGAGTTTTTATTTATCAAAACTTATTTTAGAGCTTATTATCAAAAACATAGATATTTCATCTTATATGTGTATTAGATCATATCCATACACACAAGCTTCAAAAGTATTTAAAATATCTTATTTTTGTAATTGAAGAAGTTTTGGAAAATCGTTTTTCAGATTAAAGATTGATTTTGAAAAATACAGATTTTTGTTTAAGGCAAAATTTCAATATTACAAAAATGGTTCAAAAAGTTTATAATATGTGTTAATTTTTGATCACACATATTTGTACTTCAAAGTATTTCAAAGAACTTATTTTTGTAGATTTTATGGGATTTTATAGGATTTTAATAAACCAAGTTTTTATCCCCAAATTTGCTGACCTGGCTTTCTGTCGGTCGACCGATGTGCAAAGAAACGTGCACAGCCCTTTCGTTTGAGGGCGGTCGACCGATCCAGAGAGTTCACTCTCTGGATCTGGCCCCGGTCGATCGAGCGGTTGACTGGTAGGTCCTGCCAAGGGCACGGTCGACTGGGCGATCGACCGGCAGGCCCCAATGGTCAAAAATATGACTGTTGGTCGGTCGACCGACGGCAGAATATTCTGCTGAGTTGGCTCCCAACGGCTACTTTTTGATTCCCTTTAAAACGGGGTTCACTTGGCCTGTTTTCTACAAGATTTGAAGAGGGTTTCAAAGCCAATTTTTTCCATCTCTCTTAGAGTTTTTCTCCACTTGTTTTAGGGTTAATATTTTCATATCAAAGGAGAGGTTTCAAGAGTGTTTTTCAAAAAAGATTTCTTCAGTTTTTCTCCACAACTCTATCTTGTTTTTCTCACACAAACTTGAGCTTTTTATTGTCATATCTATCCTATAGGAGCTTTGTTATGAGAGTGTTTTTGGGTGATCAAAGTATAGAAATCACCAAGTGTTCATCTTTATAATTGAGGAGGCGAACTTGAGTGTTCGTGTTGTGACGAGTTCTTATGGAGCTCGATGTAGAGGTGCAGCCTCGGCAAGCTAGTGTGCTTGCGTGTATTGTTCTTGTGGGAACAAGAGAGGGACTAATGAGTCCAAGAGTTCTAGTGTGAACTCGTTGTAGGTGTTGCGGCACCGAGTGATCTTATGGGATCGATTCTAGTGAAAATCCTTCATAGTGTTGAATGCGGGGACATAGAGAAAGGGTGCTCGAACCTCGAAATAATTCTCTCGTGTTTGTGATTGCTCATCTCTGTCTCTCACTTGAGTTTATATATCTAACATACTTATATTGTTTATCTTTTTATATGTTTGATATATTTGTACTTAATTGATATATATTTGGGATTGTGTGCTCACACTTGTATTCAACCAAGAGAGTCATAGTGGCACCTCAACTCTTAATCTAGAGGAATCTTGAGGAGATAGTTCAGAGCCCTTCACCGGAAATTCGGATACACTCTTGTGTTATACCTGTGTGTTAGCTTAATAGATTTAGTTTGCATAAATAGTTTTTAATTCCGCATCATTTGTATTAGATTAGCTTGTACACTTATTCAACCCCCCTCTCTAGGTATATTTTCAATTATCCTATGTCATCCGTACTTCCTTTCCAGGCCTTGTCTTAAGAAAAAAGTGCAAGGATCATGGGACCCAACCTAGAGCGAAGAGTTCAAAAAGTGACAACGACGATGGAATCAGGATCCAACATCGTTGCCACACGAGCAAAACCTCACTCTGCCTGCGCCCACCACCAGGAGAAGATATGTTGGAGCAAATCAAGAAAGAGCTTGAGCCCAATCTATTCTTCCCCGACAGTGAGACCTTGTCACGAGAATCGAAATTATGTGACCAGGTCATCACGAGAACCGAAATTGCATGGCGAGGGAGCCAATACAACGCAACCCCCATCTTCATCATTAGCGTCCTCTTCATCTTCTTCCATCGAGCTAAGAAAGAACAACTCAATTCATCAGAGCAAGAAATATCAGGGGGCAGAAGAAAGCCTTCTGAATATGGGCCTCTTACTTCGAAAATACTTCCTATTTATAGACGCAGAAGTCGAACTACCTCGAATTTAAAACTCACATCTATAGAAATAGTTTTGAATCCTGGATTTTCGGCAATTCAAATCGATCAGAGTCAAGATTTGGGTCAATAATTATCCATCTGTCTTCACTAGTTTTCAAAGAGGGTCCAGAGTACTAAAGAAACATTGGCCAAAATATTTCAGATTACAAGTGACGCCTTAACTTCCGAGCCAGGACATACTCATTTCCACTCCACTTTTTCCTTGAAGTCGGGATAAAAAGGAAGCGGAGGGGGCATCTATAGTGGTTAAAATCTGACTCACGTCAGGATCAAGACAAGTGTCTCTCGCCATCAGAATTTTCCGAAGACACTCTTAAAGAAAACTTCTAAGTAAGAAGCAGCGTCTAGAACATCCCCGAGACCATCCTCTTCTCTCGAGGAAATTAACTTTCCCATGGATGTTCATTCTCCTGAAGTCAGTTCCTCCGACCTGAGCAAGATAACCTCTGCAACAGATTCCATCAAATCCCGCCTATATATGTGGAGTTCGTTACGCTACCAGGTCATTTCATATTTCAAATATGGTCCATGATCCCTATTTCAATACAAGCAATCACAGAAAATAGCAGATATCACTCGCGCAATCAAGAGTATAACCCAGGCCATTACAAAAGATCGTAACGTGTAGATCATGCTATTATTGAATCCCGCGTGACTCATATCATCAACAGTAACCCTCGGGTATATAAAATATTGAGAGGGGACATCTTAGAAAGAACATATATTTTTTGCCTTGTGAGATCCACCAAGAAGAAGAATAGAGTTGTTCTCCATAGAATCCACTGTAATCTTCTGAAAAATAGTGAATTATCCCCTCCTTCCCGTGGTTTTTTCA
The DNA here is from genome assembly GCA_038442645.1 of Agave tequilana. Lineage (NCBI taxonomy): Eukaryota > Viridiplantae > Streptophyta > Magnoliopsida > Asparagales > Asparagaceae > Agave > Agave tequilana. The sequence continues at coordinate 225,726 of JAVJIF010003970.1, read as the reverse complement.
AATTTGGGTTTCCACGTAAAATATGAGTCTTTGTGATTGTTTCTTCTACTCTCTCTTAGATCCAGGTTATAATTTGAAGTATAGATAAATTCCTTCCGAAAATTTACCCCCACACTAAGTATAAGTTCATGACTATTAGAATATAGAAGAGAAATGCAAGTAGGTGGCAAATGGCAACCATGTTTTTTTTTTTTTTTTTTTTTTTTTGACTCCCTTACAGTCGGGCGGATCTAAATTGTGGCCAGTGTGTGCTAACATCTCGCAATGAATTTTACAAAACTCCAGAAGTTTACATTGGAATGATAATAATTTTTTATAATATTTTTTTAATTTTGAATATATTTTATTCTCAAATACATCACACATGAAGGTAAGCTCAAGTAGTAAGGTTGTATAATTTTGTTCTACAAGATTGTTTAGTGTGGAGCCTAATTATTACCTTGACAATTTATCGCCCTACACAGAGTCACTACACGTTGAGAAGTTCCTTTTGCAGATCCCGGGGCGAGGACGAAGCACTCCTGGTAAAGAGGCTCGACGAGTCCAGAGTTTCAAATTAAGAGCAAGGTCGGAGGTCTCGCTTCGGAATAGCAGCTTGATTTCACTCCGAAGGAGCACTCTGAAGCATCTAAGCGGAGGAGCACTCCGAAGCAAAAGTACGCAGAGTAGTACCTTGGAGATGCATAGCGGAGAAGCCGGTCCAGTATGGAAGCTTCGTAACCCGTGAAACTTGGGGAACACGTCAAGAGCAGTTTGATGATTTCATAACTTGTAACCCTCTAGTTTTCTCTATAAAAAGAAATGTGTCATCATCAGGGTCATGTGTGTATGTCATTGTAAATACAGAGCGCCTGTGAGTTCTCTCTTCTTCTCCTGTAATCTCTCTGATAATATAGTAAATTTGCGTGCGGCTCCATGGTTTTTCCCGATTTGAATTTTTCACGTAAAATTCTGGCGTCTTTAATTGTGTATTTGATTTGTGTTCTTTCTTCTCCCCAATTCGTTTCTCAACAAGAAGTCTCAAGTTCCAGCTAGTGTCGTCTTTTCTTTTCTTCTTTCCGTCATTAATAAGTATTTTTTTTTTAAAATAACTAAACCTCAAAAAATTTAATTTCACTAACAAAATTTTAAAGATTTTATGTAATAGATTTTATGAAGTTTAATTACGCTTGGAAAAAAAGATTTCTGCCTCCGCCACTTTTTGCAATTAATATTGGGACATTTTTATTTAGTTTAGCATTGTCATTCCAAGTGAGGGTAACGATATAATACATATTCCATTTGCTCTTCCAGGAAAACACGTACTTTTGGTTATTTGTTATTTGGATTTGTACAAATGTACCCATCTAAATGTCTTTTTAGTACTTTTTCCCCTGTTAATCTGTGATTTGCACTTCTCATCTTTCTTCACATCATAATTTTTCTTTTTGTCTATAATTAGATTTAAATGATGCACTGTGAAGATCAAAAGATGAACAAATGGTAGAGCAGTAACCAAACGTCAATGCTAATCCTTTGGTTGCAGCTGGTTCATCTGAACCACTCACCAAGTTGAGAATAAAGAAAAGGTATAGATTCCATTGTCTTCTTCAAAAGAAGAAGAGCTGAGAAGGAACCTTCAACCTACTGTTTGGGCATGCGGTGGGATCTGAAAGAGATGGATGGATATTGGAAGCACACCATGGCAACCATGTGGCCCTTGACGACACTCCACATTATACTTGTCCTTCCAAGACACTCCACATTATACTCTGGACTTTATTTAGTGATGCTTTCTCCTTAATTATTGATAAGCTCATCATTTAGATCACAAGGGAAAAAGTCAAATTGAAATCTGATCTTGACGGACCCCGAGGAAAGATCAGAAAAAAAAATCCTCAGGACCCACGAACAGTACCCAAAACGGCATTTTTCTTCTCTCTCCGGTTTCCGTTTTTCTTCTCTCTCCGATTTCAGCCCTGCGCGAGGGGGTTGAAAACCCGTACAGACGGACTCACTTGCGCAGGTTTCACCTAGATTGCGACGATCCTTTTCCATTTTTTCAGCGTGGAGCCAAACGGGACTAAGCATAAAAATAATCTATATAAATATATTTAATATTAATGCCATTGAGAGAAATTTTCAAGTGTTGTCCTCAAAGGGTGGGCTCTTGAGAAAATTGCTTTTTGTGTTGTCATCCTTCTGTTGGTTCAATCCAAAGTTGATGGGGTGGGCTAGTGCATCGCCGTACCCAAAAAATAGTAATAATCTTAATTAAGCAGCTACCCTCACTTAGAAAGGAAGCTTTAGCAATGGAATAATGGAAGCCAATGCTGATGATGTGATCAATGCTTAATAATCAAAACCAGCCATAGTGTGCTTTAATATGTGCCAAGCATTGTCAACAATCCATACCGCGTAAAATGGACATAAATGGCAGCAAAATAATCTCCAAATCACAACAAATGTTGTATCATATGGTTATATATATTGTTATATAAAAGCGATGGACTTGAAGATGCCTGCCATCCTCATGGTATTGTTTGTATATATCACTACCATATACATATACATTGGATAAATACAAATGATGTTCATTCAAGTGTAAAAAAAGATAAAACCCTTGTGCAGAGAGACAATTCTGAGGTCTACACAATGTGGGTATCAAAAGATCAGGTTTTCTGTAGGTTCCAGGGGTTTATGAGAAACCTAAGTACTGGTATTTGTACATTATTGTCCCCCCCTATTTTTTTCATTTCATTTTCTTGTCTTTTTTATTTTTATTTTTTCCTCCGTTTTGTCGAGTTTCCCGAGTTACAAGAGAAACTTTTGGAACTTCAGTTTTCTGCTACTAACCAGATCTCTTCAAGTAGGCCATCACACCAAGCCCGGCAACAAGTGCAGCTCCGGCAGCAACTGTACTATAAGCAGAGGCCCATGTATCTTTGTGAGCATAGTCAAGACCAGACCTGCTTCTCTTCTTCCGTCCACTGCCTGAATCTGCATACTCCAAATGCAACCTTAAACCCTGAAGAAGAAAGAAAAGCGTGTTTAGCATGGAGCAAACCATCTGTTTAGACCTGAACCCAATTCAATGCTTAAGTATTTTTTGAGAAAACTCGAGTTTGAACAGAATTAGTCAAATAATATTAAGGAAAATATATAAGCAGGTCTCATACGTACTCATACACAAAACACGTTCCAGTTATCTAGAATTTATCGGGATCAGTCTGTCCAGTGGATAAGAAACCTCATAAGCTATGTAATGCACATATTAAGACAAAAAAGATATTTTTTGACGTATACTCTATGAGATGATTGCACATGCATATGCGAACACTTTACATGCACACAGACCCTGAATAGATCATTGTAATGAAGCACATTTAACTGGTGCACGAGTTCGGTTGGTTACCAGCAGGTTCAAGACTGGGCTATGGCATTAAAAAAATATTAAAGAATAAAACATTGTAATGAATGTCAAGTTAGGTCCAAATTCTTGATCCTAAGGCAATCATTTTCTGTCAATCGGTAGGGTCACACCTGGTACCATTTTTGACCGTAAATGCATCCATGATGAATATTACGGTAATCATCTGTGAGTTATGTTGGATTTTTGAATCTAACTTTTGAATTTGAATAATAGAGTCAGCACTTGAAGACAATAATTTTTAGTCCACATAGGATGGAATACGAAACCTCATTGGAATAATATTTAGTCCACATAGGATGGAATACGAAACCTCATTGGCTTTATAATGGAACATGCATCCCTCCACTTGAGATCTAATGTGGGGTCGAATACGCACGCAAGGCAACCCACCCCAATGATACCTGGGCTCGAGCTGGAAACCCTTTAATCGAGTGTGCGCGCACGTGTTACGCACGCGCAAGGGGGTGCAAATCCGGTTTCGGAGCCTCGCAGGTGTGCGCATTGACCTGGGTTTTGGCACTCAAGTATTATAAAAAAATTTAAATAATGACTTTCTTTTTGTTGTTATTTCTATTTATTGTCACGTTCACGAGATCTGCACGTTGGGTTAGATCACGATCGCGAGTGTGCGCAACGACTCGTAATGACTATCGTAGATCTCGTGATCTTTCTGATGCGAGGTTCCAACGGGATGATCATTCCAGTTCTGGAAAGTTATAAATATAGTATTCAGAAAAAAAATACAGTAAACAATCTCATCTACCTCAAACTTTTTCTTTCTAAGTTCCCCCACAATCTTCTTTTCCCTTCTCGTAGCAATAATCTTGAACGTTGAGTGCACAACAAGAGGGCTAACAGGCAAGATTTCTCGTTTCCTCAAAGTTAGATCATCGTGAACTGAGTGAACCATTCATTGAGGAGGTGAAATCAATCATAATGACAGCGATTCTTCGTGCCTCGATAAGTCTTGTCTCTGCATCACTTTCTTATTCATTATATTTGTGCTTTTAAGTTGTCAAGTGCTTCTACTTCTCCAACAGTTTAGGATAAATTTTGCTTTATCCTTTTTTTAATTTTAGTATGGCAACTGAAGATCTATCTCTAATTTATAATTCATCTAAACCTGAAAAGTTTGACGGGACTAATTTTAAGAGGTGACAACATAAGATGCTTTATTGGTTAACATGTCTTAAGCTTGCTTTCATTTTGATCGAACCCCCTCCATCTTTAGAACATGGCCAGCTAGGTCCTGTGATATTGAAGTTCAAGAAAAAAATTTTATGTGTGCACGGTAAGGATCCTTTATCTGATATATTATATGATGTTTTTTGTATCATTGAAGGGGCTCAGGAGCTTTGGGAAGCTCCGGAGAAAAAATATTCTTCTAAAGGGGTAGGTTCTGAAACCTATATTTTTGATAGGTTCTTATAGTTCAAAATGGTAGATGAAAAATCAGTCCTAGATCAAACAAATGAACTCCAAACCATTGTTCATGAAAAAAAATCCATGCATCTTATAGAGAAGATCCAAGCAGTTGCCTTCATAAATAAAGTCCCTCCTTGGAAAGAATTTGGAGAGTATTTCATTAGATGATATTGTATCTCTTCGCATTAGGGAAGAAAGTAAAAAAACAGAGACAAACCACCCTCTGTGGAATTTAAGACTAATTTGAATATAACTGAGCAGACACCTAAGCCGTAGAGAAACCCCAAACAGAACCACAGGCCAAACCCCAATGGGAATACTAAGTTCCAAAATTCTCTGAAGTCAAACCCCAACACTGGGAAGGATAAGTCAAAAACAGAATACTTCGTTTGCAGCAAAACTGGTCATTTCGCCAGACTGTGCCACCACCGCAAGGGTCATGGAAAACAAAACCATGGACGTGCTCCTTCGTCTAAGGCTATGAACGCTCCTCCTCAGGCTTATATGATGATAGTAGGGATTGTGATGGGGACATCTAGTAGGATTTGTTTGATTTAGTTGTTGACTTATCTTATCTTATTGTAGTTTGTTTTAGTTATTATTGTCGGTTGGTATTATCCCACATCGGTTGTGGTGGAGTTATTTTTTTTGTAGGCCTATATAAGGCTGAGATTACTATTGTTTTCTTCAGTTAATGATTGATAATGAAAATTATTGTTTGAGCATTTTGAGTAGCCAATGTGCTTCGGGTGAGAAACCCTAGGGAGAGATTCCCAAACCCTATCTTGGGAGAAAAACCCTAGGTTGAGATTTCCTAGAGTTCGTCCCCCATCATTTTGGTATCAGAGCTAAATCCTAGTCTTTTTCACTTCTTCCACAAAATCCTAACTTCCACAAAAATTTTTTTTCTCCACCAAAACTTCCACAAATTCTCAAAACCTAGTTCTTGAAAATCAAAAAAAAAAAAAAAAGAAAAAAAAACTAGATGATTACTGTTCACGTGAATAGTAAACCGCCGATTACTGTTCACGTGAACAGTAACCCGCCGATTACTGTTCACGTGAACAGTAAGCCCCCGATTACTGTTCACGTGAACAGCAAACCCGCCGATTACTGTTCACGTGAACAGTAAGCCCGCAGTTCTTGTAAATCTCCCCCCACACAAAAAAAACCCAAAGCTCGCCCGTTCGGAGTCCGTTTTGAGCTCTGTTTGAAGCATTGGGTTCGTGACAGAGCCCCGGAGCTACTAGATAGATTTTCACAGCGTTCAAGCAGCAGAGACGACCTCCACAATCCCTATTTGGTGCTGCTATAAGTCCTGCAACAGTCCGATTTGGGTCCAGTTCGAGCCTTTGAGATTCTTGGGTAATTTTTGAGCTTATGCACTGAAATTTTCCTTATGGGATTTTATTTTTGTGGTCAATATATTCATACTAATGGTGATCCAAAGGAAGTTGAATGGAAAATGTATGCGGCTGTCCCGACTTTTTGTGGTTTTTATGACCGTTACGGTTATGAAGACTGGGAGAGCAATCTTGAAACTTTCTTCAGTTATTTTTCTCTGACATCTGAGCAAAAGTGTCTCTATGCCCGAATGAAGTTGGTGGGAGAGCCATATTATTGGGTAGAGAACAATCATAAGTTATGTCGATATTGGTTTCTCTTGCAAGACTTTCTTCGCGCTCGTTATGCTCCACCCATTTCTTCATCTGAGTCAGACTATAAAGAGCCCAATGTTGAGCAAGAGTCCGAGAGCCGGTCAATCACAGATCTCTGCACTAAGATTCGGGTGGCCCTAGAAAAACTTGCAGCAATTCAGGCTGCAAAGAGGGACACAGATCCAGAGCCTTCAGCCCTTGTCGAGCCTGACGTTCTCGAGATGCCAGGGTCAGAAGTTGTTGCTGAGTTGGAGCACGAGGCAGAACAAGATAATGCAGCTAAGATAGGGCCAGAGCCAGTAGTTGTTGATGAACCCGAACCAGAGCCAAAGATAGAAGAGCCTCTTCCTCTTGTAAAGAACTCAGTAGATCTATCAGCGGAGCTTGCCATGGAGTTAATGACATCCACACCAACTATGAGGGTGTCAGTGTCCCAAAGATCACTTGACTTGTGCGATCCTTTGCAGATCTTCCTACAGGACACAGAGTCACAGGAGGTCAGACTATTTATGATGCGAAGTACAGTTGATTCAGTTCTCATCCTGGAGGATGCGTCTCTTTCTGTTACCTGTGCATTGCTTGAGTTGTCATCCTGTATAACAAATCTGCCACAGAAGCCAGTCCCACCCACACCGCCTTGGTTCAGCCTTGATGCATATATGTTGGGTCCACGGCCACCACCATGGCCCGATTGAGAGTTGAGATCTGCATTCGACAGGGTCGAGTTTTTCCCAACCCCGGGGGAATGATGGGGACATCTAGTAGGATTTGTTTGATTTAGTTGTTGACTTATCTTATCTTATTGTAGTTTGTTTTAGTTATTATTGTCGGTTGGTATTATCCCACATCGGTTGTGGTGGGAGTTATTTTTTTGTAGGCCTATAGAAGGCTGAGATTACTATTGTTTTCTTCAGTTAATGATTGATAATGAAAATTGTTGTTTGAGCATTTTGAGTAGCCAGTGTGCTTCGGGTGAGAAACCCTAGGGAGAGATTCCCAAACCCTATCTTGGGAGAAAAACCCTAGGTTGAGATTTCCTAGAGTTCGTCCCCCATCAGATTGCTTCTATTAGAACCGATGATACAAGGTCAGTTGCCTCTAAGTGTACATATTTTAGCATAATTTACCAACCTAACAATTGGTGGGTTGACACCGGTGCAAAGGTACACGTGTCCCCTAATAAAGAATCCTTTTCCTCCTATTAGTGTGCAGGAAAAGATGAAGCTGTGATGATGGGGAAGTCCAATGCTACCAAGGTGCTTGGAAAGGGAAGAGTCAACCTGAAGCTCTTTTCTAGAAAGATACTTCCACTACACAACATACAGCACGTACCGGATGTCAATAAAAATCTAAATTCTGATTTTTTTTTTTTTGTTAAATAAAAATGGCTATAAACTTGTATTTGAGTCTGATAGAGTAGTTATTTATTTGAATGGGAACTTTACTGGGAAAGGCTATGCTTGTGGGGGTTATTCAAATTATGTTTAGCTCAACCGAGCAGTGAGTTGAATAATATAAGTTCTTCATCTGTTTCTGCTTTTCATTCCATTTTTTTTCTCATGTGATACCAGACATGGTAGATTAGGACATGTTAACTTCAACACTCTTAAAATAATGATGTCTTTAGATTTGCTTCCTAAACTTGATATTTCGAACAAAAATATATGTGAGATTTGTATCAAGCTAAGCATTGCAGGAAATAGTTCAAATGAGTTGAGATCAGTACATAATCCACAGTGATATTTGCGAACTAAACGGTATCTGACTTGTAGTAGAAAGAAGTATTTTATTACATTTATTAATGACTTTTCTAAATACTGTCATACATATAGCTGATTAGATCTAAAGATAATGGTATTATTAATGACTTTTCATAGATTTGTTGCTTTCAAAAATGAAGTTGAAAATTAACTCAATTTGAAAATCAAAGTCAGATGATCTAGGTGGTGAATAAATCTCAAATGAATTTTCTTCTTATTATAAAAATAATGGTATTATTCATGAAGTTATTGTATCTTGTGCTTCTCAACAATATGGGGTAGCAGGAAAAAAGACTCTTGTAGACATGATTAATTCTATATTATATTAGTTCTGGTTTATTTAACAACTTGGGGGGGGGGATTTACTCTCCTCATGTCACACATATTAAATAGGGTACGTTATAAGAATTGTGAGAAAACTCCTTGAGTTATGGAAAGATAGGAGACCCAACTTTACATACTTTAAAGTGTTGGGGTGCCTTGCTAAAGTAGTAGTACCTCCAACAAAAAAGAGAAAGGGCCAAAAACCATTGATCGTGTGTTCACTAGCTATGCACGACACAATATAGCTCACAAGTTTCTTTTTATTAAATCTAAAGTGAATGAGATTGATGTTTTACCATCATTAAGTCTAGGGATGTAACATTCTTTGAGGATGTCTTTCTTATGAATGACAGACTCCCTTTTAACACCTGAACCTAGATCATCTATGAGCAAAGTCCTCCTAAAGAGGGTGACAAAGCTGTTAAGCTTCAGACTAAGAGACCTAGAAGAGAACCCAACCTTGATGAAAGTTTCATTACTTAGTAGAAGAAAACTCCACCATCTTTAAAGCTGCCATGTCTTCCAATGACTCTTTTTTGAAAAGAGGTTATAAATAACGGGACTCGGGTATTAGTGGATCTACCCTCAAGTCACATACCAATTGGATGTAAATGGATCTTCAGGAAAAAAAATTAAGGATTGATAGATTCATAAAAAAATTTTAAAGTTAGACTTGTTACTAAAGGATTTAAGCAGATAGAAGTAGATTTCTTTGATACCTATTCTCTTATAGCCACGATAACTACCATTAAAATTCTTTTAGCTATTGCCTCTATCATAAGCTAGAGATACATAAATGAATGTGAAAACAACCTTCTTAAATGATGATTTGGACGAGATTTATATAGAGCAATCCGAAGGGTTTATTGTTCCTAATCAAGAAAATCGAATTGGTAAACTTGTGAAATCCTTATATTGGTTAAAACAAGCTCTCATTCAATGGCATGAGAAATTTGATCAAGTTGTATTTGTCTCATGATTTTCCTATTAATGACTGATAAATGTACGTATAGCAAATCATTTGAAAATGATCATATTGTTATGTATCTTTACATTGATGATATTCTTATATTTGGTACTAACATGAATGTGATTAATGAAACAAGATTGCTTTTATCTCACGATAATGATATCAAAGAATCACGATAATGATATCAAAGATCTAGGAGCTGCTAAGTTATCTTAGGACTTAAAATTGAACGTACACGTGAGGAAATTGGTATCTTCCAATCTCATTAGATTGAAAAAGTCCTTAAGAGATTTAACTATTTTGATTACAAATCTATTAGCACTCTTTTGATGTTAGTAGCCAACTGGTAAAGAATAAAGGTGAAAGTGTGGCACAACTCAAATACACTCAAGTAATTGATTGCCTTAATTACATTGCTAATCGTCCCAGACCTAATGATAGTTAGAACACTTAGTCGGTACACTAGCAATCCGAACAACTCTCATTGGGATGCATTAGAAAGAACAATGAGACATCTCGAAGGCACCAATTCTATGGAGGATGTCTTTTTTATTTGCAAGGATATAGTGATACAAACTGAATCTCAGATACTAATGAGATCAAAGCCACAAGTGAGTTCGTTTATACACTTGCTGGAGTTGCTATCGCTTGGAACTCCACTAGGCAGACTTATACTTCACAATCTACTATAGAGGCAGTTCATACCTCTCGACCTCACTGGAGAAGCAGACTGGCTGAGGAATCTGCTTGCACAGATTCCTCTGTGGAACAAGCCAGTTCACAATACTTATTCATTGTGATAGTCAAGCTACTATAACTAAGACTAAATCCAAAACATATAATGAGAAATTCAGACACATGCGTCCAAGGCACAATAGAATAAAACAATTGCAAAAATATGGAGTTATTGCAATAGAGTTTGTCAGATTAAAAAAGAATCTAACAAACCCTCTAACTAAAAGGTCTTTCGAGAAGACAAATATTAGAGACATCGAGGGGAATGGGGTTGAAGCCTATGAACTAAATCATCTCCATGGATACCCAACTTCAGATTGGAAGCACCAAACAGAGGTTCAATAGGTAAATGAAGTTGAAGAATGATTTGACAAGCACTATAAAATCATATAAAGCCCTTTCCTATTATGGTATAGTGCTTATCTGCAATATTAAGAGGATGAGAGTATCTCTTAATTAGTCTGTAGCAAATTAAGCAGGATATCTGTTACAAAATATTCTTGAAGGACTCACTTATTTGGGTGTGAAATTGGGGTCGCTTCCTATGAGGATCTAGGCAATTCTCTGGAGCACCCAAAGAAACTGAGATTCACACAAGCTGTAATGTGTAAACCTGTTCATACGAGTTAAAGCTCATATTGTGTGTCTGAGCTGAGTCAGTATGTATGAAGTTTCAAAGTTTAAGATTAATGTTACTTTGGTTCTATATTGATAAAACTCATAATCACTGACTGAAGGTTCAAATCCGAAAGACACCTCCAACTTATGCGCAATGTGATTTTGCCGAAATGAAAAATTTTATCTTGTTCTTTCTTCTTTCAAAATTCAGTTTCATGTGAGGGTGTTGGATTTTTAAATCTAAATTTTGACTTTAAATAGTAGAGTGAGCACTTGAAGGCAAAGTGATTTAGTCCCACATGAGATGGAATACCAGACCTCATTGTATTTATAATGGAACATGTACATCCCTCCACTTGATATCTAGTGTGAGTTTGTATACACACGCGGTGCAACCCACTGCAATGGAACCCGGGCTCAAGCTAGAAACCCTTTAATCGGGTGTGCACGCTCGTGTTACGCATGTGCAGGGGGGTGCAAATCCAGGTTCGGAGCCTCATGGACCTAGGTTTTGCTACTCAAGTATTATAATTATTTTTTAAAAATTATTTTCTTTTTGTTGTTATTTCTTTTTACTGTCACGATCGCGAGATCCACGCGTTCAGTGAGATCACGATCGCGAGCGTGCCCAATGACTCGCAACCACGATCGCAGATCTCACAATAATTCACCATCCATGTTCGCGTATCACGCTGTCTTTCTGATACAGAGGTTCCAACAGGACAATCGTTCCAGTTCTGAAAGGCTATAGATACAACCTTTTCCTTTCAGAAAGAAACACAACAATCTCAACTCCTTCAAACTTCTTTTTGAGTTCCCCTGTAATATTCTTCTCTCTGGACAAAAGACGGTTCTTATAGCAACAAGTCTGGACGCTGAGTGCACAACACAAGGGCTAACACCAAGACCTCATTGTATCCTCGAGGTTAGATCATCATGAATCAGATGCACCGCTGGGAAGGCGAAATTTTTTTTAAAGACGGTGATTCTTCGCAGCTCTATAAGTCTTGTCTATGCATCACTTTCTTCTCCATTATTGTGGTGGATAATTCTTAAGGAATCAATCCACGCAGCAAAATTGTGGAGATGTGAAAACCAAATCTCAGAAAACCCAATGCAAACATACAAAATTACGTGAAAAATCCGAAAGGAAAAAACTACAGAGAGAGGGATTCCACTATAATAATGACGATTACAATATTCTCTTGTGTACTAGGGTTTTTGGGCTTAATTGATCGTCCCCCTCCGACATTGAAAGAGATCTACTATTTGTACATGTAGTGTCTGTTGGATAAGGCTGCAGAGTCCAGCTCTATTTTAAACATTCAACTGCTTATTTCATAGGCGATTAGAGCTGAACATCCTGATTTGAATTAGTTGAGTGAGAGTCTATCTTTATCAGGTAGTCTGCATATAGCTGCTGATGTGATTGATCTGTTCCTGCGCTGTAACTATCGAGTTCAAATGGAGATCTGGCTTAGAGATAGGGATACTCATAACTGACTTTATCTCTTTCTTATAACCACCTGAACTGCTTAGAATTTGAATTGCACGGGGACTCCCGGTCAAAGGTTCTGGAAGTGGCAATGTGTCGCGCGCTTGTTTGGTGCTGCATGGACACGTGACATGATCTCGAGGAGGTCGAAAACTAACCACTACAGACGGAGGATGTCGGGAGCACTCTTTCGGGATACAAATTCCCGGGAGCTCTGAGAGTTAGAGAAGGAAGCAGATAGAGAAGGGAACCCTGGGCCTACAGGTCGATCGTCGTCGCTTCGGGCTTTGTCTTGTAGTGGCATGTCTCTACAGACTGGCAGAGCCTTAAATATGTTACATCCGCTGCAGCGTCGGTCAATTAACCGCCACTTTTTGAGGAGTTGCAACGTTCGGGGAAGGTGCGGTGTATCCGGCGCGGTAGCTCTGATCCGAACCATCGCGACATGTGTAGGGTGCTGATCGAGTGGCTCTTTATCTTTTTGGGGATTAGAATCCTGAACGATTGACGCTTAGGCTTCTTTTCTCTCTATAAGGGCGTGTTTGGATTCATGGAAGTGAGAGGGAAATGGGAAGTGGGAAAACTCATTTCCCACTTTCCTTGTTTGTTTTGAACCGGAAATGGGACATGGGAAAATCTCTTTTCCTTTTCCATTTTCCCTTTTACATATCTTTTTTACACTATCATTTTCCCCTTCCCCTTCCAGGGTGGTACAATTAATAGTGTTAATGTAAATTCACTTGTAATAAATTGAAACTTAATGCAGTAAATTTTAATGTCATGTAAATCCCACTTGCAATCCAGTTACAGTCCAAAAACTTTATTTCAGAATTAACATTTAATTTAATATTATTTATGGTCAAACTTTGTGGCAACTTTCTCACTTTCACTTTCAGATTACAAACCAAACACCGAAAAACATAATATGCTTCTTCACTTACACTTTCACATTACAACCAAACACCGAAAATGAAAATTGCACAAATCCCAATTTTTCACTACGCTTTCACATTTTCATCCTCATTCCCACTTAACCCTTTTCCTCACACTTCCATCAAACCAAACAGGAATAGGGCGAAACTCTTCAGGAGAGATCTGAGCTACTTCTTGAAAGTTCCTTACTGCTAAAAATCTTGCATTGTTCTGCAGCTGGTGATGTCTCATTCCTTCTTCATTCAGTGGAGGAAGGAGATGGAGAGGATGGCGATGGTTACTGCACTCCTGATGCTCAGGAGTCCGTTTGTCGAGGAGTTTCGATTCTCGTGATGGGCTCGTCAAGTAGTTTCGGCTCGTAACAATGCCCGACTGTTAGAAAAGACAAGGAATGTTCTAGCTTCTGCTAGGTCTGCACATCTGGACTCTGACCAGAACAAGATCGGACGGGGTTGGGACTTGACCCCCTTTCTTTCCTTGCAGCGAACATAGAGTAGAGAGCATAAGGGTACTTGATGACGCTTCCAATCTCTAGGGTCGGCCGTCTGCGCTCTAATGGAATGTCACTGCCTTGCTTGCCACCGCTCCTGAATACATCTTCGGAGTTACGATCTTGCCATCGATATCTTTCTCATCTTGCAGGCTTCAGTCTACAGTTCGAGGCCCGGTCTCTCTTGCTGATATCTTTTTGGGGGTTCTCGGTGCCCTTACCCTTCTGGCCCGATGGATTGCTTGTTTACCTGGGCGGCCATCGAGGACGTATCTGCTTTTTCTCTCAGAAAGAACACATGTAATAGATCTTGTATTATTCTTATTAGATGTAACCATACTTGTGAAAAACACCTAGAGGGGGGGTGAATAGGTGTTATGCAAATCAAATGCACTTTTGAAAACAAGTTAAGATATATGATGCAAGTGATCACTTAAAACAAGAAATTAAAGTCGAATTTCCCGTGAATGGCTCTAGAACTTATCATTTTTGATTCCTCTAGATTATGAGTTGAGGTGCTTAATTGCTTCCTTATTGATAATAAGTATAGACTGAAAATGCAAGAAGATGAAATGCGTGCAATAATGAAAAACAAGGCAAGTAGTAGCACAAGTACAAGAATGTAAAACAACAATGAGCAAGAAGAAATCAATCGTAAACATAAGAGAATTTGTTTCGAGGTTCGAGCCACTGCTCTACGTCCCCGCCTTCACCACTATGAAGGATTTTCACTAAATCCACAAAGGGAACTTCCACACAGGAATCTTACACTCAAGGGATTATAATTGGTCTACACAAGACCGGAGTACCCAACTCCAACAATACTATCCTCACACAAGAGGAACCACAACTCAAAGGAATACAAGTCACTTGGTGATCTAAAAAGACCACAAACACTCTCTTACAACTTCTTATATAGTAGAGTATGATTTTTGGCTCAAGAAGTAAAGTAAAATTTCAGTAGTAATAGTTTAGAAGACTTGAAAATCAACTGAAAAATTTTGCAATAGAAAGAACTTTGAAAATGAAAAGCAATGAAACACTTCTTCTCTTGAAAACACTTAAAACTTGGATGTTTTTCTTGTAAGAAAACCAAAGACCCATGACCTCTATTTATAGGCAAAGGATAAACATCATTCATAAGTGTTACCAGGTCATTAGGGGTGAGTTTAGCCGCTTAGAAATAAGAAATAATCGTTGGAACCCATAAAAAAAAACAGATCCAAAATAGAGTCGTTTGTGTCAGTCTGGACAGCTGGCCGGTCAACCGGCAGGCTACTTGGCAAAGTAGCCGTTGGCTCCGGTCGACCGCCAGGTATTTTAAAAAGAGATTTTTGAACTGCCGGTCGACCGGGCCGGTCGACCGGCACAAACAGAGAGCAAGTGCCATGCAGTTGGTTGACCGGTCAGTCGATCGCATGGGTTGACAGTCGACCGCCCCGGTCGACCGACAGACATGCACAGCGTGCGTCCACGGCCAAAAGACCTGGTCGACCGGGACGGTCGATCGTGTTGGACTGAAACAGCTACGGTCGACCGAAATGGCCTGAAATAGGATTTAAACAGATTTTTTAACATGAAAAAATTTTTAAAATATTTTTCAATGCGTTTAAGGGTTATGTAGCATAGTATAAGAGATAAAATACATGTTCTAAACTTGATATAAAAATTTGAAAAATTATGAAACGTGTATATTAACCAAACATGTAACAAAACCAATATTACCAAAAACTTGTATTTTTGAAAAGTGTATTTTTGCGTGTGTAATTTCTTGAGCACATATATCATATCCTTACTCTTTAACATTCTAAAATCTTACAAGGGTCTAGGGGACTACAAGATCTTCAATCGGGCGTTTCCATTTGTATCGTTGAGTAACTTGGATTCTTGATCCTGTATTTGAGTCAACACCACCTTCCTTTAGGGAAGAAACATCTTGAATCCTAAGAACCCTGAAATAATCTTAAACACTGAAACTTGATTAGTACAAATAATTATATATGTTTTGTGATCATCAAAACTCTAAAACCGAGTGATTGTAACCTTAGGCCAACAGCCAACAATCTCCCCCTTTTTGATGATGACAAAACATATGAGTTATTTAGAGAAAAAAATGAAAGAGCTTGAAAAAGCTCCCCCTCAAATCATGTTATCTATCAAGAATAAGATACGAATATTATAACAAAAATGATTGAAAAAGTATGCAGGAAAAAGAAATAACTCCTCAAAAGTATCTCTCCCCCTTTTTGTCATGCATCAAAAAGGGTCAAGTCAATAAAACATGTTTGAAGAGTATTTGCAAAATTTTCATGAATCCATAATACAAACATTTAATTCACCACAAATAAAGAAAAATCTGTTATAATCGAGGGGTTTAGTAAAAATATCCGCAAGTTGAAAATCGGTGAAACTATAAGCAATTTCAATATCACCTCTCATAATGATCTCTAAGAAAGTGATACCGAATGTCAATGTGCTTAGTCTTACTATATTGATTTGCATTTTTAGTCATATGAATAGTACTAGTATTATCACAAAATATTTTAATATAGTCATGATGCAAATCATAATCAAGGAGAGTATGTTTCATCCAAAGAACTTGTGCACAACAAGCTCCGGTCGCAATATACTCCGCATCGGCGGTTGAGAGGGCTACAGAATTTTGTTTCTTGGAAGACCATGAAACAAGGCAATTTCCTAAAAACTAACAGATTCCACTAATACTCTTCCTATCCACTCTACAACCCGCATAGTCGGCATCCGAAAAGCTCGTCATGGAAAATTGTCCGGTCTTCGGATACCACAATCCCATTCCAATGGTGCCTTTAAGATATTTAATAAAGCGTTTTATCGCAATTAAATGGGACTCTTTAGGACACGATTGAAATCTAGCACAAAGATAAACACTAAACATAGTATCCAACCTACTAGCCATTAAATATAATAAACTACCAATCATGCTACGATAGAGTTTAATGTCTACATTTATACCTTTATCATCCTTGTCAAGTTTTGTTATGGTAGTCATGGGAGTTGTGCTTGTCTTAGCTCCTTCAAGCTCAAATTTTTTGATGAGCTCCTTCGTGTACTTTGCTTGATTTATAAAAATCTCATCACTCTTTTGCTTGATTTAGAGTCCAAAAAAGTAGTTAAGTTCACCCATCATAGACATCTCAAATTTCTCCTTCATGCATGATTCAAAATCTTTGCACAATTTTTTATTAGCAGATCCAAATATAATATCATCAACATATATTTGAACAATAAAAATATTATTTTCAACATATTTAGTAAACAAAGTAGTATATATTGTACCTTTAGCAAAACTATTAGAAATAAGAAATGATGAAAGTCTTTCATACCAAGCTCTAGGAGCTTGTTTTAAACCATATAAAGGTTTGTCCAGTTTGAAAATAAAATCCAGATGTGTAGGATCAAGAAACCCAGGGGGTTGTTCGAGCTTTGTACATGAAGCTCTGTGCTAGGATCAACAAACCTGGGGGGTTGTTCAACATACCCCTCTTCAATAAACCCATTTAAAAATAATGCACTTTTGACATCCATTTGAAAAAGTCGGAAATCTTTATAGGAAGCTAAAGCAAGTGTTATCCATATGGCTTTAAGTCGTGCTACAGGTGCCAAGGTTTCCTTAAAACCGATACCTTCGATTTAGGTGTAACCTTGGGCCACTAACCTAGCTTTATTCCTAACAACATTGCCCGACTCATCCAACTTGTTCCTAAAAATCTATTTAGTGCCAATTGTTGGTCTATCATGGGGTCTATGGACAAGATGTCAAACTTGATTGCGCTCAAATTGATTGAGCTCCTCTTGCATGGCATGGCAAGCAACCAATATGAGTCGCCCTCAGCTTCGAGGCTGTTCTTTCAGCTTCGAGGATGTTCATTGGTTCAAAATGAGAAATAAAAGCATAATGGCCACAAAGATCATAGAGTTTAGAACGAGTAGTTACCCCTTTTGATACATCACCTATAATTAGATCCTTAAGATGATGTGAAGTGAATCTCCAATCCTTTGGAAGTGGTTGTGGTTGCTCCACTTCAACTTCTTGAACTTCACTTCAATTTTTGGCTCGTCTTCTTTTATAGGTGAGTCCTTCAAGGTTTCCTCTCCATGTCTTCACCTAAGGAATCTATTTCTACAACATTCTCAACAAAAACATTAGATTCCTCAAACTTTATATGTATAGATTCTTCAATAGTCATAGTAGATTTATTGAACACTCTATAGGCTTTACTAGTGTTAGAGCAACCAACAAAAATAGCTTCATAAGGTTTTGCATCAAATTTACCTAAATTATCTTTAGTATTTAAAACAAAGCATTTACAACCAAAAACTTTAAAATAAGAAACATTTGGTTTTCTTGAATAGTAAATTTCGAAAGAAGTTTTAGAAGTGTTTTTGTAAAAGAAAACCCTATTTGATATGTAACAAGCAGTGTTCCAAATAACCCCGATATTACGCCGATATTGCGTTTACAGCACCTAGCCGCAATGATTTGGCACATCCAAACCGATATAGCGTTTTTCATCCAAAATCGCCGATAAATAGGCATGGACCCGATATAACGGCTGCAATTTCGGCGATTTTAGACCCGATATAGCGTTTTACAACCAATTTCTAAGTTAGGTATTTGTATAATTCGAGTGATGTGGCAATGTGGCATTTTTGAAGTATCTACACTTGGATAGTGATTATGAATTCATAGACTTAATGTAAGTTATCGAGTTAAGTATATCTTAAACATATAAGTATGATGTTTTATGTAGATTTATATAATTTATGCATGTATTGTCTTATTGAGATGCAATTTAAGACAAGAAGATATGTATATTTACAGTCCGATTTTGACATCCGATTTTTGAAAATATCCCCGATACATCCCCATCTCTGATAAATTTTTCCGGCCGATGTAGCCGCTATGGCTGCCATTTAGAACACTGGTAACAAGATGTGTTTACGGCCTCGGCCCATGGGTATTGAGGGAGACCTATTCATTTATCATAGTCCTAACCATTTCTTGAAGTGTTCGATTTTTTCTCTCAACTACTCCATTTTGTTGTGGAGTTCTAGAACAAGATAATTCATGTTTAATTCCATTGTCTTCACAGTAAGTGATAAAGGATTGGCTATTGAATTCACCACCTCTATCACTCCTTATTCGTAAAATTAAAATCGTTTTCCTTTTCACTTCTTTTCCTAAATGTTTGAATATGTGAAAATGCTTGATTTTTGTGTTATAAAAAGAAAACCCAAGTAAAACGAGAAAAATCATCAACCAATACAAAAGCAAAACGATTCCCACTTAGACTTTTGGTTTTAGTAGGACCAAACAAATCCATATGAATTAACTCCAAGGGTCGTTATGTTATGATACCCTTCATGGATTTGAAAGAGAACTTGATTTGTTTTCCAAGTTCGTACGCATCGTAAATGCTGTCCTTTTCAAATTTCAAATAAGGAATACCTTAATGTGATTTTTGATGACTTAGCTTGTAATGTTTTTGCTAGACAAAGATAGATGGTCAAAAGAAATATAGTCTAATCTCCTATGCCACAACCAAGAGTCATCATTGAAGGCATTCAAATAAGTGGCATTACATTGCATATTAGACATATCAATCGTGTATACATTGTTTTCACAAAATCCAGAAAGTATACATGCATTAGTTTGTCTAGCAAAAACATTACAAGCTAAGTCATCAAAAATCACATTAAAACCTTTATCATAAAGTTGACTAACACTCAAGAGATTATGCTTGAGGCCATCAACTAAAGCAATATTTTCAATCATAAGAGATGAACCAAGTTTAATGTTACCTATACTAACAATCTTTCCTTTGGAGTCATCTCCGAAGGTGACGGTGCCACCTTCATGGTATCTTGATAGGGTTGCAAAGTTGTTGATATCCCATGTCATGTGCATTGAGCAACCACTATAAGATACCACCGCTCTCTACGTCTTTGAGCTTTGGAGTGTACCTACATCATGTAACATAATTGTTGACTTTGGTACCCAAATTTTCTTGGGTCCTTTAATGTTAGCATTACGAACCCAAACATGATTATTTGAGGCATTATTCTATCAAAACAAAATTTAGCTAAGTGACCATTTCAGCCACAATAAGTGCATGCATAAATTTTATCATACATAAATGCATGATGAGTGTGAGTGTGAATGTTTGGTTTGTGCACATGTTTGGCATGATTAGAATGCACATGTTGTGACTTGTGAGGGTGTGTGTAGCATGAGTTTGTTTCTTTGGGACATGTTTCTTAGGAAACATAGCCTCCAATTTAGATTTGTCAAATTCACACTTCTTTAAAACTTCTCCTAAAGAGTTTATTCTTTAGCATAGAGATTCATCTTTATCTATTTATGGAAATTTTACTTTACAAAAAATCCTATAAGCATTAAAATCTTTTTGAGTAGAAGTGAGCTGAAAATAGATCATCCTTTTCTTTAGTGAGTATGAAAATTTTGTGGCTAAGAGTTTCATTTTCCTTTTTCATTTTTAAATATTTCTTTTTAAAAAAATCATAATTATGAGATAATTCTTCAAAACTTCTTCTAATTCATCCATGGATAATTTACAATCTTCAATAGATGATTCAGAGATTACCATATTTGTGTTTTCATTAGCCATGAAACATATGTGAGCCGTGTCAACTTCTTCTTCGGATTCACTCTCCGAATCTCAAGTAGCCTTTAAAACTTTAAAACCTTCTTCTTATATGGCTTCTTGGAGGTGGAAGGCTTACTCTTATTTCCCGGACACTCCGCAACGATGTGCCCCGGTTTCCGGCAATTAAAGCAAATGATCTTCTTTTCTTTGCCATCTTCTTCTATTTTGAAATTTTGCTTTGTTGTACATTCTCCAAACATTCTTCACAAGAAGAGAGATCTTTATCATCCTCTTCTTCATCATCTTCGTCGGAGTAGGTGGAAGAGCTTTTGAAAGCAATTGCTTTTTTCTTTAGAGGAGCCATTTCTTCTCTAGCTTTTCTCTCTATCTCATGAATCTTGAGGTTCCCAATTAGACCGATGAGCTCCATTTCCTCCTTGTCGTTGAGCTCCTTCAAGTTTGTAGCTTTGACTTCCCAAGATGGAGGGAGTGCACGAATGATCTTCCTCACCTTTTGATTGTTGTCAATGCCGTCACCTAAAGAAGTAAGCCCGTTAGTTATTTTTGTAAATTTAGTAACCATATCATTAATAGATTCATTTTCTTACATGGTAAAGTTTTCATATTGGGAACGTAAGAGGTCAACTTTAGCCCTCTTAACTTGTGATGTTCCCTCATGAGTGACTAAAAGGTGAGTCCAAATCTCATATGCGGATTTGCAATATATGACTCTAGCAATGTCATCATCATTAAGAGCTTGAAGCAAGGCATAGTGTGCCCTAGCATTTGCGTCAAACTCTTTCGTGGTAATATCGGACCAAGTGTCTTCATTACCAAGAGGTGCGCTAAAAAGTTTAGTCACCGCCTTTGCAACCCGGCTTCCTAAGAATTGCAAAAACACGGTCATCTTAACCTTCCATATGGGAAAGTTAAGGCCATCAAACTTGGGTGGGGTCTTAATACCTTCAACCATCTTTAGTAATGTGTATAAGGATGAAATATGAAAAAGATGATTAGCAATTTAGGATCTCTCTAAGGTTGTTAAGCCAAGCAACTAAAGACCAAAGCTCTGATACCAATTGGGGGTGAATAGGTGTTATGCAAATCAAATGCACTTTTAAAAACAAGTTAAGATGTATGATGCAAGCGATCACTTAAAACAAGAAATTAAAGTCGAATTTCCCTTGAATGGCTCTAGAACTTATCCTCTTTGATTCCTCTAGATTATGAGTTGAGGTGCTTAATTGCTTCCTTGTTGATAATGAGTATAGACTGAAAATGCAAGAAGATGAAATGTGTGCAATAATGAAAAACAAGGCAAGTAGTAGCACAAGTACAAGAATGTAAAACAACGAGCAAGAAGAAATCAATCGTAAACATAAGAGAATTTGTTTCGAGGTTCGAGTCACTGCTCTACGTCCCCGCCTTCAGCACTATGAAGGATTTCCACTAAATCCACAAAGGGAACTTCCACACAGGAATCTTACACCCAAGGGATTACAATTGGTCTACACAAGACCGGAGTACCCAACTCCAACAATACTATCCTCACACAAGAGGAACCACAACTCAAAGGAATACAAGTCACTTGGTGATCTAGAAAGACCACAAACACTCTCTTACAACTTATAAAGTAGAGTATGATTTTTGGCTCAAGAAGTAAAGTGAGTAAAATTTCAATAGTAGGAGGTTAGAAGACTTGAAAATCAACTGAAAATTTTTGCAATAGAAAGAACTTTGAAAATGAAAAGCAATGAAACACTTCTTCTCTTGAAAACACTTGAAACATGGATGTTTTTATTGTAAGAAAACCAAAGACCCATGACCTCTATTTATAGGCAAAGGATAAATATCATTCATAAGTGTTACCAGGTCATGAGGGGTGAGTTTAGCCATTGGAAACAAGAAATAGTCGTTGAAACCCATAAAAAACAAAACAGATCCAAAATAGAGTCGTTGGTGTCAATCTGGACAGCTGCCGGTCGACCAGCAGGCCACTTGGCAAAGTAGTTGTTGGCTCCGATCGACCGCCCGGTCGACCGCTAGGTATTTTAAAAAGAAATTTTTGAACTGCCGGTCGACCGGCACAAATAAAAAGCAAGTGCCATGCAGTCGATCGATCGCAGGGGTTGACAGTCGACCGCCCCGGTCGACCGACAGACGTGCACAGCGTTCACATCCACGGCCAAAAGGCCCGGTCGACCGAAACAGCTACGGTCGACTGAAATGGCCTGAAATAGAATTTGAACAGATTTTTGAACATGGAAATTTTTTTTAAAATGTTTTTCAATGGTTTGAGGGTTATGTATCATAGTATAAGAGATAAAATACATGTTCTAAACTTAATATAAAAATTTGAAAAATTATGAAACATGTATATTAACCAAACATGCAACAAAACCAATATTACCAAAAACTTATATTTTTGAAAAGTGTATTTTTTTGTGTGTAATTTCTTGAGCACATTTATCATATCCTTACTCTAACATACTAAAATCTTAAGGGTTTAGGGGACTACAACATCTTCAATCAGGCGTTTCCATTTGCATCATTGAGTCGCTAGGATTCTTGATCCCGTATTTGAGTCATCTTGAGTCAACACCGCCTTCCTTTAGGGAAGAAACATCTTGAATCCTAATAACCCTGAAATAATCTTAAACACTTAAACTTGATTAGTACAAATAACTATATATGTTTTGTGATCATCAAAACTCTAAAACTGGGTGATTGTAACCTTGGGCCAACAACTTGTACGTGGATGAATGTAATCGAAAATACTCTTTAATAAAGCAGAGAATTTTGAAAAGAAATATTATTTAGATCTTGCCTTGTTTGTGATTGTGACTTGACTTGTTGCGTCTGCTCGGGGAGCTGAGTGGGGGAACCCCTAACTTTAAAGTTGTGTTGACATGTTGGTCGTCAATGTATGACCCGAGGCAGACTGTTGACTCGCTCAGATGGCCATCGGGGCACCAATGAGGTTGACTCTGAGCAACCAACGTCAGCGAGCTTCCAACTTTCAGGAGGCTCCTCGAAGGGTCGTCGTCAGGGTGAAGACCCATATAGGTTGTTGACCTGCTCGGATGACCATTAGGGTATATCCCATATAGGGATAACCGTCAGGGTAGGACCCATATAGACTATTTTTTCTTGTAGCCGTCAAGATACGACACGTATAGGCTGATGACCTGCTCGAGCGGCCATTAGAGTATATCCTATTATAGGCTGCCTCTAAACAGTCATAGTGGGCGAATCTCTGTCTTTCAAGGGGCTCCCCGAGGGATAGCCGTCAAGGTAGGACCCGTATAGGTTGTTTTTCCTTATAGCCGTCAGGGTAGGACCCGTATAGGCTGATGATCTGCTCGAGCGGCCATCAGGGTAAATCTCATTATAGGCTGGCTCCGAGCAGTCATAGTGAGCGTGTCCCCGTCTTTCAGGGAGCTCTCCGAGGAATAGCCGTCAGCATGGGACCTATAAATCTGTTTTTTTCTTGTAACCATCAGAATAAGACCAGTATAGGATGAACCCGTATAGGTTGATGACCTGCTCGGGCGGTTATCAAGGTATATCCCATTATATGCTGGCTCTGAGCAGTCATAGTAGGCGACCCTCGTCTTTCAAGGGGGCTCTCCGGGGGATAACCGTCAAGGTAGGACCAGTATTACTGCGTTTGTCGAATATGGAGAAGATATTGAACATAAAAAATAAAAAAGTTTGCATAACTTTTATTGGATATTACATGATTTTAACGTGTAGTATCATTTCAGGTGAGAAGTACTTTGTTGCTTGTCGGGGGCCTTCCTGTTTCGAATGACGCCGATGAGTGAGCACTTTAGTCAACGGTCGAGGCCTCTCCGACCTCTGGATCTTCCTCCAAGTCGAGGATGAACTCGTTAAGATATCCATGTTGAATTAGGTCTTCGAGATATCTCTTGAGGGGCCAGCAATACAAGGTGGCGTGTCTCCGATTGCTGTGAAAAGAACAATTCTCTACTTCTAGAAAATTTGTGTCGTGCGGCTGTCTTAGGGAACGTCACCCATGGCTGGTGCTTGATGATGTGAAGGATCTAGTCAATCGACAACTTCAGGGGGTGAAGCCTAAGACGTCTTTGGTCTTCGCATTGTAGGGGAAGCGTTCTCCTTATGTATTGGGGCGTGATGTCCCTTCGCGCGCTTCCGTGTGCTATCGACTTCAAGGCTTTCGAGGACCCTATGCGAAGATGATACCCTAGAGTACATTTTGTTTAGCTTGAAACGTAAGTCGGTTGAAGCTACGAGATGTTGGTTGACCTCAGAGGGGGTGTCCACCTGAGTCTCCCTGACACCCAAGTCGATGACTCGTTGCACCTCACGAAGAATCTTTATCTGTATGAGCAACTGATGTTTGACCAGCGTTACCGCTTCTCGCTCGCACTCTGTGGTATCGCGTGGATGGCGACTAGTTCTCGCTCATAGTCGGCCTTTGCCCGCTGTTCGCCAACCGTTGTTGCAGGTCAATCACCATCTGGACAAGTTGCCCGCAAGAGAGAATTGATGGATCGAATTTGTCAGAAGCGTTGATGTCATGACAGGTAACGTTCTTATGCACCATGGTTGTTTTGAGGAAAGGTATTGGATGGGGGGGATATCCTGAGTATGAATTCGGAAGCTTTCAACGAAAGCACCAAATGCGGTGGATAATTCCTAAGAAATCAATACATGCACCAAAATTATAGAAATGTGAAAACCAAATCTCAGAAAACCCAATGCAAACACACAAAATTACGTGAAAAACCTGAAAGGAAAAAAACCACAGGGAGAGAGATTCCACTATAATAATGGTCTTCTCTAGTGTACTAGGGTTTTTGGACTTAATTGATCGCCTCCCTCCCCATTGGAAATGATCTACTATTTGTACAGATAATGTCAGTTGGATAAGACTGCAGAGTCTCAGCTCTTTTTAAACATTCAACCGCTTATCTCAGAGGCAGTTAGAGCAGTGACAAGGACTCGGCCGAGTCGGCTCGGCCACCAAGGAGACAACTCGGACGCCCGAGCCGCCGAGTCGAGACCCGGGTCGGTTCCGACTCAGAGCCGACTCGGTCAACTCGGCACCCGTGATTCGCGAACATAAAGGGACAAAGAGATCTCTATCTCTCTCTCACGCTGCCCCCCTCTCTCAGAGCTGAATCAGAAAGAAAGAAAACCCACGCCCGTCGTCGTCGACTCTCCCCCTCGCAGGTACCTCTCTCCCTCTGCGTCGATCTCTCTCCCTCTCTCCCTCTCTCCCACTGTCTCCGTCGATCTCTCTTCCCCCTCTCTCCCTGTGTCTCTCTCTTTTCGTCGATTTTTGTCCCTCTCGCTCCCCTCTGTTCCTCTCTATCCCTCAGTCCCTCTCTCGCTCCAGTGTCTTTCTCCCCTCTGTTCCTCTCTCTGGTTTTAATTACTTGAATTTAATGTAATTTAAAATAGTTTAGTTTAGTTAAACTTAATTTAGGTTAATCTAATTTAATAAAATTTTATAATTATAATTAAGTTAGGTAATTTAATAATTTTATTAAAGTTAGGTAATTAAGGTAATTTAGCTTAATCTAGTATAAACTAGTTTAGTTTAATTTAATTTAGTTTAATTTAACTTTGTTTTAATTTAGTTAATTTTAGTTTTAATTTAATTTAATAGATAATTTTTTAAATTTCAGTATGGCTCCAAAGCAACGCTATATTGGATGGGAACATGGTACCCCTGTTGGTGGAGTAAAAAACTTGTGAAGTGTAATTATTGTGCGAAACAAATCCATAGTGGTATCACTAGATTGAAGCAACATATAGCACATGTACCCGGTCAGGTGGAAGGATGCTTGCGAGTATCAAAAGAGGTATCTCAAATAATGAGACATCTTTCTGAAGGTAACAAAGAAAGAGCGGCCATAAAATCCAAGAAAGAGCGACTTATGAAAGTTTTAAGTGAGGAAGATTTTTATGATGTGACCGATGAAGATTCTGATAATGAAATTGAAGAAGTTGGTTTAGAAGGAGTTGAAAGAAGACAACTAAAACACAAGCTATAAAAGAAAATCATGAAATGGCTTGGAGATCGGCAGAAAGAGTTGATATTGGTGGCAGTAGTTCGCAGCCTTCAGGATCAGATATTAACCGTGGATTGAGTCGGAGTATGACTACGAGAGAAGATGAAATTCTAGCTCGTGGTATTGATTGTAGCGCCCCGATCTGGTGGGTACGGGGACGCCACTGCAACGTATATACACAGGTTAGAAATACCCCCACGTATATACGCTAAGCATCAGTACAGGCAAGAATCAGAGACGGAAGCACAGTGATAACATACATTCTAACAGAAATAGTGCAAGTACATGATTATCACAGAAAGTGATACAATATTACAGGAATATTACATCACTAGAAAATACAAGAGTATAGTACATGAAGGGACATACATAATAAAGCTGATAGATGCTCACGACTAGAGGGACCTCGAGAGCTAAGCAGGAGAAAAGCTGGGAGGAAGAGCTATGACGACGCCCAAACTTCTGCTACACTCGGACCACCACAGGGGATCCGCTACGCGGTCCGATCAGCTACTAGCCAAGCCACCAGGGTCTAGATTCTGAAATCTGGACATGAGAATCCAGGGTTGTTAGCAACCCCAGCGAGTACATATTATAAAGCCAAATGGCGTGCATAATAAGCACACGTGTACATGATCAAGTGACGTGGTTCAGGCATGCAGGTACAGGAAATGACAGGTAATATAAGGAAAATGACAGTAAATCTAAGATCAAGTAAGTACATGTATAACAATAAGTCTAAATCGGAAAAACATGCATGAAAAGCGGTATAGAGAGCATAAGTTTACATAATCATGCGACCAATACATTAAACATGTGATAATTACACTAAATACGCGATAAATATAAGTATTGACAAAACTAGTAGTATAAGCTCAGATTATGGATTCATGGAGTTGATACATCGAGGGGATAATCCAAACAAGGAAATCCTCATCTATATACCACATATCCAATGTCACCATCATCTGAATTCATACAACTTGAGTTGCCCTCAGGGTAACAGGACTAGAGTGTGTATGGAGTTATCATCATATACCACATAAATCACATGTCATAAGGCAAGGTGTCAACTCAGAACATAATACTATAACTGGAGAATATAAAGGTGTTGTATTTTAATTAATCCAATAATAATAGTCAGTACCGTTTGATATTTCAATCACCTCCCTACCAGCGTCTCAAATCACCGATAGTCCTTACTAGAGTTCGCACTCTGTAGGACTTACCCGGGTCTGATATGTGAGTACCAGGACCCGAACAAAGGAGAGACCAAATATCACACGTTCCTAACATTATTACTGTTTGGTTGTTTTATGTTATTCATCCGATTCATATGCTTTTGTATGTGCTACCGGCATACATACATCCACTTATGAATAAGACGAGTTATTATTTGGAAACTGATAAATCTGATGGCTCATATTTATAGTGGGTCCCGTCTCTGCCCGGGACTAGCTCAGGAGTACAGGCTACTGCTTCCGGGGACTTATCATTACGCGCCCCACACGACACTTCAGATTCAGGCTACTGCTTCCGGGGACTTATCATTACGCGCCCCACACGACACTTCAGAAATATCACCATTATAAATATAACATCATACCGGTTTCCATCAGTTTCCCCCACCCAGTGTAAGTTGAGTATTTTTTTGTTATATATATTGCTCAAAGATAATGTTCACAAGTGTACACAGTATAACCATGATCTTCTAACTACAGGAATTAACAAGAGTATAATATCATGAGTATAATATCGGGAGTCACCCTTTTTCAGGGGTTCAGGAGTTCAGGAGATACAGGAGTACAGGAGTACAGGAGATACAGGAGTGCCAGATGTCTGGTCACATAATAATCATGAATATGCCAGGTAATACAGATGCCAGGTGTCAGGTATCCGGTGTTATATATATCAGGTGGTAAATATAGCATGTCATATACCGGTGTCACATATCAAGTGTCAAATATAGCATGGTAAGTATCGATGTCAGGTATCATATGTCAAATATAGCATGGAAAGTACCGGTGTCAAATATAGCATGGTAAGGGTTGGTGTAAGTACCGAGTGCCGATGTAAATACTGAGTACTAGTGTCATATATCATGTATCAAGTGTAACATGCCAAGTGCTGGTGTAAATACTGAGTACCGGTGTAAATACCGAGTGCCGGTGTCGGAAATCACGGGTCAAGTGTAGCATGGCAAATATCGGTGCCGATTATAGCATGGCAATTATTGGTGTCAAATATAGCATGACAATTAACGGTATTAAATATAGCATGGCAATTAACGGTATTAAATATAGTATGGCAATTATCGGTATTAAATGTAGCATGACAAATACGTACAAAAAATTACCATAGCGAGTATTAGGCATTTTAAAATATCCACATGTCAATATCATGTTATAAATATAAGGGTAATTATTTTTAAATTAATAATAAGCACTCGCCTGAAACCGGGGTGAAATACCGGTCAAAAGTCCAGAAAATCGGCAACCCGCACAAGAACCCACTAGCCCGTACATAAAATATACATTTATAAATATTTATAAAAATATTAGAGAGGGAATGAGAGAGGAGAGAGAGAGGAGAGAGAAGGTTGTAGGAAAAAGAGAGAAAATAGGGAGTTTTAAAAGGAAATTAGAAATAGAAATGGAAGGGGGTAGAGTTGTAAATATAGGGAGGTGATTTTAGGGAATGGTAGAGGGTATTTTTGGAAAGGAGGGAAAAGTGTTTTATTTAGGGAATGATTGGAGTTTTGAATGAAAGAAAGAAAGAAAGAAAAGAAGAAAGAAAGAAAGAAAAGAAAAGAGAAGGAGGGAGGGGGTTCGGCCGCCGGCGGTAGCCGGCCGGCCTGGCGGCGGCGGCGCCGGGAAGCAGGTCGTGCGCGCGCTGCCCCAAGGAGGAGGGGAGGGGATGTTGGGGTGTTTTGATGGTGGTGGTTGTTTTGGTGGTGGTGGAAGATGGTGGTGGTGGTGGTTGTGGTAATGTTTGGAAGTTGTGGGGAGTTAGAGGAGGAGGAGGGGATGATGTTGGGTTGATTAGAGTGGGGAATTTGGTGGTGGTGATGTTGAATTTTTAGAGATGAAGTTGTGGTAATGGAGGTGGGTTTTGGTGAAATTGGTGGTGATGGGAGGTTGTTGGTGGTGGAAGGGGATGGTGGTGTGAAGAGGAGTTGTTGGGGAGTTGATTGGGTGGCTTAGGAGTGGCCGGAGGCGGTGGTGGTGAAGGTGGAGGCGGCGGTGGTAGTGGTGCGTGAGTGGGTTTGTTTGGAGGAGGAAGATGAAGTTATTTCTTTGGATTTGGATTTTCCTTGAAATGAAATGGAGATGTTGGTGGTTTAATAGATGATGAGGGGGAGGATTTGATAGTTTAGGGTATGGTGATAGGGCTGCGGCAGCCCTATGGCTGTCGGGCGGCGGTGGGCGACAGCGGCGTGGATTAAGCCGCTAATTGGGGGGAATACCAAGGTGAATAAATGAAAAGAAATAAAAGAAAAAAATTGGAAAAATATAAGAAAAGAAAATAAAATGTTTAAAATTTTTTATTATTATCTATTTTATTTGTTATAATTTCTGGTAGTATAAAGTAGGAGAGTAGAGGAGGGAAAAACCAGAAAAGAAATCGCCGGTAAAAATATTATTATTTAAATAAGGCGAAAATTTGACTGTTTCAGAAACGCACCGAAAAATTCTAAAAAATAGCAAATATTATTCTAAGATACATGGTGAAATCGGATTCACGAAATTCGATGTAGTTTTCAAATTAAAAATCCTAAAATCTTCCGGCGATACCGGCCGATACCAGAATCGGTCAAATTTTGATAAATTTAGAAAAATCTCAGAAAAATGTATTTAGATAGAAAATGAAATTCTAAGAAGTACTGTGAAAGCCGTTTCTAAAAATTCAAACCCATTTGAAAAGTAAAAATCCAGGAATCGGTCAGCGATGCCGACCGATACCGGTTTTAGAGATTTTGCAGAAAAATTTCAGAAAATCATGAAAAATTTAAAATATTAGAAAATAGTCTTTGAAACTAAAATCAGTCAAATCGGACTACCAGAAAGTCAAATCGGGCTACTGGCTGGTATCGGGTTCCCGGTCCGGGTCAGGGCTTACTCTCTGTCTGAGAATTCAGATCCGATACTCAAAAATATAAGTAATCACAACTTAAAAACACATATAGGAAGAAAATTGAGAAATATGGTCGAAAAATTTTGGGACTCGTATCTGGGTACGTATCCCGGGTACGGGGTGCTACAATCTACCCACCTAACAAAAATTTCGTCCTCGAAATTTCTATAGGGGGATGAATATAGAAGAGAATAAGGTTGATGGGAATATCATGATAGAATGGATATGATAATGAAAAATTTACCAACTCAAAACATGATAAAAATTGAGGATAGTGGTCACAGGTATCACCTATAGGGGTCCTCGTTCCAAATATAGGGCACCACTCTCTGTTCTCCTTCATCTGGTACTTCAGTTTCCTTGGTGGTCAAATGACATGCTTTCCGCTTTCTCCCATCTGATCTTCCTCTTGGCCTTCTCTGTGCTTGATTGAAGACATATTGCGGGGAAGGGAGTGGAGCTCTCTTGCCGATTGGTCCTGGGTCCCTTCTCACTGTTGGCTGAATCGGGGTAGTACTCCCCATCCATCTGAATGAACAATCCTTTATCATATGACCATCAGACCCACATGCTAAGCATACCTTATTTGCCATTCTGCAATCACGCTTGTAGTGCCCGAGCTTCCGACAATACCCACATCTCATTTGCTGAGGGAGAGGTTGGAGGAATTGCTCTGCTAGTGGGGTATCCAGGGGTCCGACTGAGTCTTCACCTCCCTTCAACTGAAAGGATCTCTTTACTGACTTCCTCTGCACCTCATCCTGACGCTTCTTTTCAATCCCCGTTCTACTTCACGAGCGATAATAAGGACCTGAGAATACGTCTTGAGTTGCTGGGGTATAAGAAACATCTGGATCTGCATCCTCAGGCCTTGCTGGAATCTCCTCGCTCGGATCTCCTCATTGGCCACCATGTATGGCGCGAACCGGCTCAGTCTTAGGAACTCTGCAGCATACTCATCTACAGTTCGATCCCTCTGCTGCAATCTGATAAATTGATCCTACATCTCCTTCTGTGCCGTCTTAGAGAAGAATCTCTCGTAGAAACTCTTAGAGAACTGGTCCCAAGTAATAGGCCTCTTCAATCTTGCTTCTTCTGCCAACCACCAGGTTCTGGCCACATCCTTTAGCTGTATCTTGACCACTTCCACCTGGTTCTGATCAGGGATCCGGGCTGCTTTTAGAAGATATGTAGTATCAATCAGCCACTGCTCGGCGTCCAACGGCTTCTCTGTACCCGAAAATGTAGCCGGCTGCAGTCTCCTGAAATCGGATACATTACCAGGCCTCTGCTCTCTAGGTGCTGTCAATAATGCTTGCCGCAGGAGCTCTGTCTGCTGATGCTGGCTCTCCATCGCGCCATGCAGTACCCTCATCATATTGTCGCCATCTCCATTAGAACTGTCACGAGAAGTGCCAGCACCGTTACGGGTTCTCCGTCTTTCCATATCTGAGTTGGTTGAAGGGATGATGGGAAGAAGCTGAAGGGAAAGATAGAAGGGTCTCAGGATCCAAGAAAAGGATTGCAAGGAAGGAATAGATAACACCGTACTTGCGTTTGGAATGTATATTCAAGACTCATGCTCTCCAGTTGCAGATTAATACATCATTAATCTGCCAACTAGTTGTACTGAGGATGTTAGAGCCTAGGCTCTGATACCAACCTGTAACGCCCCGATCTGACGGGTACGGGGACGCCACTGCAACGTATATACGCAGGTTAGAAATACCCCCACGTATATACGCTAAGCATCAGTACAGGCAAGAATCAGAGACGGAAGCACAGTGATAACATACATTTCAACAGAAATAGTGCAAGTACATGATTATCACAGAAAGTGATACAATATTACAGGAATATTACATCACTAGAAAATACAAGAGCATAGTACATGAAGGGGCATACATAATAAAGCTGATAGATGCTCATGACTAGAGGGACCTCGAGAGCTAAGCAGGAGAAAAGCTGGGAGGAAGAGCTATGACGACGCCCAAACTTATGCTACACTCGGACCACCACAGGGGATCCGCTGCGCGCTCCGATCAGCTACTAGCCAAGCCACCAGGGTCTAGATTCTGAAATCTGGACATGAGAATCCAGGGTTGTTAGCAACCCCAGCGAGTACATATTATAAAGCCAAATGGCGTGCATAATAAGCACGCGTGTACATGATCAAGTGACGTGGTTCAGGCATGCAGGTACAGGAAATGACAGGTAATATAAGGAAAATGACAGTAAATCTAAGATCAAGTAAGTACATGTATAACAATAAGTCTAAATCGGAAAAACATACATGAAAAGCGGTATAGAGAGCATAAGTTTACATAATCATGTGACCAATACATTAAACATGTGATAATTACACTAAATACGCGATAAATATAAGTATTGACAAAACTAGTGGTATAAGCTCAGATTATGGATTTATGGAGTTGATACATCGAGGGGATAATCCAAACAAGGAAATCCTCATCTATATACCACATATCCAATGTCACCATCATCTGAATTCATACAACTTGAGTTGCCCTCAGGGTAACAGGACTAGAGTGTGTATGGAGTTATCATCATATACCACATAAATCACATGTCATAAGGCAAGGTGTCAACTCAGAACATAATACTATAACTGGAGAATATAAAGGTGTTGTATTTTAATTAATCCAATAATAATAGTCAGTACCGTTTGATATTTCAATCACCTCCCTACCAGCGTCTCAAATCACCGATAGTCCTTACTAGAGTTCGCACTCTGTAGGACTTACCCGGGTCTGATATGTGAGTACCAGGACCCGAACAAAGGAGAGACCAAATATCACACGTTCCTAACATTATTACTGTTTGGTTGTTTTATGTTATTCATCCGATTCATATGCTTTTGTATGTGCTACCGGCACACATACATCCACTTATGAATAAGACGAGTTATTATTTGGAAACTGATAAATCTGATGGCTCATATTTATAGTGGGTCTCGTCTCTGCCCGGGACTAGCTCAGGAGTACAGGCTACTGCTTCCGGGGACTTATCATTACGCGCCCCACACGACACTTCAGATTCAGGCTACTGCTTCCGGGGATTTATCATTACGCGCCCCACACGACACTTCAGATTCAGGCTACTGCTTCCGGGGACTTATCATTACGCGCCCCACACGACACTTCAGAAATATCACCATTATAAATATGACATCATACCGGTTTCCATCAGTTTCCCCCACCCAGTGTAAGTTGAGTATTTTTTTGTTATATATATTGCTCAAAGATAATGTTCACAAGTGTACACAGTATAACCATGATCTTCCAACTACAGGAATTAACAAGAGTATAATATCATGAGTATAATATCGGGAGTCACCCTTTTTCAAGGGTTCAGGAGTCCAGGAGATACAGGAGTACAGGAGATACAGGAGTGCCAGATGTCTGGTCAAATAATAATCATGAATATGCCAGGTAATACAGATGCCAGGTGTCAGGTATCAGGTATTATATATATCAGGTGGTAAATATAGCATGTCATATACCGGTGTCACATATCAAGTGTCAAATATAGCATGGTAAGTATCGATGTCAGGTATCATATGTCAAATATAGCATGGAAAGTACCGGTGTCAAATATAGCATGGTAAGGGTTGGTGTAAGTACCGAGTGCCGGTGTAAATACTGAGTACTAGTGTCATATATCATGTATCAAGTGTAACATGCCAAGTGCTGGTGTAAATACTGAGTACCGGTGTAAATACCGAGTGCCGGTGTCGGAAATCACGGGTCAAGTGTAGCATGGCAAATATCGGTGCCGATTATAGCATGGCAATTATTGGTGTCAAATATAGCATGACAATTAACAGTATTAAATATAGCATGGCAATTAACGGTATTAACTATAGCATGGCAATTAACGGTATTAAATATAGTATGGCAATTATCGGTATTAAATGTAGCATGACAAATACGTACAAAAAATTACCATAGCGAGTATTAGGCATTTTAAAATATCCACATGTCAATATCATGTTATAAATATAAGGGTAATTATTTTTAAATTAATAATAAGCACTCGCCTGAAACCGGGGTGAAATACCGGTCAAAAGTCCAGAAAATCGGCGACCCGCACAAGAACCCACTAGC
Source organism: Agave tequilana (assembly GCA_038442645.1). NCBI lineage: Eukaryota > Viridiplantae > Streptophyta > Magnoliopsida > Asparagales > Asparagaceae > Agave > Agave tequilana. The sequence continues at coordinate 190,933 of JAVJIF010003970.1, read as the reverse complement.
CCGTACATAAAATATACATTTATAAATATTTATAAAAATATTAGAGAGGGAATGAGAGAGGAGAGAGAGAGGAGAGAGAAGGTTGTAGGAAAAAGAGAGAAAATAGGGAGTTTTTAAAAGGAAATTAGAAATAGAAATGGAAGGGGGTAGAGTTGTAAATATAGGGAGGTGATTTTAGGGAATGGTAGAGGGTATTTTTGGAAAAGAGGAAAAAGTGTTTTATTTAGGGAATGATTGGAGTTTTGAATGAAAGAAAGAAAGAAAGAAAAGAAGAAAGAAAGAAAGAAAAGAGAAGAGAAGGAGGGAGGGGGCTCGGCCGCCGGCGGTGGCCGGCCGGCCTGGCGGCGGCGGCGGCGCCGCCGGGAAGCAAATCGCGCGCGCGCTGCCCCAAGGAGGAGGGGAGGGGATGTTGGGGAGTTTTGATGGTGGCGGTTGTTTTGGTGGTGGTGGAAGATGGTGGTGGTGGTGGTGGTGGTGGTGGTGGTTGTGGTGATGTTTGGAAGTTTTGGGGAGTTAGAGGAGGAGGGGATGATGTTGGGTTGATTAGAGTGGGGAATTTGGTGGTGGTGATGTTGAATTTTTGGAGATGAAGTTGTGATAATGGAGGTGGGTTTTGGTGAAATTGGTGGTGATGGGAGGTTGTTGGTGGTGGAAGGGGATGGTGGTGTGAAGAGGAGTTGTTGGGGAGTTGATTGGGTGGCTTAGGAGTGGCCGGAGGCGGTGGTGGTGAAGGTGGAGGCGGCGGTGGTAGTGGTGCGTGAGTGGGTTTGTTTGGAGGAGGAAGATGAAGTTATTTCTTTGGATTTGGATTTTCCTTGAAATGAAATGGAGATGTTGGTGGTTTAATAGATGATGAGGGGGAGGATTTGATAGTTTAGGGTATGGTGATAGGGCTGCGGCAGCCCTATGGCTGTCGGGCAGCGGTGGGCGACAGCGGCGTGGATTAACCCGCTAATTGGGGGGGAGGAATACCAAGGTGAATAAATGAAAAGAAATAAAAGAAAAAAATTGGAAAAATATAAGAAAAAGAAAATAAAATGTTTAAAATTTTTTATTATTATCTATTTTATTTGTTATAATTTCTGGTAGTATAAAGTAGGAGAGTAGAGGGAAAAACCAGAAAAGAAATCGTCGGTAAAAATATTATTATTTAAATAAGGCGAAAATTTGACTGTTTTAGAAACGCACCGAAAAATTCTCAAAAATAGCAAATATTATTCTAAGATACATGGTGTCGGATTCACGAAATTCGATGTAGTTTTCAAATTAAAAATCCTGAAATCTTCTGGCGATACCGGCCGATACCAGAATCGGTCAAATTTTGATAAATTTAGAAAAATCTCAGAAAAATGTATTTAGATAGAAAATGAAATTCTAAAAAGTACTGTGAAAGCCGTTTTAAAAATTCAAACCCATTTGAAAACTAAAAATCCAGGAATCGGTCAGCAATGCCGACCGATACCGGTTTTGGAGATTTTGCAGAAAAATTTCAGAAAATTCCAGAAAATCATGAAAAATTTAAAATATTAGAAAATAATCTTTGAAACTAAAATCAGTCAAATCGGACTACCAGAAAGTCAAATCGGGCTACTGGCTGGTATCGGGTTCCCGGTCCGGGTCAGGGCTTACTCTCTGTCTGAGAATTCAGATCTGATACTCAAAAATATAAGTAATCACAACTTAAAAACACATATAGGAAGAAAATTGAGAAATATGGTCGAAAAATTTTGGGACTCGTATCTGGGTACGTATCCCGGGTACGGGGTGCTACATTGATCCTTACATGTTCCCAACGAAACAGAAATCAATCAAAAGCATGTTCTCAACTGAGAATATTAAAAGGTTGAAAAATTCATGACGAAATTCCTTTACTACAATGCAATACACCATTCAATGCAGTTGATGGTACTTACTAGCAAGCCATGATTAATACTATTGCGAAAGCAGGCCCAGGTGTAAAAGGCCCTACAGGGTACACCAAATTGGCAATTTATATTTAGAGGAGGATTGAAGTATATATTACTTCAATAAAAACAAAATGGTCGCAGTATGGTTGCACGATCATGTGTGATGGCTGGAGTTCCCGGAATAGAAAGCTTATTGTTAATTTCATGATTTATTGTGATAGAAACATGATCTACCATACTTCTGTTGATACTAATAATATCTCGAAGACTGCTGATTATATATTCTCGCTAATAGATAAAGTTGTTGATGAAGTTGGTAAAGAAAATGTCGTGCAGATTGTAACAGAAAATGAGGTAAGTTTCAAAGCAGCTAGTCACATGTTGATGGAGAAGAGAATATTTATTTTGGTCTCCTTATGCAGCACATTGCATTGATTAAATGCTTGAAAATATTGGCTCTGTGAAATCAGTCAAGGAGACATTAGATGATGCTAAGATGATCACACCATTCATTTATAATAGCCTCAAAGTAGTCAATTTAATGAAGCTATTTACCAGAGATAGAGATTTGTTGAGATCAGGTATAACACGGTTTGCCACCGAGTTTATTTCTATTGAAAACCTTATTCGCTATGAGCAAGATTTGAAAAGAATGTGTACGACTGCCGAATGACGTGAATTCAACAAGGAAAGGAGTAGAAGAAGTATGAGAGATAAGGTTTCTAATCTCATTCTGACTGACCGGTTTTGAAAGAAGGCAAGAGAGGTCCAAAACATTATGGATCCTCTTGTTAGAGTCTTGAAGATGTGGACCAGGACAAGAAACCTATAATATTTATTATTTATAAAGTAGCAAAATTGACTATAAAGGCATCAAATAAGAACTGAAAGAAGTACTGGGATATCATTGATAGAAGATGGGAGGGACAATTGCATAGATAATTGCATGCTGCTGGTAATTCATTTGCCTAGAAATCATATTTGATAATTAGAAATTAAAACTGTCATATCATAACAATCATGTGCTTACATTATTACTGCATATTTCTTAAATCCAGCACTCCAATATTCAAAAAAATTTCTACACATCCAGAAGTGAGAAATAGATTAAAGGAGGTCATTAAAAGATTGGAGCCGGATTTGAAGAAACAAACAAGAGCTATTAATGAGGTAATAATAATTTATTTATTTCATCGATATATTGTTATGTAAATATTAACACTTATGATGTGTATTCTCACATATAAAATTATTTATGAATGAAGTTGGAGAATTTGGAAGCTCACTGCCTAGAAGAACAGTGCAACAATCTCTTCCAAGTGATTGGTGGATTAATTATGGCAAAAAAGCTCCCAATCTACAGAAAATTGCCATTAAAGTTTTAAGCCGAACATGTTCTTCATCAGGTTGTGAAAGAAATTGGAGCATATGGTCGCCGATTCATACAAAATTGCGCAAACGGTTGGCAATGAATAAGTTGCATAAACTAATATTTGTGCATTACAATATGCGGTTGCGAGTAAGAAACTTGACACGCAAAAGCGACACTGATGATATTACAACCCAATTGATCTGAACAATATTTTCAATGATGATCTTTTGGATGAGTGGCTTCAGGAGGAAAAACAACCGATGTTACCACCAGATGACTTAGGTTGGTTGGATGAAGTTATTCGTCGTAGTGACGAAAGTGGCTGTGATGGCGACGACAGCGACGACGATAGTGATGGCAGTAATGATGAAGGCGGTAATAGTGATGACAATGGTGATGATTATGACAATGGTTATAGAGGTGATGGCGGTAATGATGAAGAGACTCATGGTGTTGGTGGAAGCCAACGAGGTGATGCTATAACATGAGATTCAGAATATTATGTCACACAAGATACAGATCATGGAGCCCGAGCGGGGATTTCGCAACAGCGTAGGCATTTAGATCAGTTGGTTGATTTCAGTTCTAGCGATGATTATTCGAGTGGACATGATAACTACTCACATGGTCATCATAATCTTGAAGGTCATTTACAGGGGTTGGGTTTGACATCTGACCAATATTCTAGCACTGGTGAATATTCCACTAGCAGCACTGAATATCGAAGTTTTGGGTATTATCGTCATGGAGCTGATATTGCACAACCCCTACCGCCATATTACTCTTATGCTGGATCCTCTGACCAATCACCTCAGCCTACAGGATCTCACCCACAAACATATTATTATCCTTGTGGAAACTATATACCTGGTTTTATACTTATCGCAGGGATGATAATGATGATTTGTGTCTCCTCGTAATTCAATGTGGAAATGACTATATTAGTAGGTACTAATAAATTATTTTGTGCAATTTACTATATTATGCATGCATTTTGATATGTTTCTATCGACGACGCTTGTATTTATGCTTTCACTTTATTTTTTGAGTGCTAGGTGATATGTTTTGAATATGTGATATATGAATTTTGATGTCTATATTTTTTTTACGATTCGTCTTTTTCATAATTTTTTTAGCATTTTATGTAGCGTTTTGCGCGTATCGTCCGATCCGAGTCGCCGAGACCGATCTGTCTCGGTGTCGGCCGAGACTGAGACTGAACCATGAGTTAGAGCTGAACATTCTGGTTGGAATTGGTTGAGCGAGAGCCATCTTTATCAGATAGTATGCGTCTAACTGTTGATGTGATTGATCTGTTTTCGTGCTGTAACTGTCGAGTTCAAATAGAGATTTGTCTTAGTGATAGGGATACTCGTAACTGACTTTATCTCCTTCTAACCATCTGAATTGCTCGGAGTTTGAATTGAACGGGGACTCCCGGTCAGAAGTTCTAGAAGTGGCCACATGTCGCACGCCTGTTTAGATGGATACGTGGCATGATCTCGAGAAGGTCGGAATCGGAAACTGACCACTACTATTATATTTGTACTTATTAGTTGGTGGCCTTTCTATTTTTCCAACAGTTGCATATTTCAAAGGGCTAAACCAAACAAAGATAATAAAGTGATTCTACTAAACGTACCTCCAATCAATCAGATAGGGGTATACAGTGAAGCAGAATACAAGGGGTAAGCAATGGATTAGCTGGTATATAATTGTCACTGTAGCCGGAAAAAGAAGATAGCAAAAGGTACCCTCGTAGTATTAAACAAAAAGTTGCAGAAACTATTGTCTTCGTGGAAAGGGATCAGTGAAATAATGCTCTCATGAAAATTGTCAAGATCAATATCATAGATGCATAAGTAAAAGCCTTTCCCCAAACATGTTTTCAGGGTTAATTAAAAACCCCCATGAGGATCAGTGAAGTAATGCTCTCATGAAAATTGTCAAGATCAATAGCATCGATGCATAAGTAAAAACCTTCCTCAAACATGTTTTCAAGGCTAATTACATAAAAACCCTTGAGGATTTTTCAACAAAGAAGCCCCCTAAATATAGTTTTATATACATAACCTCCCTCAAGTTCACGCATAATTAGAACAGAACCACCTCAGACCCTCCAGAGTCAAAAAAGCTTCCTTGGATGATCAGATAGTTATCATTTGCCTTCATAATGAATTAAATCCCTCTTTAACAGTCTTTTCACCTTCTCCTCTCTGTTTTATTTTTCCTATCTCACAGGTTCTCATTAGAAAATTTTCTTTTAACTTTATTTCATAGTAACCCTTCAAAAATAATTGGTTATCCCTTAGATATAAGTCATCTTCCAGGGAAAATATAAACCTTCAAATGAAAATAAAATGATACAGAATTGACTAATATGCTCACAGTGATTTATTTGCAAAGAGAGAGTCCTACACACACACACACACACACACACACACACACACAGAGAGAGAGAGAGAGAGAGGGTGTATTCTTTGTTTCTTTTTCTTTTTGGGTTTGGGGCATGGGGGTGAGGGTATGACACTCTTAGAGGTAGTGGTATACAATAGAATAAATTTATAGGGACCAGCGAAAAACCCTCATGTCAGAGGTACTTATCAAATGAAGTAAATTTATAATGTTCAATGAGAAAAAAACCTCCTTTTTACATATCGGAAACATTCAGGGGCATGACCATCAAAATTAACATTCTTACTATGACTATGAAATTAACTTAGGAATTTAAAGCGCAGGTGGGGAGAAAGTCTAAAACTACACTTTTAGGAAGTTGCTTGGAGATCAGAAAACCCTTGAGGGTTTCTGCAATTAAATCCTTTTCTATTAGCATTACCTTTGGACAAGATTAGCAGCAAGGCCTTTTAACTTGCAGGCTTATAATAAAGTTTGCACACACTATACCTACCCTGAGGTCATAACCAAATGATCTCTAGTTCCAACACAGGAAAGAAAGTATAGGCAGGAGAAATGGTACCTTCCAGCCAATGAGCCTTGCATGGTCAACTGCTGCAGAAAGATCACTGTCTGATGCAAGTACAACCTTGTCGTGGTCCTCATCTTCATACTAAAACGCATCGCCATAAGCAAAAGTGAACGTGTAAAGAAGAAATTAATCTACTTATTTGAAGAGGGATGAAAAAGGAGCTATTCGCATTGTCTGAGAAAGTCTAATTACCAAAATTTGCGGCAAATTGTTCTTATCAATATCATCACCAACCCTTTGGACAATGCAAGCTATAAGATCTGCTAAACTATGAGTCTCTGAAATGGAACCAAAGGTAAACTTCACTCACATTATCTCAATGAAGGCAGGGAAAGCAATCTTTTCCCCCCAAAAAAGAAAGGAAATAGGGACAGAGCAATACCACAGTTAAATCTATGCATCCTTCCCTTTCTATCCTGAATCTTAAAGCCAAAGATAGAATTTAGGCCTGAAGATGGATAAAAAGCAGACCTCCTTGTCTCTGATTCTGATGCAAGCTTCAAGGATCCTTCACTGAAATGAAACATCAGATGGGTGAAATGAACAATATCATGATTAGGCAAGGACATTGAAATTCAATGATAACGTGTAATATAACAACCTCCGGGAATCATCGTCATTATCAAGAGGCTCTGTGGTCATAGCAGTATCCCAAAACTTCTGCATCATAGAGCTAGTTGCCTCTACTCCAAGTCCTCCGCTGCTTCCAAACTTAATGACAAACACAATAAGATGAGACCCCCTCGCAGCAATAACATAAAGAAACAGAAAAGATATTTCAGTTAAGACTCATGTCATGTAGAAATTTTCTTTCAATTAAACTATTGTATGTCCAGAGGTTTTATTACACAAGTGATAAGTCTAATATTTCCTATTACTTGATAGCATTTTTGATTGAGTTTAAGAATTAAAATGTGTGAGAAAAGTAATAATGTGATAATTTTATGTTCTGCAGGTTTTATTGAATGATGTTTGCATTTTAAGTTCTCAATTAGCAAGCAAAGAAATCCCAACCAATTTCAAATGTCAACCACAAACAAACCATCAGATTTAGCTGAATTCAAATAAAAGAAAGAGAAAAGAAATCGTAGGAGATAAAGAAGTTGAGATTTGAAGAGATGATGAGATAGAAACAAATCCAAATTTGAAATCAACTGACTCAACAATACCTGGGGTACGATTAAAATTGTTGGAGATTGCAAACTAAATAACAGCAAGCAAAGAGATAAGGAAGGAATTCGTAAAATTCAAAATATTGAGATGAGAATGAAATCCGAACTGTATTTCAAAATTTAGTAAATTCTTGGCAGTTGCATGATATAAAAATGGATCTCTCACATCATACAAGGGGAGGGCTGATTTCTCAAAGCGTTTTCCTCCCTCTTACTATCGAAAAACAATAGAGATTGTCTCTGCAAATTTCTGTTAAGAAGAATAGGCTAAGGCTGCAGAGGAGAAGAAGAAGCCGCACAAGGAGTCATCAGATATCTCTCTCTCTTTTTGTATTCTCATCTTTGTAACGATTTAATTATATTTAAATAAAGATGAAGATTTTCTTTAACATGAGCACCTAAATTTATATTTTTGAGTTTTGATGATATCTTTATAAAGTGACTACGCTTAATTTTTATTTTTTGATGAACGATCTATGCACTGATATTTTATTGATGTGTTTTTCTTTATCCAAAATAACTTATATCACTAGGATATATTCAGGAGATAGTCTATATCTGAGAATAAACTTTTCACATCAATTTTATCTACTGTTTTATTATCATCGAAATACTTTATACCTATTAGTACTTTTCGAGTATGATGAGTAGATAGAGTAAGCCTAGATGAGTGAAGTAATCTACATGATTAAGAATTCAATGCCACGAAACATAAATTGATTTTAAACTCAAGAATCGTTTAAAAATTGTGACCTCTTCAAAATTTGAATATTTACCTAGATTAGTTTGGAATCAACTTAATTGTTTTAATTAAATATTTAAAAAAGAAAGAAATAAAAATATTCATCCATCATTCTTTTTAACTGTCTTTAATCAAGTTTAGCAACAACATATCTCCGTGGATTCGATACTTTACTCGCTTCAGTAGTTTAGATTCAATTGTGAATTTGCATCAATTTGTAGATTTAACAACTGTTTTCAACCGATCAAGAAGTGAAGTATCTCCTAGGCCATTATTTTCCATTAAAGTGGGGTTTTATGAGGCTTTTTACAACAATGCTTGCTAGGAAGTAGCATCGAAGTAGAAGTATCCCAATTGTTGCACAGGAGGATACAAGAGTGGGAAGTATCAAAAGCATGGTTTGAAATATAGCTTGATACCGATATGCATAGCCACTAATGATATGACCGATATGACCGAGACAAACCGATGTTGCCAAATGTGACCAAGATGAAACGGCCCATGCATACCAATATCGAGATTTGAAAGCTTGATCACAAGATGAAACGGCCTATGCATACCAATATCGAGATTTGAAAGCTTGATCAAAAGAAAACTACCGAAACCAAGATATGAATGGCCTATAATAAAAGTAGAGGACTGGCGTATAGTGGTAATTGCAGCACAGGTAATATGAATATTAACATCAATTAAATTACTTAAAACAAGCCCAGGAATGGCCCAATAAAAGTAGAGAAGTGACTTACTGTAGCCATTGCAGCATGGGTAATATGAATAACATCAATAACTGAGACAAAGTTCCCATCTATTATAAGCAAATAAATCATTAGCAAATTGGAAGAGAAAAGATGGAAGTTATGCAGAGCTATAATTTATTTCAATATAAAATTCCAGTGCATGTATGTACCTCTATCAACAACAGGGAGGTGTAGAAATCTTCCATCATGCATGGTATGTAGAGCATCAACAATTGGTGTATCAACTGTTACACATTCAGGATTTGGAGTCATGACCTGCATATCACAGTTCCATCCTTTCAAATTCAGTAGGCAATAAAAACATTAGCTTAATGACGCCTTTTTTAGCAATATAAACCACATAGAACAATGCATAAAGCTGAAACATGATATAAGCAATATAAGATGTTATTTCTCATTTTGTTCATAAGTTCGCATTATATGTAGGAGTCTAGGACTGGAGTACAACCCAGGCCAAGATCAGTAGCCCAGGCATTCAATTTCACTGATTACCTATGGTTGGGACAGGATTGATCCAGCTCAAGGTGGGCCTAGAAATGAGAAGTTGACATTAAGTTGGTCAGTGTTCAGGTTAAGGTTGGGGGGCATCACATTTCTATTGCACCTGCATTCTTTATGGTGTTTTAGTTCTACTAACTGTTACTTGTTCTTGAAGAGTTTCCTCCATAATTGGCATTATGCATTTTCTTATCAACTCTTTATCCATTAAAATTATTTGTTTGCAAATTAAAAAATAATAGACCTTATCAGTAACAGGCATTTCCATGATAATGACAAAAAGCAATTATGGCAACTGAACCCTAGCAACCTAATATAACAAAATTTTTCGTCTTACCACTCATCAATACCCGCATGCTCACGTCCTTTACCACTTTAATGTTGCTTTGCCAACATTTTTCTTAATGCCCATCAAAAGTGATATTTCATGATAGTTCATATAATTCCCATCAAAAGTGATATTTCATAATAGTGCATATGCCTTCTCCAGCCTATGGAGGTGGCTTCATGTATGTTCACTTTTCTCTGAAATTTTTTTCAAGCAAAATCCATGAAAAGAAAATTTTCTATATCACTTTTTATGGTACTCCTTTATTCTTGATCGTGCAGTGATAAATCCAAAGTGGTTCTTCAATATTATTTGCCAACAACTTTCTTAACATCCCTTACATCACCCTCTCATAACTTCATCCCATGATTCAACATTTGATATTTACTCTAGCTACCGTACTTTGCATACCTATATTATAGTGTCAAAATACTCCAAATATTTGCAGTTTCTTGGCTTGCAATAACTGAATAAGTTATTTAATCCCAATGAACTGGATTTCTCCGTGATCTTCCTCGACTCATGTATACATTACCTGTCTGTAATTAATCTTTTTTAAGACAAGTTCTACAACTTTTACAGAAATATTGATGATCTACTTCAAAATCATTTGTAGGTTCCTAGGTAAACACTAATGGAATTAGTTTTGTTATCCTTGTTTAAGTTTTACAACTCTAACTAGAATTCTATCGTCTCTCAACCACTTATTTACTATTAGCCTTACTTTCATACTCTTTTTAGCTTTTCTTGTCGGTCCTTGACATATATGTATAAGGGTAGCAGCCCTGTTAACCAAATTAAGTTATCAAACACTAATTTGTACAATTCTTTGTTGAGTCCTCTTGGGCCTTCCACCACTTGCATCATCATAAGATGGAGAATTATGTTTTCTTGTTTTTATGCATCTTTCTTAGCTTTATAAACATTTTAGAGCCCTCAATTTCATTTGCCTTAATCATTCTTTTTATTTTAATTGCCTTTTATATGTTTACCATTACCAAGTTGATTATGCTTCATCTATGTAGCACAGTGAAGGAGACATACATGTGTCGGATACTTTTTCAATACTCCAATACTTGACCAATACACGCCGGTTGCTCCTCTTTATGTATTCTAAAATTTACAACATATTCTAGATGTATCAAAGACATATCCTAGACGTAATCTAGAGTATGACGTTAAAAGAAAAAAAAAGCTCATTTTAAATGTAGAGTTTATACCTCTATTACTTGTAGACACATTGCATTTTTATATAATTTATCTAGTTTCTCAGTAAAAATTATTCACATAATTAGTGATTTTTATAAATTTGAAAATATTTCATAGCATCTAAGATATTATGTCATACCCCGAACCGAGCGTTGCCAGCCCCTTCCTAGATTGGTAGATTGCAATCAGCTCGCAACTTTCAATTCAGGGAGTGACATTATGTTCTTTTAACCATTGTAGTCTTGTATATTCATGCTATACGCACAAACAAGTGAAATTTAATTATTATTGTATATATACATGCAAAACAACATATTTCTATCCTATATCAATATATGTGCATTGTATATTACACATGTATCTATGTGTATACACACACGCAAAACACAAATATAATATTTGTGTATCCACGCCGACTCATGGCTTAGTTTTTCAAAATATCCGTATCTCTGTGTCTATATCACGTTGCACTCGTGTCTCGTATCCATGTTCATGCTTCATAGATATTTTGATTCTCCAGTAACCACTTTAGGAACATTCTTAGTTTGTTATACAAATTGCAAGTCTTCAATGTCATTTGTCATTTGTCATTTGCAATTCATGGAAGAAACACATCTTTACCCTTAATCACCCTAAATGATGTATACACCAAGTTTCTTTTATATATATCCATCTTCCCTCTCTTCTTCAGAAAAGTTTACTATATATCATTGCCGATATATTCTCAGAACTTAATAACTACCATGTTAATGCAATCTGGCATATCATATGTTACCACATTCCAATTGACTCATTTCATGAATATCAACATCCCCCCTTCATTACAGTATTTCAAAGAAGCATCTGGACATGCTATTCACAAAACTCCAAGCCCACATCCTATGAGCATGTGGATTCGGTTTTCAAACCAAATCCCCCAACACACACACACATATAGAGAGAGAGAGAGACGTGTGTCCTTCCAAAAGGATTTGAGCCCGAATCCTTTCAACTCAAATACAACCCTCCTACATTTGAATACAAGATCCACTTCGTTGAAGTTGATCTATATTATTTCAAGTATCTATAAACTAAAAATCAAGCGTTTTGAATACTTTTTTCCCCATCCATTAAGCGGCGCAATATGGACGGCCGAAAGTAGTGAGTTGGTTAGATCTATGTCTTTAGACATACAAATTCTCGATCCGGCCATTTGATTATGATCTAAACATTTAAAAACCCCTACAAACCAATTCTTGTTAGGTTTCAAATGTTTTACACCGTTAAACTAACCAACTCACTATTTAGGTCGTCCATTTTTCCCCTACTTGATGCATGGGAAAAAAGTATTCAAAACACTTAATTTTTGGTTTATAGATACTTGAAATAATATAGATCAACTTCAACGAAGTGGACCTTGTATTCGAATGTCGGATGTTGGTATTTGAGTGAAAAAGATTCGGCCTCAAATCCTTTTGGAAGGACACAAGTTTATATATATATATATATATATATATATATATATATATATTAAAGTGTTCCTAGCAGGTCTCCTTCGATTAATCTAAGGAGGCGACTTAAAACTCTAACATTCCAATTTTTTTCTACGATCCGATCGCATATTATCATTTTCATGTTCTAAGATGTACACATATAAAAATTAAATGATTTGGATCTCGTTTACTTATTGATCTAATCGTCCTATTTTGTTCAACTATTAAAAAATCGTTAATATTTGAACCCAAAGAAAATATAGTAAACGAACCTGAAATCACTTGATTTTTTATATGTGTATATCTTAGAACATGAAGTTGATAATGTGTGGACGAATCGTGAAATTTTTTGGATGTTGGAGTTTTAAGCCTCCTCCTTAAACCTACTAGGAACACTTTACCTTTATATATATATATATATATATATATATATATATATATATATATATATATATATATATATATATATATGATAGATTTGTTTCATTCTTGAAGAATTTGAGGCTGAATCCTTCCCACTCAAATACAACCCTACGACATCTGAGTGCAAGATTTACTCCGTTGAAGCTGATCTACATTATTTCAAGTAACTAAAAATCAAAAATCATATATTCTGAATACTTTTTTCCCATCCATCAAGCAGGTGCAAAATGAACGGTTGAAATAGTGAGTTGATTAGTTTAACGGTGTAAAATATTTGAAATTTAACAAAAAGTCTAATCGAGAATTTGTATGTCTAAAGACGTAGATCTAAGTAATATGCTATTTTCGACTATTCATTTTGCGCCTACTTAATGGATGGGCAAAAAGTATTCAAAATACATGATTTTTAGTTTTTAATTACTTGAAATAATGTAGATGAACTTCAACGGAGTGAATCTTGCACTCAGATGTCGTAAGGTTATATTTGAGTGGGAAGGATTTAGTCTCAAATCCTTCCGGAAACTCTCTCTCTCTCTCTCTCTCTCTCTCTCTCTATATATATATATATATATATATATATATATATATATATATATATATATATATATATATATATATATATAGACTTGTATCCTTTCAAAAGGATTTGATCCCGAATCCTTCCCACTCAAATTCAACCCTCCAACATTTGAATACAAGATCCACTCCGTTGAAGTTGATCTATACTATTTCAAGTATCTATAAACCAAAAATCAAGTGTTTTAAATACTTTTGCCCATCCATCAAGTAGGGGAAAAACGAACGGCCTAAATAGTGAGTTGGTTAGTTTAACGGTGTAGAACATTTGAAATCTAACAAAAATTAGTTTATAGGGGTTTTTAAATGTTTAGATCATAATGAAATGGCCGGATAGAGAATTTGTATGTCTAAAGACATAGATCTAACCAACTCACTACTTTTGGCCGTCCATTTTGCGTCGCTTGATGGATGGGCAAAAAGTATTTAAAACACTTGATTTTTGGTTTATAGATACTTGAAATAGTATAGATCAACTTCAACAGAGTGGATCTTTTATTCGAATGTTGGAGGGTTGAATTTGAGTGGGAAGGATCCGGGATCAAATCCTTTTGAAAGGATACAAGTCTATCTCATATATATATATATATATATATATATATATATATTATATATATATATATATATATATATATATATATAGAGAGAGAGAGAGAGAGAGAGAGAGATTTAAGATGAGGAACCACACAATATCCAAACTAGGTCCATTCTTCTATAGCCCCATGTAAATCGTGCGAAACAAACAAAATGCTTAAGTCTAGATTATGGATCATCTGCCACCTGAAACCATAGATGCAAATAGAAACCAACCAGTAGTTGCAATGCCAATAGAGATATTCAGTTCGTCTTCACTTTCTGAACACGGAAATCTGAAGTTGTACAAGTACAAGAATATAGAAACATCAAAACTCTTACATACTATAGAAAAATTAAAATAAAATAAAAACAAGAACATAATTACAGAGAACAAATAAAGCTCAAAGTGATATTGCTAAGCACACGGTAAAAAGATTGAAATCAATAATAAGACATGTACCTTCTCAACAGGGGTTGATTCTGGAGGAAGATTTTGAGCAATCACACGCATTAAAATATCTTTTGAACTGATACAGAATGAAAAAGAAGGCTAAGCATATGAGTAGCATCTGAAGAAACATTCCACTAAACACAACATATTTTTGACAAATGAACGAGACTCGAAAGCTTACGTAAGTATCCCGTGGGGTTTGTTTTCAACTGTTATGACAGCCGAACTTGATTTTAGTTCAAGCATCTTTTTTGTTGCAGTTAACACTGAATCAGCTGGTGAGACTATCACCGCCCTAATAGAATATGGTATTATCAGCTATCAAGTTGATAAATTGTTGCAAAAAAACACCCAAAAAGATGTGTGTGAGAACAAATTATTGTGTATAAATTTCAAGCAAAGAGTATTACCTACTTTGAATTCTCTGAAATAATTGAAGATAAAGCTGGCCTAAACATTCGCTCTCGAAGTGTTTCAATAAAAGTACTAGGACCTGAACAGACAGAAGTAAAACATTGCAGTCAAACTCAGATCTCAGGAGTTCCATAAAGAATTGATTCTGTATCATCATCATCTAATCCCTTTCCCTTGTAAAGATCAAGCACGAAGCAAAAATCTACCAAGAATATTCCACACAAAAAAAGACAAATTTTACAACCCGTTGCCACCCTGAGGACGGCCGTTTAAGCTGGTGCCGAGATCCTAGCAAGGAAACTACAAATAGGAAAAGGACTTCCGGTAAACCTATAGACCACTTGGCATATTGGAACACCTACGTTATTGGTTATGCATTTAAGCTCATGCAACCAAAAAGTGACCCTCCAAAAACTACGAAAGGGTCTATTAAAAATGCGAATGTTCTTCCTTAAAAGGATCCATGCTAGCATACCAGATATTGATGTTCCCCATTGCTTTTCCACCCCTTCAACAGCAGCTGCAATAGCCTTTCCCTTCTCTGCCGCCCTCTCCATTCGTGCAATGGCATCATACAGACACTTAGCTATGTCAAGTAAAGCAATGACCTCACCATTTTCCACAACTGGCAAATGTCTGAATTTTCCTGAAATATAAAGGCTAGAGTTGAAACTCAATGGCTTCATTGAGAGAGAGAGAGAGAGAGAGAGAGAGAGAGAGAGAGAGAGAGAGAGAGAGATGTCCTCCATTCTAGGGGATCTCTACAAACCTTGCACCATCTTCTGCAATGCCTCCACAGCTAGTGTGTCTGAAAGAACAAAAATAGGACTCCTAGTCATGACTTGAGAAACATGAGTCTCCTCAATCTTTACCTCACGAGCAATGACTCTTGTTGATATATCCTTCCATTCAAAACATGAATGAAAACATTATGTGTCCCATTATATCAAATGAATTCCCATTTAATATTATGCCAAAAGTGAGAGCACCTACCTTATCTGTTAGGATTCCACAAAGCAAACCGTTAGAATCTGTCAGCAGCACAGCATCAACTTTCCGAGCAGCCATCCTGCGACAAGCCTCTTGAATAGTTGTACCCTCAGGTATTGTCAAGGCTTTAGACAAACGCAATCTCTTAACAGTTCTCTCACCACTCACAGTCCTGCTAAATAATGGCATAGGACATATGGAGTTATATTGGTTATATTTTTCTAAATGTTATAATATTCATGCACACAAATATTATGATAGTGGATAATTTGGACAGCGATGCACCAAATTTTCAAAAAGTAGGACACTTCTATGGAATATATATGGCAAAAATTATATGGATGTGTGTGTGTTTTAGTGTACACACAACACACAATGCAACGATACGTATATGGGATACAAATATGAACGTGATACACATATAAGGATATATCATGAGCGGCAATAATAAAATTATACTTGTGCCTATGATGATATGTTACTCTTCATTATCTATGACATCAATTTGTAAGGTTATATAAAGGTTTAAAAAGAAGATTATCTCGAACATCATGAAATATGTTTTTATGTTTTATGTTTTAAAAATTAATAATACATCAACAAACATATTCTTTATTAAGAATCTTATCAAGAAACTAGAGAAATTATATAAATATAATGCATCTAGAGATAATAGGCCTATAAACCCACCATTCAAACATTAAGATTGATTTTTAATTTTATAAGTATTCGACAAATTGATAGTCTACCCTCGATACGTCCGATGCAGGTTGTTATGTTGCAAATTTCAGAATACATCACAAAGAGTATCTATAGTTTAGATTATGTTAAATGGACTGCATCTTTTATTTCAGTTCCATAATATATATTTTCCAAGTGATAGGACCTATAGTCAAACTCTATCACTAGGATCCTAATCAAACTCTTAGAGAGAGGGAACAATGGGTATCATGAAAATAATGAGAAAAATATAATAGAAGGATTGAACTCATAAGTTTTAAAATCAGAAAAACAAACAATTGACAAGCAAACTCATTATCACTTGCAGCAGTATAAAGACAATTCAGTACAAGGTAAAATTGAAGATAGAACAACAAATTCCAAGATTTATGATAGGAATTCTAGGAGTGACCAGTGTTTATCCTTGTTGATTTGTATTTAATTGGGTTAAAACACCTTCAAGAAATGCAGATATTGACATTTATGAGGACATCTATGTAAAAAAAAATTATCGGTACTTAATATATGATGAAGGGGGACGAGTTCTTGTATCCGTAAAGGGGGATCTCGTTATTATGTGGTGCTTATTGATGATTTTACTTGATATATACTTGGTTTTTTTCTGATCAGCATTGTTCAGAATTCTTCTCTATTTGTTCTGCTTTTATTGTTATGATTAAAACTCGTTTTGGAAAATCTATAAAGTACTTTAGATCTAAATTTGGTGGTGAGTATATGTCTATTAAATTTCATCAACTTCTTTCCTCTGAAGGCATAATCCACCAAACTACTTGTCCTCATGCACCAGAACAAAATAGTGTCTCTGAACAATAATCGTCATTTAGTTGAGACTACTGGCTCTCTGCTCCTCTCATCTTGTGTATCATCGCTTTTTTTGGGTGAAGCACTTCTAACTGCAGTTTATTTAATTAATGTGATTCATACTCGTTCACTTCTGGTTGGTCTCCATTTAAGTGTTTATTCCAGCATCGTCTAGATTATTCTTCACTTATTGCGATTGGATATACTTCTTCTATTTTTTACTTCATGCACCTGAACGTACTAAATTATCTACTCATTCTCGCGTGTGTTTTCATAGATCATAGTGTAGGTCAAAAGGTTATCAACGTTAGAATCATGTATCACAAAAGTTATAATCGTTTCTTCATGTTAGCTTTCTTGAATGGTTACAAGTCATGTCTGTTGGCTAAAGGTTTAGCTCAAGAGTACGGAGCAGATTTGGAGCAGAATTTTGCTCCCATTGTGAGGATAACCGCTTGTGTACCTTGATTTTTATGCTCTTTGTTACAATGGCATTGTTAGGGTATGAATAGAAATCAAGATCACAACAATGCAAACACACATATTTAACGAGGTTTGGAGCAAGACCTACGTCCTCAGGCAACAACATATAGTTTCACTATGTCGGAAGAGAGATTACAGAATATAAAAAGATATCCGCAGATCTCAATACTCTCTCTTACATATGATTGATTTCACAGGTTTACGGCTAGAAACTAAACCCTATATAACCTAGAATTGTTTCCTAATATAACATCCCCAGAATACCCATCAACAAGTAGGTTCAAAATTTGAACTCAATCAGCACCAAAAATTTAGGTCGATGCCCCCCCCCCCCCCCCCCCCCGACTAACCTGCATGAGGCACGCCAGATTATGCGGCTATAAAACATATTGGGATTAGGGTTCAAAACATCTCAATAGGCCCTCATTCCAGATAATCATAAGGAATGCATTCTTTATTGGTGACCACTTGGAGGAAGTATATATGCGCCTTCCACTTAGTTTACAACACCCACAAGGCCATATATGTCGGCTTGGATGTTTTTTATATGGTCTTAAGCAGTCATAACATGCTTGGTTTGAGGAATTCAGCTTAGCTTTGCTTTACTTTGGATTTTTCTGAATCTCAAAATGATATAGCTCTGTTCACATACAAGTCTTCTTGTGAACACATTGTCTTATTGTTTTATGTAGATGATATGATCATTACTGGAGATTGATTCCAAGGATATTGATAAGGTCAAAAAATATTTGTATTTTGTGTTTGATATGAAATATCTCGGGCGCCTTTGTTGTTTTCTTGGTATTGAAGTGGTTTTGACACACTCGCAGCTATTTGTTATCTTAATCAAAGTATGCTTTTGATTTGACTAGTCAAAATGGCTTAACTTACACTCGAACTATTAATATACCTTTCAAGTTGAATGTCAAGCTTTCTTCCACTAATGGCATTCCATTAGAAGATTGTATTCGTTATCATTAGATCGTAGGCTTCTTAGTTTATCTCATGGTTACACGTCCTCACATTCAGCATGCAGTGCATATTGTTAGTCAATTTTAGGCTGCTCTTCGTTCCATGCATTGGGTTGCAGTACTTTGAATTTTGGATTTCTGTGTGGCAGACTAAATGTGGATTTACTCTTCTAGCTTCTTTGCTTATTCTTCGAGGTTACTGCCATGCTGACTCGACGAGATGTTACATACAGGAAGCCCACTGACTGGTTGATGTATAATTTTGATGATTTTTTTTCTTGAAGAAGTAGAATGTTGTTACTCCATCCACTATCAAAGCAAAATATCAAGCTATGGTGTAAACAAATTGTGAGATTGTTTCACTTTACTGGTTACTTGAAGTGACGCAGGACAGAAAGAAAAAAAAACTAGGGTTTATGGTGGGATTGGAGAAAACTAATTTAAGATTTGTAGAAACGAAGGAACGATAAGATTTAGGGCTTCGCATCCTTCTCACCCAAGTGAATCGCTCATCCACTTCATGCATCGCACACAGATTCTGTTGTGCGCGACAGACAACAACCCTTAGAGGATCCAACCAGATCTCAATCACCAAAACAATGAAATCACAAACACGAAGAACACAATCGCAAACAACCAAGATCTAACGAGGTTCGGCCAACTTGCCTACGTCCTCGGGGCAATCAAAGGAGAGATTTTTACTTAGGGAAGATGATTACAATGGATCTTAGCCTCTCTCAACACAAGAGAACCCTAAGCCTCCTAATTTCGCAGGTTCTTCTACAAGATTACCTCCAAGATTACTACTTAGAAAACCCTAGCAGCCCTTAAATACAACAGGTTTCCGAACTGCAGATTTCAGCCCAAACCCGACTGTCGGTCGACCGGGACGGTCGACCGACCCTTCTACCGGTCGACCGGGCCGGTCGACCGATTCCAACAGAGAGTTGGGCCCTTTACAGTCAGTCATATCGGTCGACCGGTCCGGTCGACCGCTCTTTGACACTGTGCACGTCGTGCACGTCCGGTCGACCGCCCGGTCGACCGGAGAACCTGTTTTGCTGCTGCTTGTTTTCTGCTGCTGTTTCTTCCGTCGTCTCTTGTCGCCGACTTCCTCGACAATCCCTTGACGGTCCGGGTCATCTTCCTCAGTACAAATCTCCCTCTTTCCAACAATTCTCCACCTCGGCGAAGATTCCAAAATCTGAGCCGACATCCAACAAACCCCAGTCTATCACCTGGCGAAATCGACACACGATCTCGGCGAAATCGACACACGATCTCGGCTTGCGCGCACCGGTCGAAATCGACACACGATCTCGGCGAAATCGACACACGATCTCGGCTTGGAATCTTTGGCTCAACTATCCACTGGAAAAAACATCGTACATGCCTTCCCTGCACTTCACCTTAGGAGAATTTTTCATACCTGCCGATCACCATACTGTGGCTTCTACTCCGCAACTTCATGACCTCATGAAGACTTCCTTATGAGCCAACACTGACTCTCCACTGACTAGCTCTATCTAGTCTACCTGTCTTCCTCTGACGGTCCAACAAGTCTGCGTAGAGCCAACCAAACATCATCGGCTTCAACTGGATGCACACCCCTCCTTATGCAAGCTCAACATCTCCTCTCCGGAAGATAAAACTGTTCTTCGAGATCACACCACTCCACCTCAATGTGAAGTCCAACTGGCCACACCACTTCACCGCTACATGAAGTCTCTTCACCTCTCCGTGAAGTCTCTTCAACTCTACGTGAAGCTCCATTGACCACACTTCTTCACCTCTATGTGAAGGTCCAAACAACTTCTCGAGAACCCATCCCTAGCTTCATAAGAGTTGCATCACCAATGGCTGCGCCTTTACGGCTGCCTACGTACCTTTGCCCAAAAGGATCAAGCCAACCGTAGTTCTTTAAACTGAGCTTCATCAAGCTCGAATAATGGTACCTGTCCCTGCAGCAGCGAACCTGTTAGACTGAGTCATATGAACCTCTTCCTGACCATCATGGAGAGCAACGGCCTTCAACTTGAGCTTGTCGCGTCCACAAGCTTGAGATTCATGCTTCCTTTCCCACATATGTGGTTTCTCCCTGGTTCCAATGGCTGCACACAACTCGACATCCTCAACAATGTCGTCAACCTGTTCAGCATCACTCTTGTTATCATGATCTCCACCCGGTGTCACTTCCGATGAAGTCTCCTTTGATGCCGAACTACCTGGAGATGATGGAGTAGCATCGACCTCCACCCGCTGCGATCCTCCCTTGGTCTTCGTCCTCTCCACCTGCTGAGAGACGATGGACTTCAACCCTGAAGCCTCTCCAAATGTGACATTCCTGCTCATCACGATCCTTTTGTCCTTGGGATCCCACAACCTGTAGCTGTTCTCCTTGATGCCTAAATAGACAAACCTCCTTGCTTGCGGATTCACCTTGCCATTCTTGGCACTGAAGTAAGCCGGACTTCCAAATTCCCGCAGCACACCGTGATCTTGAGCTTTTTCCGACCAATGTTCCAATGGAGCTTTACCTCCTATCGCAGTCGTTTGATTCTTGAGATGGCTAGCATACTCAATCGCCTCAGTCCAAAGCGACCTGTCCAATCCTGAATTAGACAATAGTTTCCGAACCTCCTCCAGCAAGGAACGGACCAACTCCTTAGCCAACTCATCTGTACCTGTTGAGAAGTGTGTAGCAATTCCTGTGTTCTGTCCAAACTGTAGGAATTGGTCAATGTCTTTCCTAACATTGCCAATATGAAGCTCCTTTACCTTCCTACCTATCTGCCTCTCCATTCTTCCGCTCCACTTCCTCAACACATCTAGGGCTTCACCCCTTTGTCTCATCGGATATATCCAAACCTGCCTAGATGAACAATCAATTACCGAGACAAAGTACCTGTGACCTCCAAGCGATGCCGTCTTAGCAGGTCCCCATACACTCACGTGAACACGATCAAGAAGACCTTCATTGTGGTGAGAACTGGTGCTGAAACTCACCTTCTTCTTGTCCAGAACCCTGTGTCCACCTTCTGACTTGCAGGTAGCAGCACCTTCTACTGATTCCATCTTTGCAGGAGCTCGCAAAGATTCTTCTTCTTGTCCGGCTTTTTCCTGCTTAATCCCCAGGCCAACCTCATCTGTACCCGAAGTCTCCACCTGATCTGTAATCGTACTACCCTTCAAGTAGTATAGATTTCCTCGGCGGACGCCCTTCATCACAACCATCGAGCCCTTGATCATCCTGAGATCGCCATCTCGAACCGATATCATCATGCCCGATGCTTCCAAAGTTCCCAAGAGATTAAATTTCTCTTCATCTGAGGTACATACCTCACACCTGTCAACTCCCAAACCATCCCATCAAACATTCTGATTGGGATTATACCAACACCCTCCATGCTACATGAGTGATCATCACCCATCACAACTGAGCAACCTTCCAGCTTCTCAAAACTGGTGAACCAGCTCCTGTTTGAACATGCATGGTATGTTGTTCCTGAATCCATAATCCACTCATCTTTGTATGAGTTACTAACACTGGGAGAACTGACTGAAAAAGAGAATCCCGAAGAGTCTGAATCTTCTCCATCTGCCTGTGAACTACTCCTCTGAGTCTTCGTCACCTTCGATAGATTTGCTTCAGCATTCGACTCCTTCTTCTTCCCCTTGAACTTTGGGCAATCTACCTTCCAGTGCCCAATTTCTCTACAGAAAATGCACTGATTCCTTTTGAGGTCTTTGAATCCCGGCCTGGATTTCAATCTTCCACCCATCTCTCTACCCTTCCTTGATGAATTTCTGCCTCTCACCTCCAATGCCTCCGCCACTGAGCTTGACTGACCAGAATGTCTCTCATTCTTCCTTGTCTCATAGCTCATCAATGCGGACGACACCTCATCATAGACTAAAGTTTGTCTACCATTGATAAACGTCATGGTGAATGTCTCATACTCCTCCGGTGGGAGCGAGTTCAGGAGAATGACAGCCTTGTCTTCCTCTTCTACCTTGACATCCACGTTTATCAGATCTGTGAGAAGCTTCGTATACCGGTTTATGTGCTCATTCACTGTGCTCCCCCTCTGCATCCTGAACAAATACAGCTTACTCTTAAGCTGCAGCCGTGATTCCACACTCTTGGTCAGGTACTTCTTTTCTAGGGTTTTCCACAGTTTCTTTGCCGACGTCTCATGTTGCACAAGGTACTTTATATCCTGTGCCAAGCATGAACGAATCAAGCCACATGCCGATCTATTCATCTTTGCCCATTCCTCCTCGGTAGTAGTGTTCTTCTTCCTCTCCAATAGGAGTGTGTCCTCGAGGTTCTGTGCATTCAATGCATCCATAACCTCACACCTCCACATTCCGAAATTGTTAGTTCCATTGAACTTAACAACATCAATCCTGGAGTTGTTCATTATTTTAACAGACTTAGATTCCTCTGCCATTGAGATCCTTTCCTTGACCCTCTAACTATGCGGAAGATCAAATACTTGCAAAATAGATCTATTTCTGAGATAAAAAAGTGATTTTTTACCTCTACCTTGAAACCCTGGCTTGAGTTTCTCACCAGATCTATTCCACTCCTGATTCAACGAGCCCTCCCTGCGTCCACCTGAGATCGACACACGATCTCCTTGAACACCAATGCCTCTGACCTGAGATCGACACACGATCTCCACCTGATCAGATCTGGAGCCCTTCGAATCTTTAGAATATCCCAAGCGTAACCTGAACGCTCTGATACCACTTGTTGTGCGCGACAGACAACAACCCTTAGAGGATCCAACCAGATCTCAATCACCAAAACAATGAAATCACAAACACGAAGAACACAATCGCAAACAACCAAGATCTAACGAGGTTCGGCCAACTTGCCTACGTCCTCGGGGCAATCAAAGGAGAGATTTTTACTTAGGGAAGATGATTACAATGGATCTTAGCCTCTCTCAACACAAGAGAACCCTAAGCCTCCTAATTTCGCAGGTTCTTCTACAAGATTACCTCCAAGATTACTACTTAGAAAACCCTAGCAGCCCTTAAATACAACAGGTTTCCGAACTGCAGATTTCAGCCCAAACCCGACTGTCGGTCGACCGGGACGGTCGACCGACCCTTCTACCGGTCGACCGGGCCGGTCGACCGATTCCAACAGAGAGTTGGGCCCTTTACAGTCAGTCATATCGGTCGACCGGTCCGGTCGACCGCTCTTTGACACTGTGCACGTCGTGCACGTCCGGTCGACCGGCCCGGTCAACCGGAGAACCTGTTTTGCTGCTGCTTGTTTTCTGCTGCTGTTTCTTCCGTCGTCTCTTGTCGCCGACTTCCTCGACAATCCCTTGACGGTCCGGGTCATCTTCCTCAGTACAAATCTCCCTCTTTCCAACAGATTCAAAAGTAACCCAATTAAGATTTCAATCTCTCAATAATTCATCCATTCATTTCCAAATAAATTCTCAAGAGTATATATTGAAAAGAGGTCGCGTGCGCTACTTGTGCCTCAAATGGAGAAATAAAAGACTGATAAAAGAAAATAAAAGAGTACTAAAAGAACTCTCCTCCTAAATAGGTTTTCATGTCCCCATCATGAAGACATAGGGGTAACTACGCCCGGTCTTACGACTGTGTTTTGATAACAAGAGTGCAATATCAGACTGCTCAGAATGAAGATTTTCATGAACAAACAAAGCACATTGAAATTAGCTGCCCTATTGTTCGTCATCATTTTAAGAGGACTTTACACCATTAGCATGTCATATATTTCAAGTTCTAATCGACTTGCTAATTTCTTTATCACATCTAAAATTGAAGCTTGTTTTCCGTTTTTGAAAACTCTCGATTCCATGTCATCATGAGTTTGAGGGGAGATGTTACATGTGATAAGAAATATATTATATTTCTAGTAATATCTAGAGTCTTGGTAATAGTTTGAGTAGGGTTTGTTTTAGTTGAGTCTATATAAGAAGAGAAGTGTAATTATATTTTGTAATTCCTAAAACAGTTAACTACCTATGGAATTCTATCAAAACGAAACCTGTCAAAATTAGGAAATGGAAAACAACTTGAAGAAACTGCATGTGTTAAAATAAATTTGTCTAGAACAAACGTAAGGCAAACAATGGTGACAGAGTGGCTGAAGATGGAGATAGGGAAGGAAAAGGTTGTTGAAGTACAACAAGGGTTAGGGTTAGGGTACTGCTAAGAATCTAAAACACCAAAATCTGCACACAAATCTCCATTGAAATCCAAAACGAAGCGGCCATTGCCACCAAAATCCCCATCCTACAAATACACAACTTCCCCTTCTCTTCTCTCAATTCCTCCTCTTTCTCTTCAATGGCTGAACCCAAAGACAACAAAGAGAACATCCCCCCCTTCTGCTCCCCATCTCAACTCATCATTAACGCGACAAAGAGCAAGCGATGGAGGAGGTGGATGAGGAAGAGAGTCCCTCTTCAAGACACCACCCATTTCTTTTCCCCTTAAATTCCTCATCCCATCATCATTCTTTTACCTCTGAATTCAACATACTTCATCACCCATTTTAGCTAATTTTAGCTCCGAGTTCACCAAATTCAGAATAAAAAATAACAGACCCGTACCCGCCCAGCCCATGCTGGTGACCCGAAAGTGCTGAGTGCCGACGCGACATGTAAAGGGTATTTTTTAGTAATTAAATTTAGGGAGGTCTTTTTTTAAAATTAAATATTAAAACAAATTTTTTTAAAAAAAACTCCATCATAAAAATCCAAAGTGATTTCAATGTTAATAATTAAAAGAGGAAAATGGAGAAAGGATCGTTACTGAGGGCGGGGAGAGACAAGGATGACCGTCTCTGCGCATCAAATCCTCCGCCGTTCTCCGGCGCCTTCTTTCTTCCAGCCACAGAGAAGCTGCTCCTTCTGGAAGATGCGCTCTGGCCGTCCATTTCCAATCGGACGGTCAAGGATCGCACGCCACGAAACAGAGACGGAGAGAGAGGGGCAGACAATAAAAGGAAATCTTTCAGGGCTCTCTCTTTATCCCCTCCAATTTGACAGGAATCCTATATTTTAGCTTCCTTTCTATCCCTTCTTTCTCTTTCTTGAATCCGAAATAATTTACCATTAATTATATTATCCGAGAGCAAATGAGACCGAGTTGGGCAGCAACCAGATTGGCTACTTCTCCTTTCTGGTGTGTGGGTCCCGCTGTGTGTCTGAGGTGCAAGAGCTGTTTTTCTTTTCTTTTATGTTTCTGTTTTTGGAAAGAATGAAAAGGGAAAACAAAAGAATTTTAGTAAAGGGTAGTTTGGGAAAGGACCTTTTAATATGTTATTACGTCGGAGTGGAAAAGAAAGTTTGCAGAAACCGGAGTCGGCGGCCTCTCGGACACTCAAACCGAAATCATTGACTTGTGACCTACTTTTGATCTGGGCCGTTGATTCATCGCTAGCTGGTTTGCTCTCCCCCCTGGCTTCTTTTCTTTTTTCTTCTTTTTTTCTTATTTCTCGGTAACTCCAAAAAAATTTGCTTACTTTGAAATAACTAAAAATGATTATTGTTGAAGTGCGGGAACTATGGATCTTACACTCGGGTTCAGTTCATGTGTATGAGTTACACACACATTATAAGAGGAACAATTTTACGTGAGACTGACCATCTTATAATATTGCAGGAGACCTAAAAATTTAAAATTTTATACATCAGGAATTGGATATTTTATAGTGTGTGTAACCACACACATGAACCTAACCCTCACTCCTAAGATGCAAGATTGAGGTTTGATTTGGTCGAGATACTCTCGCAGGAGCTAAGTCAACGAAGACCCCAAGGATATATTAAAGGCAAGGGTAAAAGCACTTGTGTTCGAAATGACACGGCAAATTGATTTATATTGAGTGCATCTTACATAAGATCATGGAAGGAGAAAAAAGAGTATGATCTAGACTGGACTATAAATAGTTTATGTGAAAGGATCTAAAAGGGTTTTACCCTTCAAGAGGTCCTCTTTTGTCCTTTAGCCCTCATGGCCCGTAGAGGATGAGCAGGCCCGTTTTATAGGCCTATGGGCCCATAATCCATTCTCTTAATAATTTTGTGTGTTAATATAGTCCCGATTTTTTTTCAAAATTTTATATTTTTAATATATATATCTCCAGCTGTGAAATTCATGGGTTGACCGAATATGATCAGACCCATCCCAGCCCCCCAACCCACCCTCCCCCCCCCCCCCCCCCCCCCACCACCACCACCACCAAACAAACCCACCAAGGGTTGTTTGGTTAATTTGGAGGGGGGTTTCAAAAAAAAGAAAAGATTTTTTTTGAAGATTATACAAAATATAAAGATCTTTTAAGAATATTTCAAATTAAGAAAGTTTTTTAGGGGTTGTAAAAGAAAGAAAAAAACTTTTTTTCTCACTAAATGGTCAAAATTTGACCCCTCGCCTAGATTACAACACATATTCAGTGGCAGGAGCATTGGAAAACTTTCAAGATCCTCATCTTGAGACCTCAATTAAGTGGGCGGAAGTAAAGAAATGAGGAAGTATAATTGCTTACTTCCCTATCTATCCAAACACCGGAAAAGGAAAATAAGAAAACTCCTTTTCCTTCTCTCTTTTCTCTTTTACACAACCATTTTCTCGCTTCCAAAGTGCTACAGTTAATTTTGTGGTCATGTAAATCTCATTTATAATAAGTTGTAGCACAAAACAGTTAATTTTTTGATCATGTAAATCTCACTTGCATTTTAATTACAGTCTATTTTTTATTTTTCTTAATTAATTTTTATTTTAATATTATTTTGCGGTCAACTTTGTGGTCAACTTTTCCACTTTCACTTTCACATTACCATCCAAACACCGGAAAAGACATAACATTTTCCAAATCACACTTCCTAACAACATCCAAACACCGGAAAACTTACTAACCAATTCCCAAGTTCCAAAGGGAACTATTACCAATTCCTCACTTCCTTACTTCCTCACTTCCACCGTCAACCAAACAGGCCCATACCTACGTTCGATAGCAGCCCTCACATGCTCCGAAGCCATATTGTCCTCTGAATCTATAATGTCCTCTGGAACTACCTTAATCCCAACAACACACCCACTCTCCCAAGACACCCTTACCCAAACTCTAGAATCATATAGATACCCAGAGCCAATTTGACTTTGAATCGTGTGTCCGGCCACATGGCATGCTCTGCCACTGACAACCTTATCTCCCTCCGAAAGCATATCACGGCGAACTATTTCAAATCACGGGATCTGTTACGTGACCCAATTTTCTTCCTTGTTCAAAGTTACCTTACAACTAAGCAAAGTAGTTGGAGATAACAACCGATAAGCCTTTAGTATCAATCCTAACAACCTGAATACGATCTCGGCAGTTACACTGATCAGCAGATTCAAGGCAAGCAATTGGAGATATGCACCTATTCATATCCGCTCCACTGACTCTGCGGGTATAAGTGTACCTTTTTCTTCACAGAGAAAGGGGGCACTCCCTAATCTTCAGAGCATGATACACACCACGCTGGTAGTTCCCTTCTGCCAGTCCACCAACACACCGACATCGTCCCTCTGTCTGGTCTTTCCTTTCTTTCCTCCCATTGATTCTCACACCCGAGGGTCTTATACCGGTATCACACTAGTGCTCTTATCCTGAAAGGTATTTTTTTATTGTATGCTTTAACAGGTCCGATCGAGAGCGTCTAATCACTTGTAGCAGAGTTTTATCTACCACAATAACAAAAGCAACGATGAGTTTTATAAATAATAAATATCAAATAGTCCACAAATTTACTAGTTGCAAGATGATCACATTCTTTAAAATTTCCTCGTACATATTTGACAATTGGCACATCTTGCCTGTTTAGGTGAAAGGAAAGGAAGGAAAGCGTAATAGCACCCACACAAAGTTTGAAATTCTATCAAACTTTGACGGGCAACAAAAATCCAATTGGACCAATACTACCAACATGCCCAGGCAAATACCCAAATTACCAGATTAAGTCAGGCTGAATCAAATTGAAGCAGGTTATAAGCTTGGATGGATGGATACATGGGTTTGTTGGTAAGAATGCAGATGTCAATTTCTTTCCATGGTTCGTTCCCAAATGTAAAATCTTGTTTTAGATGTTTGTCGAAATTTAGTTCCATATAGTACTTCTCTCATGACATTCTGTTATTTTTTTTTGCTCTGAAATTGTAATCTTGTGCCAGAACCGATTAGGATAGGAAATAGTTGACACCAAAATGGGTTATTTTCTATGTTTTTTCTCGGTTATGAATCATGATTTGATTCGATTTTAAAAATGTAACTTTGATTTGCTTGTTTTATTTTCGTTTCTTTCTTTCTCTTCTTCTGATCCTAAAAGTGCCATTCTATTTTCAGTTCCTTTTTTCTTGGAGATTTTACAGTAACATTTACTTAACATAAGACATGGCATTTTCAGTTCCTATACTTCTTTTTCTGGCACTATAAAGTAAAATGTGTTTCTTTGTCATTATTCCGACAACTCATATGGAATTACACTACTAAAAGTTTGTGCCCCTCTTCCTGAAATCCTGGCTCCACCGCTGATTCTGTGAATCCCCCACAATTTCCAAATCTAACCTCTTTGAAAGAAAGATGGGGCAAGTTTCATTGTAACTTAGGGTGTGTTTGTTTCGCCACAAAACGTCGCAAAACGCAAGTCGTAAAACTTCTTTTCCATTTTCCTTTGTTTCGCTGAAAAACAAGTTGCAAAATACAACTCTTCTTTTCCCACTTACAGTTGCTACAGTTAAATTTGTGGTCATGTAAATCTCACTTTTACACTCATATTTTCCCACTTGCAGTTGCTACAGTTAATTTTGTGGTCATGTAACTCTCACTTGTAGTACACTTACAGTTCAAAACAGTTACTTGATAATCAATATATAATTTAATATTATTAAATATTTAATATTTTAAATAGTGTTTAATTTCTAATTTAATCATTTAATATTTTTAATCTTTAATTTTTTATTGTTTTTAATATTTAATATTTTACTATTTTAATTTAATTTTTTTATTTAATATTTTATTTAATAGTTTATTATTTTATTAATACTTATTCAATTTTTTATTATTTTATTTAGAGTTAATATTTTATTAATATAACAATATTATACTTTAATATAAAATTACTATATATTTAATTATTTATTTTTTAATATAAAAAAGTACTTTATTAATATCATAATATATTTTATTATTATATTAATATTTTATTATGCTAATATTGTAATAATAATTCAGTATAATAATACTATAATGATAATTTATTATTAAATTATAATTATATTTTACTTTGTTAATTTTATATTTCTATAATATTACAACAATATTATAATAAAATTTATATTATAATAATTTTCAAGTATTTTTAATATTATAATATTATAACTATATTTTATTATTTTTGTAAGATTTTTAATATTTATATTTTATTAGTATTCTTAAAATTTTATTAACGTTCTTTAGATTTTCTTAAAATTTTATATTATTTATTTAGTTAATATTTAGTAATATTTTACTATTTATACTAATATTTTATTAATATTATTGTTATAAATAAAATATTAAGATTATTAATTTTTTATCTCAAATTTATTAATACAATTTAATTTGCAATAGTATATTTAATTTAATAGTATTTATAATATTTAAATCACTGCTACAGTTAATTTTGTGGTCAACTTTTCCACTTACACTTTTACATTACCAACCAAACACCGTAAAACACAATATACTTTACCATTTACACTTTCACTTTATCAACCAAACACCGTAAAACAGAATATACTTTTCCATTTATACTTCACTTTATCAACCAAACACCGTAAAACACAATATATTTTCTCTGCTACAGTTCACTTTTTCCATTCTCATTTTATGACTTACGACTTGCAACGTTTTGTAACGAAACAAACAAAAATTAGTGGTAAAACTTCTTTGATAGGGACAAGAGATCTAGAGTTCAAATTCCCACCCATATTTCAAAGAAAAGAAGAGAACCAAAAACCAGTAAATGACTTGAATGTTAAAAGTCCTCAGAAACAAAGTAACTATTCATTTTCCGTCCATCCATGAATGTTGAATCAAACCGGCACTTGATTTTAGTTTCTTATTTCAGTTTCCTTTCTAATTTTTAATGTCAGATTCCGGGGATGCTGACGATTTACAATGATTTTTGGTTGACTCTTGTATTGCAATAGATCTAGAGAAGCACTAATCGGTCAAACTTAAATTGTGAATCATTCCTATTAATTTAGATAATCTTTTGATCATGATTCAAGATATAACAATAATTCTTTTCTTTTTTCTTACATTTTTCCTTCAATAGAAAACTATAATGGTCAGAGTTTGGTTCCCATCAAGATCGAAACACATGCCCCACCTCTTGGGGGCATCGCTTCTCTGCCAGTAGGCCCAACTCACATACAAGCGTAATATGGGCCCAAGAAGAAAGCATTGGACATATGATCCCAAGAAGAAAGCCTCAGGTCTCGTCCCGGGCTCACATCTGATCTGACATCACTCACTCGGATTCACTACTCAGCTGAAACTGTGCGACTCTCTGAGATATCAATAATTAATGCAAGGATCCTTTCAGGAGCTTCCCTAGACTCCAATACGAAGATCCTCTGAAGCCTACTATCATGCGTGCTTACAGCTGGATAGCATGATCCCCATGATTCGTGGATCCAGCTATGCCGCCAGATCATCTCCACGTTTTATAGGTTATAACGCTCATATATCAATGAGGGCTATTCTGAATAGTGGCAGATATCTCTGCATGACAAGCCCAATAATCAAGCAGCATGATCTGGACAGTTACGAGGAAATTATAACGCGCAAATTATGCAGTTATGTAGATCCAACATATCTGCACCCACAATGACAGTTCAGATGGGTATAAATACACCTTCACTCCATCAAGATAGAGGTTGGCTTCTGATTACTATATCGAACCCTAAAAATTGTAATCTGAACATCACTATGAAGAATTATTATAGTCTTCTGATATTATAGTGAATTCTCTCTCTCGTGATGTTTCTCTTTCGGGTTTTTCACTTAAGTGTCTATTATTAGTGATTGCTTTTACCTGTTATTTATAATTCATGGGGTGGAGAAATTTTTCGAGAATTTTCCTCTAAATTTTGTTGCTTTCGTTGAGTGCTTTTGAATTCACATTCAAGATATATTCTCCCTTTCCCAAACCTTTCTCAAAAAAGCCTCGTGATCGGTCGCCAATATTGCATATTTATCATCACTTTCCCATATTATTTTGTTTAATAAACTCTGCTATTTAATTATCTTTTTGTCTAATTATTTGTGTGGCCTTTACTAAATGAAAGAGGAGAGAAAATGAGCCCAAAAGCCCACTGAAATTCAGATTAAATCAAAATTAAGGATGGGGGCAAATGTTCAGCTGAAGATCAGAGCAAATCAGGGAGATAACACCAAATGAAAACCGATTAAATTCGAATTTTTATTAATCCATTTTGTTTAGCTGAAGATCAACACTAATATCGTCAAATCCGTAGCTCAAATAGAAAAATCAGATAAATAAACGGATGAAACATTAAACCAAGGACCTGCACCCCCAGGATCTGGTCATCTGGCCACAAAAATGCCACAGATCCGCCGCATGTCTTGCAGATCTGCCGCATTTCAGTTAAGATACAGGAGCGTTTGCTCTCCTATCTTCAGACGCTCTCCCCCATTGTGTTTTTGCTATAAATACACGCAAATTATGAGGCCAGAGAGAACCATTCAGCAGAGAGTGTAGGTTAAGCTATTATGTAGTCTGTAACTTAGGAATTTTATTTTTTTTATGTAA
Organism: Agave tequilana; assembly: GCA_038442645.1. Taxonomy (NCBI): domain Eukaryota; kingdom Viridiplantae; phylum Streptophyta; class Magnoliopsida; order Asparagales; family Asparagaceae; genus Agave; species Agave tequilana. The sequence continues at coordinate 158,201 of JAVJIF010003970.1, read as the reverse complement.
TTTTCATTTTCTTTATGTAATTGAGAGGAGATGAGAGTTTCATGGAGGGATGAAAGATAAACTTGTACTGAGTGTGACACCGGTGTAAGTAAGTTTTTTCTTTCATTGTTATTTGAATCAAATCGAAGTTTTCTTTTATTCTTTACTCTTGTTTTATTTTCTTTCCTCTTTTGTGTTTGTGAAACCAAATGACTCCGATAGCCTCGAAGTTGCCTTACTCTTGCACGTGTCATTGATGGCTTATGGTGATAGATAGCTATTTCTATGTTAGTGTAGCTTGCTCCTTCATTTTGTAGTTTAGAATGGGAGTGGGGAATATCCCATTTGTCATGCTTCGATCGCCTTCAAGCTAAGGTACATCATCGATACTGATCAAAAGTAAGTAAGTACCGAAGAGGTAAGTAAGTCCTTTTAGAGTTTTTCTTCCTTTCTTTTAATTTTTAGTTTAGATCACCATCAACTCTATTCACTTTTTTACTTTCTTTGTATAAATCCATTTTCTATTTTCTCCACCTTCTCAATCTACCACTTTCTTCTTAACTTAACAATAACTCTTTTTTCATTTTCTTTACAAGAATAAAAGAAGAATTTTAATCATTTCAAGTAACTTAAAAGATAACTTATTAAAAGCTTCCATCGCAAATCCCTCCTTGTGGATCATGACCTGCATAGCCATTTGCTATCACAATAGAATTGAGGACCTTGCACTTTCATTCTTCATTTCTAAAATTCTGTATTTTTCTATGCAGGTCACACCTCAATCAAAATTTTGGCGCCGTTGCCGGGGTGGAACGGTAAGTAACTTTTTTTGCCTACTTTATTGGTTAACTTTCTTTTCTGTTCTTGTGTACAGGAGGAGACATCAAGGAAATTTTTGTTGCAGTTGACATATAAGTGACCCTGGACTCTGCTCAAGAAAGCAGAGCCCAGAAGCCCTCAGGTATGCCGTATTCCCGCAGCAATCTGAGTGAACTACTAACCTGTATTTTTGCAGGTTAGTTGAATTGTAAAGTTTAAGTTTTTGCAGCTGTTTATTTTTTTGTTTAACTCACTGTACATACTTTTCTAATCTCAACAGTAATTGTTGCTTGTAAACGCTTAAAAATATTTAGACTTGCATTTAGGCACATGTCTATTTCGTCACATTTTCCATTTACCGTTGAAGAGTGCTGGAGCCAAGATACGTGTGTATAGCATATAGTTTAGAAAACATATTTTGAGTGATGTATATTGCTTAAAGTGTTGCTTTTTCTATATATTTGTACACTTGCACGAATACGACTAAGGGCACATCCTTAAACAAGATAAGGTGAGAAATTTATTACCTCCCTTAGCACACAAACAATATCTTCACTCACTAACCTAATCCTAACTTAAAACTGAGTAGACGTTGGCCCAAGGGACATCTTGAACTCAATAGGAGACTGACCTAAGGGGAAAATTAATTAGAATTTGACTCTTCCCAAATCAGTTTCTAAGGTTGGGAATTGAGAGGCGAAACCTCGAAGAACAGTGATTTGGAATAATTAGGCATGTTGCTTAGGCACGGATACCTCCCACTGGTCTTGCCCCTACCCGGCCGATTAACTTGTGATCAAATTCTGTAATATACCCCTCACAGACAGTCTAACCTGTTAGAAGTCATTTAGGTTTAAGGTCTACCCTAACTTAGACTATATTTTTCTTTATTTGTTTGTTTGCTTGCTTGTTTTTTGTTTTTATTTTGGACATCTTTTTGACTATAATTATTCTAATGCATATGGTGATTCATACTTCACGCCGACCTCTTTTGACTCGGATACTACCAACCCGACATATTATAACTTTAACCAACAAAATATGTCAGATTGGTCTTATCTGAATCAATATATGCCCTAGTCCCAATACTATCAACAAGACTGGAACAATCATCACCACTCTTCACAGAGTCAGTGGGGATACAACTCCCCAAGTCATATGGTCAACCATCTTATCAACATCATATGCTCCTTCTCCCGAACAACCATTAGAAAATTCAATTGACTGAGAAAAGAGGATGGAAACCTTAGAAGAGCTTGAGCGGCGAATTCAAAATCTAAAAGACTCAAAATCTCATCAAAAATTTCAAATCTAAGATCCTTACTCTATTTTTCAAGTCCCACAACAAAAAGAACATACCGACTTAGAAAAGAGTAAGGAATCCATGATTCAATTCCAAAGCGATCCTTTCGATATGATAGAAGAAAGAATTAGCCGATTAGAAAACATGTGTAGGGACGAGAAAACACTCTCTACCTAATCTTTGACTATTCCCTATACTTCTAGCCATATTGATGAAAATCAAGAATCATGGTATCTTGAAGACTTTGACCAAGATTCAATTGCACTACAAAATCTTGAACTTGACCAATATCAACCCATTGACAAATTGACAAGTTTTCATTTCAATGAAATTGAACTTGAACATTAATGTGACCCTAACCCATAATTTTGTGATTCAATTCTAATTTTTGAATCTATGTTGACCCTGGTTTCCTTACCCAAGTTTGACCCATTTTTCAAGCCAACATTGTTCATGTATCCATAAATTTTGAAATTGAATCACCTATTTGAAATACATCTAGAGGGGTGGTGAATAGGTGAATAAGCTAATCTAATGACAAATGATGCGAAATTAAAAACTATTTATGCAAACTAAAGCTATTAAGCTAACACACAAAGTATAACACAAGAGTGTAACCGAATTCCCGATGAAGGACTTTAGACTATCTCCTCAAGATTCCTCTAGATTAAGAGTTGAGGTGCCATTATGGCTCTCTTGGTTGAATACAAGTGTGAGCAAACAATCCCAAGCATATATCAATTAAGCAAAACTATATCACGTATATAAAGAGATAAACAATATAAGCATGCAAGATAGATAAACACAAGAGAGAGAGAGAGCAATCGCAAACACAGGAGAATTATTTCGAGGTTCGAGCACCCTTGCTTTACGTCCCTGCCTTCAACACTATAAAGGATTTTCACTATAACGATCCCGCAAGATCACTCAGTGCAACACCTACCACGAGTCCACACTAGAACTCTTGGACCAGCAAGTCCCTCACTTGTTCCCGCAACAACAACACACGTAAGCACACTAGCTTGCCAGGCCGCACCTCAACACTGAGCTCCCACACAAACTCGTCACAATACGAACCCGCAAGTTCGCCTCCTCAAATACAAGATGAAATCTTGTGATCGCTTCTCTTGATCACAACAACAACTCTCACAACAAAGATCCTATAGGATAAATATGGCAATGGAGAGCTCAAGTTGGTGTGAGAAAACAAGATAGAGTTGTGAAAAACTCAAGAAACCTCTTTTGAAAACACTCTTGAAAAACTCTCCTTTTGTTATGGAAATATTAGCCCTAAAATAAGTGGAGAAAAACTCTAAGAGAGATGAGAAAAACTGTCTTTGAAACCCTCTTGAAATCTTGTTTAAAACAGTCTAAAACAGCCCCCTTATATAGACTTCAAAAGTATAGTCGTTGGCTACAGGTCTGATGACAGGCCGGTTGATCGGCCAACAGTCATAATTTTGACCGTTGGAGGCCTGCCGGTCGACCGCGCGGTCGACCGGCAGGCCCCAACGGTCATGGCCTATCAGTCGACCAGCCGGTCGACCGCCCGGTCGACGGGGGCTAAATCCAGAGAGTGAACTCTCTAGATCGGTTGACCGGCTCTCAAGCCAAAGGCTGTGCACGTTTCTATGCACATCGGTCGACCGGTCAGTCAACCGCTAGAAGGCCAGGTCAGAAAATTTTGGAGATTAAAACTTGGTTTTATAAACTCTCATAAAATCACATAAAATCTACAAAAATTAGTTTATTAAAATACTTTAAAGTACAAATATGTGTGATCAAAAATCAACATATCTTACAAACTTTTTGAACCATTTTTGTGATATAGAACTTTTGCCTTAAACAAAATTCGTATTTTTTCAAAATCAATCTTTAATTTGAAAAATGATTTTTCAAAACTTCTTCAAATACTAAAACAAGATATTTTAAATACTTTTAAAGCTTGATGTGTATGGATATAATTCAATACACATATAAGATGAAATATCTTTATTTTTGACAATAAGCTCTAACATAGGTTTTGATAAATACAGAACTCAAACACATGATATAGAAACATTAAATAAGTTTTTCTAAATATTTGAACCAATAATGTGTATAGATGAAATACAAAACATATATAAACTATATAAACTTGTTTTTATGAACTTTAACTAAGAAACATAAGGATGTATACTTTGAAGCTTAGAATCAAAACGATATTTTCTAAAAACAAAACTATTCTATAAAAACACATAAATTTTGTGTGTGAGTGTATATGAGCTTGAGCAATCTACAACTAATCTATCCTTTATATTTTATATAAAAGCAAATCCTAATACTTACAAAACTAGACACAAATCTTAAAAGCTTCCTTGAAAATCTTCTTCTCCTCCTTGACTTGGTCCAAACTTAATCCAATGAGCTAGACTCCTCTTGAGTACTTGATGCGATCTTGATGCGCGAGCTCTTGAATCAATACGTGCTAGCTTCAAAACTTCACTTCGAATCTTTTATTGAAACTAAACACCGACTAAGATCTTGATTAAATATCTGAAACTAAATAGACACAAGATCATTAGTACTATAACTACATGAGTTAAAGATTGCAAATAAAAGCAGTGAGAATTACCATCTAGCTTTGGGCTAACGGGTCGTGTCCATGAGGAGGAATGCGATGAAAGTTTTTCGGTGTTTTTGTTTAAAAAGCAAAAAATGGTGTTGATTTTTTTTATATTGAAAAAGAGAATGGAGAGTAAGGAAGTGATTAAAAAATTGAAAAACTTAGAGAACGCTTTGAAAAAGGTAATCTTTAAAGAGCTTGAAGATTGATTTGTTGTTTTTAATATAGGAAAAAGATCTGGGCTCACTATCTTACTACTCAACGATATGTTATTCTCTTGAAATTCTTAGTGCCTCAACTTGATCATATGCAAAAACTTAAGCTTGAGTTTTGAAAGTCTTAAGCAAAACAAATAAGATTGTTTGAAAAAGTTTAACTCTTTTTCTTAAGAAATCCTCTTGAACTGAATGTTAAATCATCAAGTTGTCTTTCAATTATGAAATAAAAACAAGTTCAAGTGATGGTTTAAAATAAATAAAAATTTAAAAATCCAAACCCATCCTCATGTGCCTTCAAGAATACTTTCAAAAAAGAAACGCTTAGTTTAAAGCATACAAATGATTCCCTTGGGTTCTTTACATCAAAACCATTCAAAACAAGAGGAATCGAAGAGAGAGATGATAGTGAGCCAAGAAAAATGAATTTAGCTACTCAGATTAAGGTAAAGTAAGATATGTAAATAAATGAGATATACCCGTGAATTGTAGAAGAAGAGAAATCTTGATCCTTTATTGTTATCACTTCAGTTTTAGATTACAATCACTCTTTTCCTCTCTCTCACTGGTATTTGACTGAACTACAATTTGAAAAACAGAGATACAACTTCTCAAATCTATCTAACAAAGAATCTAAACCTTAAAAATAAAGAGAAAAACTTACACTAATTTTCGGTCCCTTTTTCTCTGAAAAATGCAGTATTTATAGGGAAAAACCAAACGGGCGATGGCGTATGAAGATAGGGGGAGCAAACGCTCCCCCAACGGACTCAACTAAGCCGCGAAAACGTTACCATGGTGTGGCCAGGTTGCCACATCTGGTTGGTGGTACTCCCTTGTTTGATGATACACCTTTATCTCTTGCTGGTTTTTCCATTTTAGCTCCTGAATTTGACGAAACTGTCTTTGATCTTTAGCTTTAACCAATTGATTTGGGAAGAATTATTTTAACAGTTTTCAACTTTTCTGATTTGCCGTGATCTGCCCTGATTTTCTGATTTCGAATTAATTCTAAATTAAGTCAGAACTTTGATGGGCTTTTGGGCTCGTTTTTCTTCCCTTTCCTGTAGTAATGGGCCTGCATTTTATAAAGAAAAATAAGACTTATTAATAGGATTTATTAGATACGAAACATAGTAATATGACAATATATGTGCAATATATGTGATCGATCACACCCCCACACTTATCTTTTGCTCGCCCTCGAACAAAACATCAAAACTAATCCTAATCAATTATTAGACCACTTTCGCAGGTCACTCGATTCACTGAGCAGGTGCAACAAAACGTTAAGCCTCTAGGTTACTCCTAGAGGACGAGTTTTGTCTCATGAGGGTTTTCAGTGGATTGCACCCATAAAATCCATAAAGAAAGAGAAAAAATATTAGTATTTTCGAAAAGCATTTTGAAAAGATAGAAATATTTGAGGTATTGTTGTAAGAGTTCAAGTAATCTATAAGTTATAGGAAATTGAACTTTTCATTCCTAAACTTAGTCTCTATTCAAAAACATGTCATTAATCAAAATAAGGAGTCAAATTGTATTTCTCATCTAGTTTATTATTTTACCCTAAATCATATGCACCTTCATGATCGTGATATTTTGACTAAGGGTTCTTTAATATTAACTCTTATGCCTTATTTATTTTTATTTTTGGTGATATTATCCCTTAATTCCATTAGGCTTTCTAATCCGCCCATGTAACGAGCTTTTAGTCGGTGACACCCAAACCGAACAGTCTTAGGGCACCAGATGAGAAAACAACCCTAAGGACTTAAACACTCGAGCAAATAAGGCCTGAAACCAAGGATTTTTATTTATAAAATATACCCCTTTTAGGCAGAATACTTATGCTTCATGAGGCACAAATACCCAGCTTAATCAGAGGATATATATATATATATATATTCAAACTTATCTAATCATCTTTTGCATAAATACCAAGGCTTGCTTAGGCCAAAGCACCTAGCTAATCAATGATTAGATTTGTTTATTTTTCATAGATAGACATATATATATTTTTTTTATAAGGCATAAGAATTTTTGTTTTTGAACCCTAAATGTGTACGTATATAAAGTGTGCATATTTCTTCAAGATAAAGATCAAGACTAAATTACTTTCACCAATTTTCTTCCTATGCCTGAAAATCAAACAAGTTATCTTATTTTGACCAAGTATAAAAAATCCTAATTATGATTTTCCTATTCCTTAAAATTGACTTAATTTCTTACAAAAAATATATCAAAATATTATTCTTTTCTTTCAAAAAGTTTTTTTAATATATATTTTTCTCTCTATCTTTTTTTTATATTTTAGTTATATCAGTCATGTTAGCCCTCCCTCACACTTATCTCATGCATTGTCCCCAATGTATAGATGCATGAAATGGAATGCAAAAGAGGAAAGTTACCGATACATTGGGTCGAAAAGACCTATAGCCGTTTCATATACCGGCATCGATTCTAAGAAAGGTTTAAGGCGTTGACTATTTACCTTAAAGTCATTTCTATTCTTAGTGTCACTGATCTCTACAGCACCGTGTGGAAACACGATTTTTACAACGAATGGCCCAGTCCATCTTGATTTTAGTTTTCCTGAAAAAAATGAAGCCTAGAATTATAGAGTAAGACTTTTTATCCAGGGACAAATATTTTCCTTATGATGTGTTTATCATGAAAAAATCTTCACCCTATCTTTAGTGATCTTAGCATTTTCATAGACCTCATTTCTCAACTCCTCTAATTCAAAAATTTGTAATTTCTGAAAGTCACCAGCCTTAGTCAAGTCGAAATTTAGCTGCTTGATTGCCCATAAGGCCCGGTGCTCTAACTCAACGGGTAGGTGGCAAGCTTTTCTAAAGACTAACCTATAAGGAGACATCCCTAGAATCGGCTTGAAAGCGGTCCTATAGGCCCAGAGGGCATTTACAAGTTTGGTGGACCAATTTTTTCGATTTTGGTTCATAGTCTTCTCCAAAATAAGCTTGATTTATCTATTGAAAATCTCAATCTGCCCACTGGTCTGAGGATGATAAGGTGTAGATAACTTATGAGTTATGGCATGTTGGCCCAATGGCCTTCCACTCTAGTTTTGATGATGATCAACACTCATGTAGTTATGTTTACTAATATTCTTGTGTTTCTAAGTTTCAGATCATTAACAGGATATTAGTTGGTGATTAGCTTCAACAAGGAGTTTAGAAGCTTTTCATGTTGATTCCGGTGCCAAAGCTTAAAGATCATACCTTTGCACTTGGAGGATCACGCGTTTGGGATCGAGTCTACTTGAAGATGGAAGATCGACAAGAAGACTTAGGTATCCTAGTTTAGATAGAGTTTTAGATCCATTTGTAAAGCTTAGTTTAGTTGATATGCTCAAGTGCACAAACACACACGTTTTATGTTTTGATATTTGGTTTTCATGAATAGTTTGATCAAAACAAGTTTTCATGATTTATATGTATAGTAGATGTTTTCTATTTATACATACATGCTTAACTTATAGACAAACTTATTTTGACGTTTCTATTCATGTTTTGGAAAAATCAAAGTTTGATAAAAATACAAGTTTTGTTTATGATAAAATTGGCAAGACACAAAAATGAATTGATATGATTGATATATGTCTTGAAATTTTTATCACAAGTTTGGTTATCAAAGTAAAATGATAAAACAAGTTTTAGAAAGACATGTTTTTAGAAAAACAGTTTTTATTGTGATTAAAACTATTTTTTAGATTTACTGTGAATTTATGGGATTTTTATTGAGTGAAAAGACCTATTTTCAAATCCCGTATCTGTGCAGTTCTGCACTGTGCCTGCCAGGCCAGTTCGGTCGACCGGACCGGTCGACCGCACCAAGTGGCCGGTCGACCGGGTCGGTCGACCGATGTGCACAGACGTGCACGCTGGCTACACATTGTAGTCGGTCGACCGGACCGGTCGACCGAGTTGAGAGTTCAACTCTCAGGATGTTTCGGTCGACCGGGCCGGTCGACCGTTAGTGCCTAACGGTCACTTTTCTGACCGTTGGTGGTCGACCGGGCCGGTCAACCGACGCCTGTCAGAGCTGCCAGCTCAGCTCTAACGGCTAGTTTTCTGTTTGGCCTATATAAACTCCATCTCTTTGGGGATTTTGGCCAAGATTTTTTAAGAGGAAAAATTCCAGTTTTTTGAAGTGTTTAAAAGAGTTTTAAAAAGTAGTTTTTGAGCTTTAAACTTCTAATCTTTATTGTTTTGGGTTTTTGGAAAATCAAAGAGAACTAGGTTTTGGGATTTTGATTTGATCTTTTATTTCTATCATATACAAGAGATTTCCCAAGTAGTTTTTCTTTGTTGCTTGTTTCCAAAAACACTTAGTTTCCACACTTGAGCCATATCTTCTATCCTAAACTATTAGGTCTTATTTTTGTGGAAAAGAGAAAAGAGAGTGTTTGAGGTTGTTGTTGTAAACCTCTAAGTTGTACACCCTTATTCCTGTTGTATCCCTCTTCGGTAGAGGTGATCGGGTGATTGGTTTGTGAGCCTCTTAGGTAGAGGTGTTTGTTGTAGTTGGCTACGGGCCGTATCCCTCTTCGGTAGAGGTGGATTGTGGTTGTATAGCCTCGGTGGCTTTGTAAGGTTGAGAGAGGAGTTTGGTACTCCTATAGTGGATTGGGAAATCCTACACGGTGGTGTAGGCAGGGATGTAGAGCAAGGTGCTCGAACCTCGAAACAAATCTTGGTGTTTGCGTTTTGATCCATTGTCTCTCTAACTCTCTCTCTTATAATTGTGCAAAGCATCATACTCATCATCATATCATACTTGCTTGTGTTGAGCATTGATTCATTCATATCATATATTGCTTGTGTTGTGCCTTGCATTTCTTATTGTCATATCTATTATATGCTTGGCTTGATTGTGTGTATTTCATATTGCTTGGATTGCTTGTGTGTGTGTGCCTAACTTGTACTCATCCAACAAGAGCTTCACATAGCACCTTAACCCATTTCAAGGGGAATCAAGGGGAGTTAGTCCAGAGCCTCGCAAGGGGAATTCGGCTACACTTGTTGTATTGTATTAGTTTGTGCATAATTTGCATTAGCTTCCGCATTTAGCGCACTTAGTTTGCAATAAGTTTCTTAGATTAGCACTTACACCTATTCACCCCCCCTCTAGGTGTTTTTCAATTGGTATCAGAGCTAGTGCTCCTGATACTTAGGCTTAACATCCTAGGAGTGATCCATTTGCTTGCTAATCTACATTTGCATTTGATTGTTTGCACATATTTAGTTTATCCCATGGACTTCATGACCCCTCCTAGCTTTGACCCTTCCAACATTGATGTTTGGAAGTATAGGATGTCCATGTACCTAAAAACCCTAGGTTTGCATGTCTTCCTTGCCGCCACCAAGAGATGTTATCTTGGTGATTGCAATCATATAGGGGCCAATACACAAGCCCTAGAGGCCATTAGAAGCACTTTATCTAAAGATTATCTTTTATGTGTTTCTAACTTTGATTCCGCTTTTGTAGTGTGGAACAAATTGACAACCACCAACACTTCCGAGCTTCAAGTACAAATTCAAGAAGAGGAATCTAGTGGAGAATCCGATCCACAATGCTTCATGGTCCAAGGGAATGACTCCCTTGAGGTACATTCGGAATCTCAACTAGATAGTAATGATTGTGCTAGTTCTTCAAATGATTATGTTGATCCCCATGCCTTAAATGAAGAACTATCTATTGTGTGTGAAAAGTTAATAGAAAAATATAACGTGTTGAAAAAGAAAAGTCTAGATATTGAAAAAGAAAATAAGTGTTTGCATTCTAGACTTGATTGTGTTTTGCAAGAGAAAGTTGAGGCCTTTAATGAAAGGGATTCATTGAGATCTCATTGGATCTTGCACTTAACGAAAATAACTTTTTGAAAAATAAAAATGATTGCCATGTTCTTTTGAAGAAAAATGAAAACTTGTCTTCAAAAGTTGATTTTGTTTTAAAAGAAAATGATTCTTTGAAAATAAGATTGCTTCAATTTCTAAAGATTTGGATGCATGTTTAAAGAAAAATGAATTTTTACAAAATAAGATTGATGCACATGTTTGCCATGCTAGTGTAGCTTCTTCATCTAGTCTACCTAATGCATGTACCTCTTCTTCTAAAATTATTGATGATATTTGTATGTTAAAGAAGAGAGTAGATTGTTTGGGCTCCACTATGAGCCAATGTGCCATGAACCACTCACGGTTGGAAACCTTGGTTCGAAAGAAACAAGTTCCATCCTTTATGCATGCACACCCTACACGGCATACACATGCTCCACACGGACACCATCAACACAAGTATGCTCATGTGTACACATGTACACATTGTGGCCGAAAAGGCCATCTTGCTAAATTTTGCTATGATCGTTTACATGTTGAAAATTTAGCCAAGAAATTTGTTTGGGTTAGAGAAGGGACTAACCCCCATGGACCCAATAAGATGTGGGTACCAAAGACCACCCCTCCTATTATTTTTGATGTAGGTGTGGGCTCTCACATGACGTGAGAGTGATGATACCTTGGAGTGGATGCGTTCCGAGCTTAAAGGAAATCAATTGGATGCATCACTTTCAAGGGAAGAGATGGTGGGAGGACCACCTTGCTTTGGAGAATTAGAGAAGTGCCCTCATCGGTTTTGATATAAATCTCTAACTCTCATATTATCTGTTTACATGCTTTCATTGCATTTGATTATAGCATGTTCTTAGTGTCTTTGGACTAGTGTGTAAATACCATGCTTATTAGATCCATGACATACATATATAGTATTTGAGACACATATGCCTATGTGAATTCATGTTTAGTGTTCTCACCGTTTGTTTAGCTATAATGTACATCATGAATCTAATACATGTGAATTTACATAGTAATCATGTTTTAGTTTTATCATGATGACTTTTAGATTTGTTTTGATGCTTCATGTTTTGAATATATGTTTAAGTGTTAGTTTTCATTAAGACTAGTTATATACTTGTACATAGAGTGGGCTATAAATAAATCTATATATAGTTGGAATTGAATGCTTATTTGAACCCATTAGATGTCCTAGTATAGTCTAGTTTTGATGATTCATACATTTTAAACTTGTATTCCCATTTTGGATTTGTTTTATGAGTTTTTCACTTCATGTATATGTTTGTATTGCCAAACTTGAAGATATACATGTATACCCCTTGAGTCATTTGCCTTTCATGCAAATATCTATTATGGACTCAAAGTGTGTTTAAGGGATATGTATGTATACTTCTTGTGTTGACAAATCATACATATACCTTGAAAAGAATTGGTATCAAATTGTTTTTAATGAAAAGCTAAATTTTCATACTTTTCATGCTTTTCATGTTTTCATGATTGTCATGTTTATTGTGTCAATATTTAACTTCATGTATATGTCCATCTTATCCAAACTATTGACTATACATGAGTATCCTTTTTGAGCCACGTGCCTTAATGCATATATTTTGTGGACTCGTTATGTTTTGGATATGTATGTATACTATAGTTTGTATTAGACATACATATGCCTTGAAGATTAGATAGTTTTGATGGAATTATGTTTTAAGGAATAATTGAGCTTAATGAAATATTTTTCATGATTATGATCTTCACATATTATTTGTACACTCATATCTATTGCTCATGTTTTTGTTTCTCATGAGTTATGATTTATTGGTTAGAGTGATGATTACCATGTGAATTTCAATTTTGTTTTATTCCTTGCTTGAAGGATTTCGTGCTAGTTAACAAGTTTTCCATTTAACTAGTTGCGGTGTTCTTCATTTTGGTAGTGATTTTCAAACAAAACTACATTTTCAAATCTATCTTTGAAAACCCCTACCTTCCAAGGGCGGTAGGATGGGAGATCATGTTCATGTATGCCCTAAATTGAAAATCTTTAAAACTTGAATTATGATTGGGTGGTAGATAATATGATGTATACACTTGAACTTATTGTTATGTCAATTGGTATCATTGAATTCTTTCAATTGGTATCATTTTGATCTTCTTGTATACTCATATATATTTTGTATGTATGTATGCTTTAAATTCCAAGTATATCAATTTCTATTGGTATCTATTTTTCATACATATATATGTTTGTGTTTATGCTAGTGCTTGAGTTTCAATTTTGTTTAAATTGATTACTTTTAAATTGTTATCAAGACTATGCATGACTTTAGTTTGTATTTCATAAAGGGGGAGAAAATTTGATTTTGTATTTTAATTGGTATTTGTACTCCCACTCTTTATGATTAAAAGTTGTTATTTTAAACATATGATATCAACATCAAATTATATGTTTTTAAAATGAACAATTCTTACTATTGGTATCAATGTCTCTATGTAAAATCTTTTCAATTGGTTAAACATAACAAATTTTGAATACATTTAGTATCAAGATTCTTGTTTTAGGAATTCAAGATTTATGTTTAATTACAATTGGTATTTACAAAATTTTGTTTAAAGAAAATATTCAAAGCCTTGATTTGTATTTCCTATATGCAAGGAGAGCTTAACATCTCTCTTACATATAGATTCATGTTGAGTATATTATAAATTGAGGAGCTTGACAACTCTTCTTTATATGATATACGTGTGTAGGGGGAGCTTCACATCTCCTCTTATGCATTACATAATATGTGTTATGTGAATTGGGGCTTGTCATCCCTTCTTCATGTAATGCATATGTGTAGGGAAGCTAACTTAGCGTCTTCCTCTTCATGAATATATATAGCATATAACATATATTGATTCTTGTTTATTGGTATCAAGATGCTTCATTGACATATTTTTAATTGATATCATGTTTGTAGTCACCCCTTATTGATTTAGTTTTTTGTTTTAGACAAAAAGGGGGAGAACATTGTTTGCATTGTATTGATTGACAAAAGGGGGGAGAAAGATTTTTACCCCTCATTTTATCTATGGTTTTTATTGTTTACCCCTTTGTTGATGATTGACAAAAAGGGGGAGAAGTATTTATGAAGTTTTATATGCATGCTTATGTTTATGCATATATTATGTTTTAATCTCAAGAATATTAAGTTTAATTGATTTATAGAGTTTGCTTTGAAATTGGTATCTAGAGCTTATTTTGTTTTGAATATTCCATTTGATATCTAGAACCATTTATTGTTTATGCATATGCATGTTTCATGTTTAATACTAATTGCATACATTTATTGTTTATCCCTATGCATGAGTTAAGGGGGAGCTTCCTTGAAGCTTATCTTTAATCCATGCATATATAACTCCATGAGTTTTGTCATCATCAAAAAGGGGGAGATTGTTGGCCCAATGGCCTTCCACTCTAGTTTTGATGATGATCAACACTCATGTAGTTATGTTTACTAATATTCTTGTGTTTCTAAGTTTCAGATCATTAACAGGATATTAGTTGGTGATTAGCTTCAACAAGGAGTTTAGAAGCTTTTCATGTTGATTCCGGTGCCAAAGCTTAAAGATCATACCTTTGCACTTGGAGGATCACGCGTTTGGGATCGAGTCTACTTGAAGATGGAAGATCGACAAGAAGACTTAGGTATCCTAGTTTAGATAGAGTTTTAGATCCATTTGTAAAGCTTAGTTTAGTTGATATGCTCAAGTGCACAAACACACACGTTTTATGTTTTGATATTTGGTTTTCATGAATAGTTTGATCAAAACAAGTTTTCATGATTTATATGTATAGTAGATGTTTTCTATTTATACATACATGCTTAACTTATAGACAAACTTATTTTGACGTTTCTATTCATGTTTTGGAAAAATCAAAGTTTGATAAAAATACAAGTTTTGTTTATGATAAAATTGGCAAGACACAAAAATGAATTGATATGATTGATATATGTCTTGAAATTTTTATCACAAGTTTGGTTATCAAAGTAAAATGATAAAACAAGTTTTAGAAAGACATTTTTTAGAAAAACAGTTTTTATTGTGATTAAAACTATTTTTTAGATTTACTGTGAATTTATGGGATTTTTATTGAGTGAAAAGACCTATTTTCAAATCCCGTATCTGTGCAGTTCTGCACTGTGCCTGCCAGGCCAGTTCGGTCGACCGGACCGGTCGACCGCACCAAGTGGCCGGTCGACCGGGTCGGTCGACCGATGTGCACAGACGTGCACGCTGGCTACACATTGTAGTCGGTCGACCGGACCGGTCGACCGAGTTGAGAGTTCAACTCTCAGGATGTTTCGGTCGACCGGGCCGGTCGACCGCTAGTGCCCAACGGTCACTTTTCTGACCGTTGGCGGTCGACCGGGCCGGTCGACCGACGCCTGTCAGAGCTGCCAGCTCAGCTCTAACGGCTAGTTTTCTGTTTGGCCTATATAAACTCCATCTCTTTGGGGATTTTGGCCAAGATTTTTAAGAGGAAAAATTTTAGTTTTCTGAAGTGTTTAAAAGAGTTTTAAAAAGTAGTTTTTGAGCTTTAAACTTCTAATCTTTATTGTTTTGGGTTTTTGGAAAATCAAAGAGAACTAGGTTTTGGGATTTTGATTTGATCTTTTATTTCTATCATATACAAGAGATTTCCCAAGTAGTTTTTCTTTGTTGCTTGTTTCCAAAAACACTTAGTTTCCACACTTGAGCCATATCTTCTATCCTAAACTATTAGGCCTTATTTTTGTGGAAAAAGAGAAAAGAGAGTGTTTGAGGTTGTTGTTGTAAACCTCTAAGTTGTACACCCTTATTCCTGTTGTATCCCTCTTCGGTAGAGGTGATCGGGTGATTGGTTTGTGAGCCTCTTAGGTAGAGGTGTTTGTTGTAGTTGGCTACGGGCCGTATCCCTCTTCGGTAGAGGTGGATTGTGGTTGTATAGCCTCGGTGGCTTTGTAAGGTTGAGAGAGGAGTTTGGTACTCCTATAGTGGATTGGGAAATCCTACACGGTGGTGTAGGCGGGGATGTAGAGCAAGGTGCTCGAACCTCGAAACAAATCTTGGTGTTTGCGTTTTGATCCATTGTCTCTCTAACTCTCTCTCTTATAATTGTGCAAAGCATCATACTCATCATCATATCATACTTGCTTGTGTTGAGCATTGATTCATTCATATCATATATTGCTTGTGTTGTGCCTTGCATTTCTTATTGTCATATCTATTATATGCTTGGCTTGATTGTGTGTATTTCATATTGCTTGGATTGCTTGTGTGTGTGTGCCTAACTTGTACTCATCCAACAAGAGCTTCACATAGCACCTCAACCCATTTCAAGGGGAATCAAGGGGAGTTAGTCCAGAGCCTCGCAAGGGGAATTCGGCTACACTTGTTGTATTGTATTAGTTTGTGCATAATTTGCATTAGCTTCCGCATTTAGCGCACTTAGTTTGCAATAAGTTTCTTAGATTAGCACTTACACCTATTCACCCCCCCTCTAGGTGTTTTTCATGGCATACTTTCGCATAAGAGCTTCAAAGGAACTATTGAAAACGTGAGTACCATTATCACTGATGATAGCACGAGGGGTTCCGAAGCTTGAGAAAATGCTTTCTTTCAAAAATTTTATGACAACTTTGTTATTATTAGTTTTACTTGGAATGGCTTCAGCCTACATGGACACATAGTCCACAACAACCAATATGTATTGGTTTCCAAATGAATTAGGAAATGGACCCATAAAGTCGATGCCCCAAACATCAAAGAGTTCTATTTTTAGAATTGGGCTAAGGGGCATCATACCTCGTTTTGAGATCCTTCCTACCATATGACATCTAGGGCACGTCTTGTAAAATTCATAAGCATTTTTGAACAAAGTGGGCCAATAGAACTCACTTTGCAGCACCTTTTCAGCAGTCTTGTGGGGACCAAAGTGTCCACCGCATGTAAGTCGTGGCAGAAGGATAAAACACTCTTAATCTCTTCATCAGGAATGCATCTCCTAATAATTTGGTCAGAATAGTACTTAAAAAGATACGGTTCCTCCTAATGAGTTCGAGATGTCCCTAAGGCCAATGTCTATTAGATTTTTAAATTAGGCTTAGGTTGTGCACGTTTGGAGATAGTTTATGGGCTAAGAAAGGATAATGACTTCCCTACCTTATCTTGATTTGGGTTTTGCCCTTAAGATTGATTGTGCAAAGTGTGCAAGATATAGAAAAGTAACATTCACAAGCAAATATCACCCAAGAATTTTTCCTAAACTATATGCTATGCATACGTACCTTATCTCCAGCTATCTTCCACAGTAATCGTAAAGAAACGTAATTAGACAAATGCCTAGAATGCAAGTCTAAACATTTTTTTAAGTAATTAGCAATCAATCAGATTACTCTTGGACTAAAACTAGGGAATGTGAATATCAGATATAACAGAAATAACACAAAAAAAACTATATTTTTGTAAAGCGATATGTCCCACAAAAAGAGTTTTTAGTAGTCTAAAAAAAATTCGAGCTTTCGCTACAATTTCTTGAAATTATGTTTCCTACTTTCGAGAGTAGGGGTACAGAATAGCAAGTCTTCTCCTGCAAAGCTTGAGCGCTAAATCTGATTCCTTGACGGCCCTCAAATAATACACCAAACTTGTTAGAAAACAATTACACCGTTCCCTCCCTGGTAACGATGCCAAAATTTGATTGCAAATGAAAGCAGTGAGAATTACCGTCTAGTTTTGGGCTAACGGGTCGTGTCCACGAGGAGGAATGTGATGAAAGCTTTTCGGTGTTTTTGTTTAAAAAGCAAAGAATGGTGTTATTTTTTTATATTGAAAAAGAGAATGGAGACTAAGGAAGTTATTAAAAGAAAAATTGAAAACTTAGAGAAGACTTTGGAAAGGTGATCTTTAAAGAGCTTGAAGATTGATTCGTTATTTTTAATATAGGAAAAAGATCTGGCCTCACTATCTTACTACTCAACGATATGTTCTTCTCTTGAAATTCTTAGTGCCTCAACTTGATCATAGGCAAAAACTTAAGTTTGAGTTTCGAAAGTCTTAAGCAAAGCAAATAAGATTGTTTGAAAAAGTTTAACTCTTTTTCTTAAGATATCCTCTTGAGCTGAATGTTAAATCGTCAAGTTGTCTTTTAAGTATGACATAAAAACGAGTTCAAGTGATGTTTTAAAAGAAATAGAAGTTTAAAAATCCAAACCCATTCTCATGTGCCTTCAAGAACACTTTCAAAGAAGAAAGGCTTAGTATAAGGCATACATATGATTCTGTTGGGTTCTTTACATCAAAACCATTCAAAACAAGAGGAATCAAAGAGAGAGATGATAGTGAGCCCAGAAAAACGAATTTAGCTACTCATAATTAAGGTAAAGGAAGACATGTAAATGAAATGAGATATACCCATGAATTGTTGAAGAAGAGAAATCTTGATCCTTTATTGATGTCACTTCAACTTCAGGTTACAATCACTCTTTTCCTCTCTCTCACTGGTATTGGACTGAACTACAAATTGAAAATAGAGATACAACTTCTCAATACTATCTAATAAAGAACCTAAATCATAAAAATAAAGAGAAAAGCTTAAACTAATTTTCGGTCCCTTCTGCTCTAAAAATACAGTATTTATAGGGAAAACCAAACGGGCGAGGGCGTACAAAGATAGGGGGAGCAAAACTCTCCTGACGGACTCAACCAAGTCGCGAAACGTGGCTTTCGCCGCGTTTCCACAGCCATGGTGTGGCCAAGTCGCCACACCTGGTTGGTGGTACTCCCTTGTTTGATGATACACCTTTATCTCTTGCTGGTTTTCCCGTTTTAGCTCTTGTATTTGACGAAATTGCCTTTGATCTTTGGCTTTAACCAATTAATTTGGGAAGATTTATTTTAACTGATTTTCAACTTCTCTGATTTGCCATAATCTGTCCTGATTTTCTGATTTCGATTTAATTCTAAATTAAACTAGAATTTTGGTGGGCTTTTTGGGCTCCTTTCTCTTCCCTTTCCTTTAGCAATGGACATGCATTTTATAAAAAAAAAAGAAGACTTATTAATAAGATTTATTAGATACTAAACTTGATAATGTGACAATATATGTGCAATATATGTGATTGATCAGTTAATCATCATCAAAACTAGAGTGATGGGCCTTTGGGCCAACAATCTCCCCCTTTGTGATGATGACAAAACTTATAGAGTTATATATGCATGGATTAAAGTTAAGCTTTATAGAAGCTCCCCCTTAACTAATGCATAGCAGTAAACAATAAGGATATTCAATAAAAGCTCATAAACTAAACAAACATATATGCATAAATAGGGATATAAATATGTATATATAAACTCTCAAAAAATTTCTCCCTCTTTTTGTCAATTCGTCAACAAAGGGGTGAGTACAATCAAACAATAAAGATGTATATGCGATATACATTCATGAAGAGAAGAGACGTAAAGTTAGCCCTCCTGCATACATGCATTACATGGGGAAAAGATGACTAGATCCGAACCCACATAAAACATAATATATAATGTATAAGCGGAGATGTTAAGCTCCCCCTACACACGTGTACCACATAAAGAAGAGAGGTCAAACTCCTTAATGTGAGATACACTCAACATGAATTTATATATAGAGTAGATGTTAAGCTCCCCTTGCATATAGGCAGAATATATCACCAAATTTTGAAACAAATTTTCTTTTAAAAACAATTTTAAAATTTCTTGAAGTCAACAAAATAAATTATGATATCAATGAAATCAAAACAAAAGTTGGTACCACTTGTAGAAAAAAATTTTAAGATACCAATAGTAGATTTTGATACCAATTGAAGGTGAAATATGAAGTACATTTGGATACCAAATAAATACCAATTGAAATCAATGCATAAACTTGTAAAGATACCAATTAACATATAGAATAAAATCAAGCTTAACATAAACATAATTTATGCTTTAAGAATGTAAAGATATTGTAAAACAAGCACAATCAAATCATATATTTGTATGTTTGAAAATGTAAATACCAATTAAAATTGATACTAATTTAAATTTGAAGCATACACATATAAGAAAATAAATATGAGTATACAAAAATAAGATTTCATGAAGATCAGGTGTATAACTTATACCTACCACCCTATTCATGCACAAGTTTGAAAGATATTCAATAAGAGTATATAGGGTATGGTCGCCCAACTATCCACCCTTTAAGGGTAGAAGGTTTCAAAAATAATATTTGAAAATAGTTGTAGATTGAAAACACTACCAAATGAAGAATAAATAACTAGTTTAAAGAAATTTTTGAAAAACTAGTTAAAGATCTTTTAAACATGAAAACAAATCATATATCCCATGAAGCATGCTAAATACACAAGAGTTAACACTCGACATATATAAAGTTCATAAATGCTCATGAAACAAAGTTATGAGTAAATAAAAGAAATGTGAGTGTACAAAAATCATATGAATTGCATATTCATGAAAATGACCAATGAGGTTCAAAACAAACATGAAATTCTTATATCAAAAACATCAAAATCATAAAAAATTATTTTTCATCAAAATTAAACAAACTTTAAGGTATATGTATGTTCTATCGAAACTAAAGATATACATACATATCCCAAATATAAACGAGTCCATAATAGAATTTTGCATGAATGCAAGTGACTCAAGGGTATACATGTATATTTATTAGCTTTAGATAAAAATAACATATACATGAAGTAAAACATGTACAAAATAGGGAAAACAAGTATAAATAAAAGTATCATCAAAACTAGGTTATACATGTTTATGTAATGAGTACAAATGAGCAATGAAGTATAAACATATAATAATCAAGTGTAGCTCACTACTTGTACAAGTATAAACACAAATTTTAACGAAAACTACATCTAAACAAGTAATCACCACATGAAGTACAAAACATGATCATTTTACATAATGAGCATTGAAACCAAAACATGCTAAAAATTATCAATTGCAAAAGCATGTAAACTAAAATAGAAGTTAGAGATAGTTACAAAAACCAATGAATCAATCTCTAGGTCTCTAAACCATGGTGGTCCTCTCACCAAACATCCTTGAAGGTGATGCATCAAGGTAGTGTCCATCAAGCTCAAACACATTCACAATCAAGGCACCATACCTCTGTAAGTACACCTAGAGGGGGGTAAATAGGTGTACGGCTAATCTAATGAACAAAATGCGAAATTTAAAACCTAAATTGCAACACACTTAATGTAACCAACGAGTGTAGCCGAATTCCCGGTGAAGGGCTCTGGACTAACTCCTCTTGATTTCTCTGAATAAGAGTTGAGGTGCTAGATGAAGCTCTCGTGGTTAAAACACAAGTGAGGCACACAAACAAACACAACCAAGCATATAAGTATGGTATGACACTATGAATTATGCAAGGCACAAAATAATAGAGAGAGAGTTAGAGAAAGTGAATCAATCGCTAACACACGGATATGTTTCGAGGTTCGAGCATACAGCTCTACGTCCCCGCCTTCACACAGAAGGATTTCCACTAACTTGTCCACACAGGACTCCCACACAGGGAACCTCTACTGAGGATTTGGGGCAATACAATAACTAGGAGTACACAACTCCTCTCTTAACTAATACAACATCTCACTAGAGGCAAGACACAACCAACACAAAAACCTCCTCACACAAGAGGGGTAGGCACTTAGCCAATACAAATCAATCACCTCACACTTGAGGGATTCCAACACAAACTCCACCTCTCACTAGAGGGAGCTAAACACAATCTCCACCTCTCACTAGAGGAAGCTAACCATAACTTTCACAATCACCTCACAATAGAGGGATACCAAATCAATCTCCTCTCACTAGAGGGATATCACAATGAAGGAAGTTTACAACTTGTGGTTTCTACAACCACAAACTTATTTTCCCACAAACTAAAGATCCTAATAGATAGGATAGAAGATAAGCTCAAGTGTGAGAAATAAAGAGTTTGGAAATCAAAAACACAAGAGAAAACTCTAGGGAAAAACTTTAGATAGAAATGTAAATGAAGATCAATTCAATTCCCAAAGAATTTTCTTTTCGATGATTTTCCAACCCTTAAAAAAAATAAAGATGAAATCTTTAAAGCCAAAAACTCTTTTAAAAGATTGCTTTTAAACACTTGAGAATGAGAGAAATTTAGCTTTTGAAAAACTTGGTAAAAACCAACTTCAAATGGGGTATTTATAACCCCCATAAAAATTCTGCCCGTTGGCAGCTGATAAGGTCAAAAATAACCTTCCGGTCGACCGGCCAACGGTCAAAAATTTGACCGTTGAGCCCTCCAGTCGACCGCCCGGTCGACCGTGCCAGATCTAGAGAGCAATTGCTCTCGGCCGGTCAACCGCTCGGTCGACTGCCCCCACCCGAGAGTGGGGCACTTGCAATCGGTCGATCGCTCAATCGACCTGCCTAAGTGGCTGGCCATGTGCACGTCCTTGTGCACGTCGGTCGACCGGTCCGGTCGACCGACCACCGGTCCGGTCGACCACCAGGGCCTGGCAGGCAGATTATAGGATTTAAAACTTGGGTTTTTAATAATCAAATAAATCCCATAAAATCTCTAAAAATCTACAAAAATAGTTTCAACATAATACTTTGATATACAAATATGTTTGAGTAAAATCAAACCATGTTACAAACATGGTGAACTATTTTTGTAACTTAAAAATTTTGTCGAAAACCAAAAACCGTATTTTCCAAAACTTGGATTTTTGAATTGAAACATCGTTTTGTGCAAAACACTTGCAAATACAAAAACATGATATTGAAACAATTTTGAGGCATATAGTATATGGATATAATCCAATATACATATAAAGATATATATCAATATTTTTGACATTAATTCGAAAATAAGTTTTGTTTAAATACAAAACCCAAATACATGAATAGGTTATCAAAATAAGCTTTTCTAAGAATATGAAGCATACATGTATATAAAACAAATCTAATATACATTAAACCATGTAAACTTATTTTGATTCTATCTATTCATGAAAACCAAGATCGGTTAAACCAAAACCGAAAACCAATAAACATGAAACGTGTGTGTGTTGTGAACTTGAGCATATCACACTATCTAATCTTTAACAATGGATCTAAACTATAAACTAAACAATGTACCGAAGTCTTCTTATAGAGCCCCGTCTCCAAGTCGACTCGATCCAAACGTGATCCACCGAGCTTGACTCCAATGAGTGCTAGATATGAACTTTGACGCTCGGGCTCTTGAATTACCATGTGAAAGCTCCAAAACATCTTTGTTGAAGCTAATCACCTACTAATGTCTTGGTTAAGTATCTGAAACTAAACATCACAAGATTATTAGTAAACTATAACTACATGAGTTAATCATCATTAAAACTAGAGTGGAAGACCTCTGGGCCAACAATCTCCTCCTTTTTGATGATGATAAAACTCATGGAGTTATATATGCATGGATTAAAGTTAAGCTTCAAAGAATCTCCCCTTTAACTCATGCATAGCAATAAACAATAAGATATGTAATGAATATTAAACATGAATAATGAAATAAACATGCTCTTGATACCAAACTTTTAAAATAAATTCCTTTTCCTTTTTAAAATAAACATGTTCTTAAATAATTGCTCTTGATACCAATAAAAATTTCAATTGAAAACTTTATTAATAAAAGCAATAAAAGCTTTTGATACCAATCAATAAAAAAACTCTTGATACCAATTGAAAGATAATCAATAAAAGCTCTTGATACCAATAATAAAAATTTTAACAAAAGTTCTTGATACCAATAAACCAAAACAATAAAAAATGTTCTCTTGATACCAATATCAACAAAACTTCAAAAAATCAAACAAACTTTCTTGATACCAATATGAAATAAACTTTGGTATATACTTACAAATAAACAATAAACATGCATATAAACTCAAATACTTCTCCCTCTTTTTGTCAATCATCAACAAATGGGTCAAAGAAAACAATAAAACAATGTTCTTCCCCTTTTTGTCTTAAACAAAAAAATATCAATAAGGGGTGAAATCAAATCAAAACATTATGATACAATTGAAAAAATATATATCAATTTACTGCATCATGATATCAATTGAAAATAAATAAAACATGCCAATTGAAAGTACATAAAACAAATATTTTTTAATTTAAATAAACATGTCTATATTATACCAATTGAAACCAATTGAAAGTAAATAAAACATGTTGAAGAATTCAACAAAAAATTTTGATATCAATAGAAGGATGTAAATATATAGGTAATCTTGATATCAATTGTAAAGATTAGTACCAATTGAAAGTAATTTTTCATTAGGAGCATATGATACCAAAAAAATAATCAATATCATTTTTCAATCATTTTTCAATATAAAGTGTGGGAGTAAAATACCAAAGATAAACAAAACCAATTAAAAGGTGAAATATGAATTTTCTCCCCCTTTATGAAATACCAAACATAATGATGCATAACCTTGTATAACATACCAATTGAAACATAATCAATTGAAATATAATAGTCATTTAAGAAATCAAGCTTAGCATAACCAAAATTTGTGCTCAAAGATATAGAGATATAGTAAGCACAAATAAAGCATATATATATATATGTATAAAAAATTAAATACCAATCGAAGTTGATATTTGAAGTGTAAGAATACATATATAAAAACATGTATGAGTATACAAAAAGAATGTCAATAGTGATACCAATTGAAAAGATCTAATGATACCATTGAAAAACATTATAAGATCAAGTGTATAACTCATACTTCCTACCACCCATTTCATGCACATGTTTTAAATGAATTTTCAATAATAAGCATACAAGGCATGGTCGCCCAACCAACCGCCCTTAAATGGGTAGGGTTTTCAAAAATAAGTTTGAAAATATTTTAACACATTTGAAAACTCTACCATATGAAGAATACGAACTAGTTATATGAAAAAAATTTGAAAAACTAGTACGAAATCCTTCAAGTAAGGAATAAAATAAAAATATATTTCATGAAACATGAAAATCACTAAACCAATGTCACTTAAAATCTATATAGCACATATAATACTCATGAAAACAAAATCATGAGAAAATATTAAGTAATATGAGTGTACAAGTTTTGTAAAAGACAAGTCATGGAAATAGGCAATCAAGCTCAATAAGAAATTCCTTAAAAACATGAAAATCATCAAAACTAGAATCCTTCAAGGTATATGTATGTCATGTACAAACTAAAGTATACATACATATCCAAATATAAACGAGTCCACAAAAGTATATGCATGAAGGCAAGTGGCTCAAGGATGTATATGTATAGCTAATAGTTTAGACACAATGACATATACATGAAGTTTAAATGAAAACATGTACAAAATTGGAATACAAGTCAAATGTATGAATCATCAAAACTAGGCATACTAGTACATCTAATAGGTATAAATGAGCGTTCAAGCACAAACATATAATAGTCTATTTGTGGCTCACTAGTTGTACAAGTATATACCTAAGTTTTAATAAAAACTAACATCTAAACATGTAATCAAAGCATGAAGCATAGAAATCAAAACAAAAACTCATATGATCATTATGGCAAGTGCACATGCATTAGATTTAGGACATACACATTAGTTAAAGTAAAATGAGAACACTAAATATGGGTCCATATAAACATGGGTGTCTCAAATACTAATCATGCATGTCATAGGACTAATAAACATGGCATATGGCATAATGAACATTAAAATAAGACATGCTATAAATGAATGATCTAAAAGCATGCAAATATAAATGAGGAGTAAGAGATAGTTAAGAAAACTATGAGGGCAACTCTCCATGTCTCCAAAATAAGGTGGTCCTCCTACCAAACTCCCCTTGACAATGATGCATCCAAATTGTCCTCATAAAGCTCGGAACGCATCCACCTCAAGGCACCATTACTCTCACGTCATGTGAGAGCCCTCACCTACATCAAATACAACAGGGGTGGTCTTTGGTACCCATACTCTTTTGGGTCCATGGGGGTTAGCTCCTTTCCTAACCGAAACAAATTTAGTTGCTAAATTTGAATCATGCATCCTATCATAACAAATTTAGCAAGGTGGCCCTTATGTCCACAATGTGTACAAGTGTACACGTGAGCATACATCGTGTTATGGGAGTGAACGTGGGAAGCATGTGTATGCCGTGGTTTGTGTGCATGCATAGGAGTAACTTGTTTCTTTCGAAACATAGATTCAAAACGTGTATGGTTCAAAGCACAATGGCTCAAAGTGGAGCCTAAACATTCAACACTCTTCTTAAGCATAGATATATCATTTTCAATTTTAGAAGAAGTGCATGCAATAGGTGAGCTAGAATGTGAAGCTACACTAGCATGACAAACATGAGAATCTAAAACATTTTTCAAAGAAACATTTTCATTAGACATCAAGTTCAATTCCTTTGAAATAGAAACAATTTTCATTTTTAAAGATTCATTTTCTTTTATAACAAAATCAAGTTTTAAAGGCAAGTTTTCATTTTTCTTTAAAACATTTTCACAATCATTTTTGGTTTTCAAAATTTGTTTTCATTTAGGGCAAGTTTAAGTTGGGATTTAAGTGAGTCAAGTTCACTTGAAATCTCATCCCTTTCTTGCAAAGCCAAATCAAGTTTTGAACACAAACCCTTATTTTCTTCTTTTAGTTCAAAACTATTCTTTTTTAAAAGCTTATATTTTTCTAACAATTTTTCATATACAATTAATAGTTCTTCATTCAAAACATTTGGATCAACATAATCATCATAAGAAGAACTAGCATCATCACCATCTAATTGAGTTTCCGAGTATACCTCAAGGGAGTCATTCCCTTGGACCATGTAGCATTGTTGCTCGAATTCTCCACTAGATTCATCCTCCACAATGGTTGGCGTTTGAAGCTCGGAGGAGGTCAACGTGTTCCACACTGCAAAGACGGAATCACAGTTAGAAACAATCATAAGATATTATTTATTAAGCGTGCTTCTTAGTTCCTCAAGGGCTTGTGCATTGGCCTCTATATGCTTGCTATTACCAAGATAGAATTTCTTGGTAGCGGCAAGGAAAACATGCAAGCCTAGGGTTTTTAGGTACATGGACATCCTAAATTTCCACATGTCAATGTTGGAGACATCAAACATGGGAGGTGTCAAGCAATCCATGAGTGTGTGTAAACAAATATACGTATGCAAATGCAAATGATAGATTAGCAAAACCAAGATCACACTCCTAGGTGGTTAAACCTAATATCAGGAGCGTAGGCTCTGATACCAATTGTAAGTACACCAGAGGGGGGTGAATAGGTGTACGGCTAATCTAATGAACAAATGTGAAATTTAAAACTTAAATTGCAACACACTTAATGTAACCAACGAGTGTAGCCGAATTCCCAGTGAAGGGCTCTGGACTAACTCCTCTTGATTCCTCTGAATAAGAGTTGAGGTGCTATATGAAGCTCTCATTGTTAAACCACAAGTGAGGCACACAAACAAACAGAACCAAGCATATAAGTATGATATGATAATATGAATGATGCAAGGCACAAAATAATAGAGAGAGTTAGAGAAAGTGGATCAATCGCTAACACACGGATATGAATCGAGATTCGAGCACACAGCTCTACGTCCCCGCCTTCACACAGAAGGATTTCCATTAACTTGTCCACACAGGACTCCCACATAGGGAACCTCCACTGAGGATTTGGGGCAATACAATAACCGGGAGTACACATCTCCTCTCTCAACCAATACAATCTCTCACTAGAGGCAAGGCACAACCAACACAAAAACCTCCTCACACAAGAGGGGTAGGCACTTAGCCAATGCAAATCAATCACCTCACACTTGAGGGATTCCAACACAAACTCCACCTCTCACTAGAGGGAGCTAAACACAATCTCCACCTCTCACTAGAGGGAGCTAACCACAACTTCCACAATTACCTCACAATAGAGGGATACCAAATCAATCTCCTCTCACTAGAGGGATATCACAATGAAGGAAGTTTACAACTTGGTAGTTTTCACAACCACAAACTTATTTTTCCCACAAACTAAAGATCCTAATAGATAGGATAGAAGATAAGCTTAAGTGTGAGAAATAAAGAGTTTGGAAATCAAAAACACAAAGAAAAACTCTAGGGAAAACTCTAGATAGAAATGTAATGAAGATCAATTCAATTCCTAAAGAATTTTCTTTTCGATGATTTTCCAACCCCTTAAAAATAAAGATGAACTCTTTAAGCCAAAACTCTTTTAAAAACTTACTTTTAAACACTTGAGAATGAGAGAAATTTAGCTTTTGAAAAACTTGGTGAAAACCAACTTCAAATGGGGTATTTATAACCCCCATAAAAATTCTGCCCGTTGGCAGCTGACAAGGTCAAAAATGACCTTCCGGTCGACGGCCAACTGTAAAAAATTTGACCGTTGAGCCCTCCGGTCGACCACCCGGTCGACCGTGCTAGATCCAGAGAGCAATTGCTCTTAGGCCGGTCGACCGCTCGGTCGATCGTGCCAAGGCTCACGGTCGACCGCTCGGTCGACCGGCCTAAGTGGCTGGCCATATGCACGTCAGTCGACCGGTCCGGTCGACCGACCACTGGTCTGGTCGACCGTCCCGGTCGACTGCCAGGGCCTGGCAGGCAGATTATAGGATTTAAAACTTGGGTTTTTAATTATCAAATAAATCCCATAAAATCTCTAAAATTCACAAAATAGTTTCAGTATAATACTTTGATATACAAACATGTTTGTGTAAAATCAAACCATGTTACAAACATTTTGAACTATTTTTGTAACTTAAAAATTTTACCGAAAACCAAAAATCGTATTTTTCAAAACTTGAATTTTTGAATTGAAACATCGTTTTGTCCAAAACACTTGCAAATACAAAAACATGATATTGAAATAACTTTGAGGCATATAGTATATGGATATAATCTAATATACATATAAAGATATATATTAATGTTTTTGACATTAATTCGAAAATAAGTTTTGTTTAAATACAAAACCCAAATACATGAATAGGTTATCAAAATAAACTTTTCTAAGAATATGAAGCATACATGTATATAGAACAAATCTAATATACATTAAACCATGTAAACTTTTTTTGATTCTATCTATTCATGAAAACCAAGATCTGTTAAACCAAAAACCGAAAACCAATAAACATGAAACGTGTGTGTGTTGTGAACTTTAGCATATCACACTATCTAATTGTTTAGACGGGAAAGGTGTTGTATTGTGGAGTATAATTTGCACACAAAATATATTCAATAAAAAGAGATAAGGTTTAGATTCAACCTCAAGTGCTTTGATCACTCCACAAATGTATTCCAAATGATTAATGTACCATTTCTTATCTCCGTTATAGCATGGGCTATACCGAGTCGATTCTCAGGGAGAGCTTGCGATGGAAGCGTTACGGCTGGTAGTGAAGAAAGAAAACGAAGATTCTTCTTTGTCTTAAAAGAATGAATAAAATATGGAAAAAGAAATGAAAGAATTGGTGGATTTGTTCATGATGGAAAATGAAAAGAAATCAAAACAAGATTGGCTTTTGGATTAACACTAAAAAGAAAGAAAACTTATAAAAGATTTGAAGATGGAGAAAACCATGACTAGCTAACCTTACTACCTTGCTAAAAACTTACTAAACTCCGTGATGGTGAATGCGTGCCTCATGTTGATTCATCGGCAAAGATTTGTCTTGCGTGTTGGTCTAATTACTTTCCCACTTGAATGACGGGTGATCACTCTTGGACTTGTCTTGTAGACTCATAGATGTCATCGGCCTACAAGATAGACTTTCAATAATGGAATCAAAAGAGTGACACTCAAGGGATGCTAAGGAAGAAGATACAACATTCCTTAATTGAAGTAAAGAAGTTGTACAACAAATAGCATATGTTTGGTGATCCATCTCCATGTTCCATCAAGGCACTTGTTCTAAAGATAAGGCTCTAAATGAGGCACACATGAATCATATGGAATTACAACAAGAACTTGCCAAGCAATGAAAGTAACCCATCGGAGAAGAGAAGACCATACAACTTGCAAGATTAAAGATAGCAATCACCCATGAGTTAGTAGTTAGCAAGGTTAGTGGTTAGCTAGTTCATGTTAGAAAAGTTAGCTACTAGCCATAAGAAAAGAAAAGCAAAGCATGAATTAAAGTGCAAGTAAAGTAAAGGTAGAATTAAAGAAAGCAAGTAAACTAGAAAATGCTCAAGTAGAGAGAAGAGAATGGATGAATCCTTACTTCACAAGTTGTCACACCTTGGTCTACACAAGCTTTCTCTCTCTTACAACTCTCTTTTGCAGAATTTCTAGGAGGAAGAAGATCTAGAGCACTACTAAAATCCTAGAAAAAAATACAAAATTACAAAGCTTTATCCTCTAATCTCTCCTCCACACCTTTTTGCGAAGGCCCTAGTCCTGTATTTATAGCCTCAGAGAGAAGGATCTAGAGCCCTGGTCGTTGGAGAGAATCCCGGGCTCTAACAGACCCATAACTGCCGCAAATTGGCGGCAAAATTCTGGATTTGGCGGCAAGATCAAGGCAGTTGAGGCCAGATTTTCTTTTGCGAGTTTGTTTCAGTTTGTTATCCACGTGGATCTTCTGGAAGAGTGAGTTGGCGCGTAGAATTCTCTAGATCCTGGGCTCAAACTTGGGCTCTCTTTTGGCTTTTTGAATTAATCTCTTTTAATTATTGCTAATTAAAGAGATTTTGGGCTTTTTCTCATTTCAGATGTGGACCTGCAAAATAGAGAGAAGATGATCAAAAATCATATTTTTATTGACAATATGCATGGTATGGAAGCGGTAAAATATGCAAATATGTATAACAATCACATCCCCATACCTAGCTTTTGCTCGTCCTCGAGCAAAACAAGAAAAGAAAAAGAAAGAAAAAGAAAATCCTAACTAGTTTATTACACCACTTTCGTAGGTGACACGATTGCACTGAGCACGTGCAACAAGCCGTTAAACCTCTAGGTTACCCTAGCGGAGGAGTGTTGTCTCCTGAGAGTTTTCAGCGAATTGCACCCACAAAATCCATAAAGAAAGAAGACAAATGTTAGTGTTTTGAAAACGCATTTTGAAAGAGAGACATGTTTTCGATCTATTTTTGCAAAAATATAAGTGATCTAAGGTCATAAGTCCACCTATAATCATTCTCCCTTAAACTTAGTCTCTATGCAAGATCTTGTCTTCAATTAAGGTAAGAATTTAAAATTGGATTGAATATTTTATCTTTCATAAAACTTAGATAGTATGCACATTGTGATAGTGAAGATTTCTGGGATTTCAACTCTAACCATAAAGCCATTTATTTATATATATTTATTTTCTTTTTCTCTTTTTTCTTCTCTTAGTTTAGGCTTTCTAGTTCACCCTTGTAACGAGCCTATAACCGATGACTCCCAAACCAGTTGGTCTTAGGGCACCAGATGAGAAAACATCCCTCGGGTTTAAGGACTCGAGTGAAAAGGCCACAAAACTAAAGGGGATTATTTATTTCCTTTACCACCGTTAGGCGTGAATAATCATGCTTCTTGAGGCACAATTATCCAGCTTAATAAGTGATGTTTTTTATATATATATATATATTTTCTTTTTCTTTTTATTTATATTTTTTTTATATATGGCATTTTAGGTCTTTGTTTCCATCCCAAAAATGTGTAAGTGTGAAGTGCATACTTTCTAAGGTAAAAAATTCAAGATAAAAATATCTCCCCAATTTTACTTACTTAGCCTATAATTTCAAACAAGATCTATTGTTTCAACTAGGTTTAAGATGTCATAATTAAGGCTTTCTTAATTTCTAAAATACATCTTAATTTTCTTAAAAATAGATCAAAACTTTGTCTCTTATTTCAAAAAGTTTTTTTTTATTTCTAAGAGAAGTATAAAAGAAAGAAAATCTAATTCTAAAAGAAGTGTAAAAGAAAGAAAATCTAAAAACTCTATGTTAGTAAACCCTCCCCCACACTTATCTCATGCATTGTCCTCAATGCATCATGAAATATGTATGCATGAAACATATAGAGAGGGAAGGAAGAAAAAAAAATTACCTCAAGGTGGTGGTTCTGGTGGTGGTCTGATTGGTCCACGAAACATGGCCCAATCAACTTTGCTTTGGGTTTGGAGGAACCCACCAGAAATATCATGAATACAACCCACTAAAAAGATAAATCCATGAAGGATCTTTATTAAGTATTTGACCCCATCTAATTTCCATATTCCACAACTTATTTCGGAGTCAAATTTGTCAACCACCTCGTTCCAGAATGGTGTATGAAATGATAGAACAGTTGACTTGGACTCAAGAAGGACAGGAACTAATACCGACTCAGGAAGGTGACTTAAGTCGAGTAAAGGTTCAGGAGTCGAAATGAGTTCAGGAATTGGGTCCAAGTCAAGAAGTTGAAACTCCAGTCCACATGTATTGTCCAACAATGGAATGTGACCTAATATGGGTGTTATCTCTTTACTTCCAATATTAAGGAATTCTAACTCATCGCCATACAATTCTTCAAAACTAAGGTCAACATCTTCCATCAGAATTGTACAATCAGTTTCAGAAGTAAAGAGATTGTGAGAATCTAGGTCACATTTCTCATGTAGTTCAATACCAAAGAATGGAGAACTTGTCAATTTGTCAATAGTATCTTCAGAAGTGTATAATTGGTCAAGTTCAATATGATCCTCAAAGATGGGTGATTCAACTTCATTATGAATTGGGACAGGATCCAATGTCGACTCCGGGAAAAGATTAAAGTCAGGTAAAGTTACCGGAGTCATTATTGAATCAGGAAAAAGAATTAAATCACTAAGTTGGGGTTCAAGATCATATTCATTGTCAAGTTCTATTTCAGGAAAAGGAAAACTTGCCAAAATGTCAATGGGATTTGAAGTTTGGACAAGTTCAGATGAGCGTGCTGAAATAGAATCTTGATTTCCAAAACTACATGACTCATCGGTTTTAACAGAGTGGCTAGTGACACCAGATCTGGTCAAACGATGAGAACGTAGAGATTCGACCATCATATCTATGTCATGATTTCTAGCATTTTGAGCATGAGTCATGGCTTCAAGCATCTTTCCATAATTGATAATTCATTGTTTTGATGAAAAGATGAAGTGTTGTCTTGGAAGTGATAGTGAAATTGTGAGTCCATCAGATTTTGGGATTTGTGTTTGGACTCACGCATACTCTTTTCCAAAATTGATGGTGCTTTATTTTGGATTGGTGGAATTGAGCATGTATCTTGAAAATATTGTGGACTGGGTGGAGAAGGAGGACAAGGTGGTTGGAAATTATGCTCGGGGTAAGTGAATCCCCACTGACTCGGTGAAGAGTTGAAATTATTATGGAAATTATAGTTATTAGATGGGGGGTATGGGTCATATTGATTCGGATAAGACCAATCCGGCACACTAGGTTGGTCAAAGTTATGGTATGCCGGGTTGGTAATATCCGAAAATGAAGTCGGTGTGTAATATGAATTATTATTGAAGTTGGAAAAATTGTTATTATAAGCCATATCACACAATGAAATACAAACAAAAAGAAACAAACAAGTAAACAAACAAAAAGAAAAAAATTCTAACCTAAGTTAGGGTAGACTTATGACCTAGACGACTCCTAACTGATTAGACCGTCCACGGGAGGTTTAGTGTAGACTTTGACCACAAGCTAATCAGCCAGGTTAGGGCAAGGTTGTTGGGAGGTTTTCCGTCAAAGACGTTCCTTAATTAAGTAACCACCAACCTTTGGGCTTTCGGCCCTCAATCCCTTTCCTAGACACTGATTTTGCAAGAGTCAAATTCCAACACTTTTCCCCCTTAGGATAATCTCCTAAATGAGTCCGAGATGTCCCTAGGGCCAACGTCTACTTTTTTATTAATTAGGCTTGGGTTAGTGAGTGCTGGGATGGTGGTTTTTGGGCTGAGGAAAGGGTGATAAAATCCCCACCTTATCTTTTTTATGGGTAATGCCCTTAAATTCGATTTGTGCAAGTGTACGATATCAACAAACAAGGTTCACTCAAAGCGTAATTATATCAAACAAAGAGTGAGTCCTAGTCAAAATGCAATGCGTACGTACCTTGCCTCCAGCACTCTTCAACAGTAAAAGTAAAGGAATTGAAAAGACACGTGCCTAGAATGCAAATGTCTAAACAATTTTTTAACTTTTCAACCAATGTTTTACTGTTTATTATAATTAGCAGGAGTATGGTGAAGCATACAAGAAAAGAATTATTGCAGAAGCTGTATTTTGCAAAGCTGAAGACCCTGCAGAAAACTTGTCAGTAGTGAACTCAGGATTGCCGCAAATCTGTGGCTAGGGCCGAGATTCTGCGGCAAAACTGAGGGATCCTGGTCTCTGCTTTCAAGAGCAGAGGCCCAGGTCCATTTATATGTTACTGCAATGCTATTTTTTCTGTTTCTTCACCTGTAACCTGCAACAGAGAAGAAAATGTGTTTAGTTCTTCACTTTAAACCAAAAACCGTTGCTTTCCCCGGCAACGGCGCCAATTTTGTTTAGACGGGAAAGGTGTTGTATTGTGGAGTATAATTTGCACACAAAATATATTCAATAAAAAGAGATAAGGTTTAGATTCAACCTCAAGTGCTTTGATCACTCCACAAATGTATTCCAAATGATTAATGTACCCTTTCCTATCTCCGTTATAGCATGGGCTATACCGAGTCGATTCTCAGGGAGAGCTTGCGATGGAAGCGTTACGGTTGGTAGTGAAGAAAGAAAACGAAGATTCTTCTTTGTCTTAAAAGAATGAATAAAACATGGAAAAAGAAATGAAAGAATTGGTGGATTTGTTCATGATGGAAAATGAAAAGAAATCAAAACAAGATTGGCTTTTGGATTAACACTAAAAAGAAAGAAAACTTATAAAAGATTTGAAGATGGAGAAAACCATGACTAGCTAACCTTACTACCTTGCTAAAAACTTACTAAACTCCGTGATGGTGAATGCGTGCCTCATGTTGATTCATCGGCAAAGATTTGTCTTGCGTGTTGGTCTAATTAATTTCCCACTTGAATGACGGGTGATCACTCTTGGACTTGTCTTGTAGACTCATAGATGTCATCGGCCTACAAGATAGACTTTCAATAATGGAATCAAAAGAGTGACACTCAAGGGATGCTAAGGAAGAAGATACAACATTCCTTAATTGAAGTAAAGAAGTTGTACAACAAATAGCATATGTTTGGTGATCCATCTCCATGTTCCATCAAGGCACTTGTTCTAAAGACAAGGCTCTAAATGAGGCACACATGAATCATATGGAATTACAACAAGAACTTGCCAAGCAATGAAAGTAACCCATCGGAGAAGAGAAGACCATACAACTTGCAAGATTAAAGATAGCAATCACCTATGAGTTAGTAGTTAGCAAGGTTAGTGGTTAGCTAGTTCATGTTAGAAAAGTTAGCTACTAGCCATAAGAAAAGAAAAGCAAAGCA
The DNA here is from genome assembly GCA_038442645.1 of Agave tequilana. Classification (NCBI taxonomy): domain Eukaryota; kingdom Viridiplantae; phylum Streptophyta; class Magnoliopsida; order Asparagales; family Asparagaceae; genus Agave; species Agave tequilana. The sequence continues at coordinate 122,820 of JAVJIF010003970.1, read as the reverse complement.
TGAATTAAAGTGCAAGTAAAGTAAAGTTAGAATTAAAGAAAGCAAGTAAACTAGAAAATGCTCAAGTAGAGAGAAGAGAATGGATGAATCCTTACTTCACAAGTTGTCACACCTTGGTCTACACAAGCTTTCTCTCTCTTACAACTCTCTTTTGTAGAATTTCTAGGGAGGAAGAAGATCTAGAGCACTACTAAAATCCTAGAAAAAAAAATACAAAATTACAAAGCTTTATCCTCTAATCTCTCCTCCACACCCTTTTCGCAAGCCCTGGTCCTGTATTTGTAGCCTCAGAGAGAAGTATCCAAAACCCAGTTTGTTGAGAGAAATCCGGGCTCCAACAGACTTGTAACTGCCGCAAATTGGCGGCAAACTCCAAGAAATTGCGGCACAATCTGGGTTGTTAGGCAACAGCTTTCTGTTGCGAGTTTGTTAGAAGTTTGTTAGCCACGTGGACCTTCTAGAAGTGTGAGCTGGCGCATAGAATTCTCCAGATCCTGGGCTCAAACTTGGGCTCTCTTTTGGGCTTTTTGAATTAATCTCTTTTAATTATTGCTAATTAAAGAGATTTTGGGCTTTTTCTCATTTCAGATGTGGACCTGCAAAAATAGGGAGAAGATGATCAAAAATCATATTTTTATTAACAATATGCATGGTATGGAAGCGGTAAAATATGCAAATATGTATAACAATCATTTTCTTTTCCATGCTTCTTGCATTTGTGTAAATACAAAGAAGAATCTTCGTTTTCTTTTCTTCACTAAGGACCGTAAAACTTCCATAACAATGGATCTAAACTATAAACTAAACAATATACCGAAGTTTTCTTGTGTAGCGCCGTCTCCAAGTCGACTCGATCCAAACGTGATCCACCGAGCTTGACTCGAACGAGTGCTAGATATGAACTTTGACACTCGGGCTCTTGAATCACCATGTGAAAGCTCCAAGACACTTTTGTTAAAGCTAATCACGTACTAATATCTTGGTTAAGTATCTGAAACTAAACATCACAAGATTATTAGTAAACTATAACTACGTGAGTTAATCATCATCAAAACTAGAGTGGAAGGCCTCTGGGCCAACAACCTCTCACGTCATGTGAGAGCCCACAACTACATCAAACACGAGAGGTGGGGATTTTGGTACCCATTTCATTTTGGGCCCACGAGGGTTATATTATTTGCAAAATTTATAGAACTTAATCTATCAAAACAAAATCTTGCAAGATGGCCTTTGCGGCCACAATGAGTACATGTGTACACTCTAGCATGCATATGAGTGGTGTAAGTGTGAGCATGGTGTGCATATGTTGAAAGTACACCTAGAGGGGGGGTGAATAGGTGTACTACTAATCTAGTGAACAAAATGTGGAATTTAAAAACTTAATTGCAACAACACTTAATGTAACCAACGAGTGTAGCTGAATTGCCGGTGAAGGGCTCTGGACTAACTCCTCTTGATTCCTCTGAATAAGAGTTGAGGTGCTATATGAAGCTCTCGTGGTTAAGCACAAGTGAGGCACACACAAACAAGCCAAGCATATAATATATGAATGAGCAAAATGAAATGATGCAAGGCACAAAGTTAAGAGAGAGTTAGAGAGTCAATGGATCAATTGCTAACACACGGATATGTTTCGAGGTTCGAGTACCCAGCTCTACGTCCCCGCCTTCACACAGAAGGATTTCTACTAACTCGTCCACAAAGGACTCCCACACAGGGAACCTCCACTGAGGATTTAGGGCAATTATAATTTGGAGTACACAACTCCTCTCTCAACCAAAACAACCTCCACACTTAGAGGCTAGGCACAAAGCCACCACAAATCGATCACCTCACAACTTGAGGGATGGGCACAAAGCCACACAACCAATCAACCTCTCACTAGAGGGATAGGGCACAAAGCCAATTCTCCACAAATCAACCTCTACCCAAGAGGGATAACACAAAGTAGGAGGGTTTACAACTTAGTGATCAAAAGACCACAAACAAATATTTTCCCACAAAAACAAAGATCCTATAGAGAGGATAAAATGATAAGCTCAAGTGTGAGAAAACAAAGTGTTTTGAACAAAAAATCACTTGGGAAAATCTCAAGTAGATATAGAATTTTTAGACCAAAAACAAATTCCCAAAAGACTATTTTCTTTGAAATAAAAACACTTTAAAAACAATTGAAGATCAAATCTTTGAAGTTCTAAAACTCTTTTTAAAACTTGTAAAACACTAGAGAATGGGAGAATTTTTGCTCTTAGAAGTCTTACCCAAAACAGCCCACAAATGGGGTTTTTATAGCCCCTTTAAAAAAACTAGCCGTTACAGTCAAATATGGTCAGAATCGACCATCCGATCGACCGGCCAATGGTCGAAATTTGACCGTTCCCAACCACCGGTCGACCGCCCGGTCGACCGTCCTTACCCGAGAGTAAGGGGACTTCAGTCGGTCGACCGCACGGTCGACCGGCCAAACCCAATGGCCTTTGTGCACGTCTTGTGCACGTTCGGTCGATCGGCTCCTGGTCCGGTCAGGGCCTGGCAGAAACAATTTAGGGACTGAAAAATTGAGTTTTTAATTCTCAAATAAATCCCATAAATTCTCAAAAAATTCACAAAAATAAGTTCAGTATAATACATTGATATACAAATATGTGTGAAAAATTTCAACACAAATTTCAAACTTTTTGAACCATTTTTTTGACGTACAAATTTTGCCGAAAACCAAAAACTGTATTTTCTAAAACTTGAATTTTTGAATTGAAAATTCGTTTTGTCTAAAACTCATCCAAATACAAAAACATGATACTTAAACAACTTGAAGCATGTTGTATATGGATATAATCCAATATACATGAAAGATATATATATCAATGTTTTTGACAATAATTCCAAAAATAAGTTTTGTTAAAATATAAAACCTAAATACATGAGTAGGTTATCAAACTAAGTTTGTATAAATAGTTGAAGCATAGATGTATATAGAACAAATCTAATATACATTAAACCATGTAAACTTGTTGATCTATCTATTCATGAAAACCAAGATCGGTTAAACCAAAAACCGAAAACCAATAACATGAAACCTTAAACAAGTGTGTGTGTTGTGAACTTGAGCATATCACACTATCTAGTCTTTACAAATGAATCTAAACACAAAACTAAACTATGTACCGAAGTCTTCTTGTAGAGCGCCGTCTCCAAGTCGACTCGATCCAAACCGTGATTCACCAAGCTTGACTCCAACGAGTGCTAGATATGAACTTTGACGCTCGGGCTCTTGAATCACCATGTGAGAAGCTCTAATACACCTTTGTTGAAGCTAATCACCTACTAAAATCTTGGTTAAGTATCTGAAACTAAACATCACAAAATTATTAGTAAACATAACTACATGAGTTAATCATCATCGAAACTAGAGTGGAAGGCCTCTGGGCCAACAATCTCCCCCTTTTTAATGATGACAAAACTCATGGAGTTATATATGCATGGATTAAATTTAAGCTTCAAAGAAGCTCCCCTTAACTTATGCATAGCAATAAAAATAAGATATTCAATGAAGCACATGATATTTAAACAAAAGTATGCAACAACTAGGAAAGAGAAACATGCATAACACAAATATATGTTTCAAAAACCTTCTCCCCCTATTTGTTAAAACTCACAAAATCATTTTTCTCATATTCATAAACTCAATATATGCAAAAACACAAATATGCATATATAAACTCAAAATCTTTCTCCTCCTTTTTGTTAATCATCAACAAAGGGGTCAAAGAAAACAATATTCTCCCCTTTTTGTCTTAAACAAAAAACAAAAAAAAATATCAATAAGGGGTGAAATCAAAACAAAACTTTCTTGATACCAATTGTAAGAAAAAAAATATATTAAATTAGTGCATCATGATATCAAAGAGATATACCAATTGAAAGTACATAATGTGATACATAAAACAAATATAGATTTAAATACCAATTGATACCAATTGTAAGTAAATACCAATTAAATACCAATTGTAAGTAAATAAATCAAAAATTTTGATATTAATAAAATATACCAATTTTAAGTAAACTTATAGATAATCTTGATACCAATTTGTAAAGATTAGTACCAATTGAAAGTAATTTTTCATAAAAAAAAACATATGATACCAAAAATAATCAATATCATTTTTTTTAATCATATTTCAACATAAAGTGTGGGAGTAAAATAACAAAACCAATTGAAAGGTGAAATATAAAATTTTCTCCCCCTTTATGAAATACCAAATAAAATGATGCATAAGCTTGTATAAGATACCAATTGAAACATAATCAACTGAAATATAATAGTCATTAAAGAAAACAAGCTTAGCATAACCAAAATTTGTGCTCAAAGATATAGAGATATAGTAAGCACAAATAAAACATATATGAGTATACAAAAAGAATGTCAATAGTGATACCAATTGAAAGGATCCAATGATACCAATTAAAAACACAATAAGATTAAGTGTATAACTCATATTACCTTCCACCCATCTCATGCGCAAGTTTAAAAAGATTTTCAATAATAAGCATGCAAGGCATGGTCACTGATTAGTCTACGATTATGCATTATTATATCGCATTTCTCACCAATTTATGAATAAATAGTCGGTCTAAACCGTGTTTTGGTCTTTATTGCAGGTAAATCCAAAGTTCAAGGGCAAAGGTGTAATAAGAGCTTAATTAAACCCAATTAAAGGTAATTAAATCCGCATTACTTGGAGGCCAAGCAAGGGATTATCTAAAAGATACATTGAACCTAGCCTCTTACGCACATCAGACGAATCTGCGGACGAAATTACCCGAAACGGAATATACCAAGAAGCGCCTAGAAGCCCGACGGATCCCCGCCCGAAAACCAGGGAGTTTTCTCCCTGGTTTGGCCGCGGATCCGAGGCTCTTGCCGCAGATCCGGGGCCTGTTAGTGGAGCCACGCGTCGATTTTCGACGCGTGGCCCCGTCTCGTCTTCTGGAAGCATCTTTGGCCTATATATACCCCTGTATTCAGCCAAAGCGCAGACAGTCTTGATTTTTAGGAGTAGGTTCAGATTTTAGGAGAAGTTTAGTGTAGTGTAGGTGCTCTTCATTTCTCTTCTATTGTATTTGTTCTTCTTTTTAGATCATTGTAGTAGGGCTGAGTGATTCATAGAGAGAGAGAGATGGTGAGGGATTGATGTAATAGATAGTGACAGTTTATGTAAAGATGCCTCCTTTCTCTTCCAATGTAATCTCCTTCATCTTCTACATGATTTCTTGCTAACTTTTCTTCTCATGGCAATCTAACTACTAACCACTAACCATCTAACCACTTACTTGATAATCCACATGAATTGGGTAGCCTCCATAAGGCCTTGTTCTTGCAAGAGCCATTGATGGCTCATGATGATGGGTTCTAACATCTAACTTGCTAACTTGCTAACCAAGCTAACTCTCTTTTATTTCATGCTTTCTTTTAATTGTTGATGAGTTGATGCTTGTATTAGCTTGATCTTCATGCATGTTTTGAATGTGATGAACCATCTATGTGCCATGCTTTGTATCGTCTCTTGAAGCCAAGGATTAATGGTGGCCGAGGATCAAAATGTGAGGCAACTATCATGAAGAGGTTAGCATGGTTAGTGGAGCATTTAGTAGTTAGTAGCCATGAGTTTTCTTTTCTCTTATTTTAGAAACTATTTTCAAAACTCTTTTATCATTTTTCTATCGATGTTTTCACCATCTTCTTAGTTCAACTTTGTTTCATCTTCTTTTCTAATATTGTTTTCCAACTCACTTCTATTTTGTTTTCACATCGCCGTTTTCATCGCTCTCCTCACCTACCACATTCTGGATTTCCTTTTCTTTTCTTTTTCATTCTTTGTCATTCTTTTAACAAAGAAGAATTGTTAACAAAAGACATGAATAGAAATTGTCAATGCTTCTATCGCCTCCCTTCCCTGTGGATACGACCCGTTAAGCCAATGCTATAACGGAAGTATCGAGGGTACATTAGCACACATTCTGAAAAGCACACCTAGAGGGGGGGTGAATAGGTGTACTTGCTATCTAGAAACTAAATGCGCTAAATGCGGAAGCTAATGCAAATTTTGCAACACACTTAATACAACCAACAAGTGTAGCCGAATTCCCCGTGAAGGGCTCTGGACTAACTCCTCTTGATTCCCCTTGATTGGGGTTGAGGTGCTATGTGAAGCTCTTGTGGTTAAGTATAAGTGAGGCACACACACAATCAAGCCAAGCATATAAGGATGAGCAATATGAAAGATGCAAGGCAATACAAGCAATATGAATGATGTGACAATATGAATAATGCTATGCACAAATAAATGAGAGAGAGAGAGTTGAGAGACAATGGATCAAACGCAAAAGCAAAGATATGTTTCGAGGTTCGAGCACCCAGCTCTACATCGCCGCCTTCACCGAGAAGGATTTCCAATCCACTACTCCCACCGAGGGAACCTCTACCGAAGAGGATTTGTTACAACACTAGGAGTGCCGAACTCCTCTCTCAATACAAACACTACCTCACACAAGAGGGGTAGGCCCTTAGCCAAACAACAACCAACGCCTCTACCGAAGAGGGTTACAAACACCAACTCCACCTCTCACTAGAGGGAGCAAACACAATCCTCAACCTCTACCAAAGAGGGAGCAAACCAATCACCCGATCTACCTCTACCAAAGAGGGATACACAAAGAACAAGGGTGTTTACAACAAGTGGTTCCAAAGACCACAAACAATCTCTCTTTTCTCTTTTTCCACAAAACAAAAGATCCTAATAGATTAGGATAGAAGATAGCTCAAGTGTGGAAACTAGGTGTTTGGAAAACAAGCAACAAAGAAAAACTACTTGGGAAAACTCTTGTAAATGATAGAAAATGAAAGCCAAGACAAATCTCCCAAAATACTCTTTTCTTTGATTTTTCCAAAAACCTAAAACAAATAAGATTGGAAGTTTAAAGCCAAAAAACACTTTTGAAAACTTGTTTTAAACTCAGGGAAACTGGGAATTTTTCTCTTGTAAAAACTTTATCAAAACAGCCCAAGAGTTGGGGTATATATAGCCCCAAAACAAAACTAGCCGTTAGGCTGATGTGGCAGCCTGACAGGCTTGGCGGTCGGCCGCCCGGTCGACCGCCAACAGTCAAAAATGTGACCGTTGGGCAAACCCGGTCGACCGCCCGGTCGACCCAAATATACAGAGAGCAGAGCTCTCAGATCCGGTCGACCCGGACAGTCGACCGAGCTTGTGTCTGCCAGACATGCACAAGTCTGTGCACGTCGGTCGACCTCACGGGTCGACCGGCCCTTGGTGCGGTCGACCCATACGGTCGACCGACCTGGCCTGTCAGCACAAACCTGGGTCAGAAATACTGGGTAAAAATATTTTATAAAAATCTTTTAACACTTCTAAATGAAAAACACCTAGAGGGGGGGTGAATAGGTGTGATTGCTAATCTTAAAAATTTTAACTCTCTAAATGCGGAACCTAAAACAAGTGAGGCTCAACTTAGTACAATTCAACAAGTGTAGCCGAATTCCTCTTGCGAGGCTCTGGACTAAACTCCTCTTGATTCCCCTTGATATGGGTTGAGGCGCTATGTGAAGCTCTTGTTGGATGAGTACGGGATTGGCACACACAAGTATGAAATGAATGATATGAAAAATGATGCAAACACAATAATATATGGCAAGAATTACAAGCAAGCAAATAGTAGCACAAGAGAATTAAACAATATCACAAGTATGCAATAGAAAGCAATAAGGAGCTATTGAAAAGTAAAGCAAGAATTAGACGCAAAGGCAATCGCAAACAAAGTGATTTGTTTCGAGGTTCGAGCCACCGCTCTACTCCCCGCCTTCACCTCCGTGAAGGGTTTCCACTATCCACCGAGGATGCCTTTACAATTTGGTCTACCGAAGACCGAGCACCGAGCTCCACCGAGTACAAAGGACCTCTACCGAAGAGGTTGCTCCACAAGGAAAGGAATACAAGAACAAAGTGATCACAACAAGATCACTACACTATTTCTCAAACTCTTTTACAAACACTCTCACTTCAATTACAACTTCACTATAGAATGAGTATAGGATTTTTGGCTCTATGAAGTGTGGTGAGAAAAACTTCAGTTGTAGAGTGATATTAATAATCAAACACAACTGAAAAACAGGCTCAAAAAGAATTGGAATGAAAGCTTTAAACTCTTTTCTTTTCTCTTTTGAAAACAACACAAACTTGAGGATTTTTCTTCGTTTATGCAAGAGAGACTTCTCCTCTATTTATAGGGTTAAAAATAGGTTAAAAACAATTTCTTTTGGTCTTATTTTCTCTGAAAAAGCTCCCCAACAACTCTCTAAAAATCTGTTAAAGCTGAAAACAAAAACAGTTTTTCAGAATAGCCCAAAGAGGAAAGAGCCGTTAGGCTATAGCAGGCTTGGCGGTCGACCGGTCCGGTCGACCGCAAGGCCAGCTTGCAAAGAGCCGTTGGCTCTCGGTCGACCGGTCCGGTCGACCGTCCCAAAAGAGGAAACACAGTTTCCTTCTTCCGGTCGACCGGTCCGGTCGACCGAAACAAACTGTGAGCAATTTGCTCTCCGTCGGTCGACCGGTCCGGTCGACCGACAGACATGCACAAACAGTGCATGTCCAGACACATCACCGGTCGACCGGGCCGGTCGGCCGGAGTTGCCTGAAACAGAAAAACTGGGCTGGTTTTTGAGTTAGAAAAATTTTGAGAAATATTTTAAAAATACATATAGCAAAGTATTATGCAGAAAATAGTTTATACACATGTTTTATACAAGATTTTCAAGATATAAAGCTTTTGGTACATGTATATATAAACTAAGGCATAAAACTTAGAAATAACCATTTTAAAACATAGGAAATATATGAAACAAGTGTGTGTGCAAATCCTAGAGCCAAATTTCATATACTCAAACTTTAACATTCTATTTCTTACAATGATTCTAAGACTTCAAGGTCTTCAATAGGCTTCTTCATATGATCTTCAACACTTGTTCCTTGAGCCCAATTGGAGTTGACTTGAGTCCAAATCCTTGTATTTGTGAGAGAAGACTTCTAGAATGAATAGAAATCTGAAACACACTTAAACAACAAATGTTATTTGTACAAATAACTAATATGTTTTGTAATCATCAAAATACACTAATCATGGGTGATTGTAACCTTGGGCCAACAATCTCCCCCTTTTTGATGATGACAAAACATATAGGTTATTTAAATAGACATGGAAGAAGAGTTTGAAAAACTCCCCCTCAAATAATGCTATGTATAAAAAATTGGACTGTTGAAAGCACAATACATAAAGCATTCAATGTACAAAAGTTTTGTCAAAAACTTAAATAAACAAACTTTCTTTTTCTTCATAAAATAAAACTCAAATAATATCAAAACTAAATATCAAAAACTAAAAACTAAATATCAAAAACTAAATATCAAACTAAACTTATTCTCCCCCTTTTTGTCATACATCAAAAAGGGTTAAAATACCAATTAAAAAAAAATTTTATTTTAAGAATCCATAATGCAAACATTCAACTCACCACAAATAAATGAAAATCTAGCATAGTCCAATGGTTTAGTAAAAATATCGGCAAGTTGAAAATCGGTAGAAACATATTCAATAACAATATCACCTTTCTCATAATGATCTCTAAGAAAGTGATACCTAATGTCAATGTGTTTGGTTTTACTATGTTGATTTGCATTCTTTGTCATGTGAATAGTACTAGTATTATCACAAAATATTTTAACATGATCAAAGTGTAAATCATAGTCAAGGAGAGTATGTTTCATCCAAAGAACTTGTGCACAACAAGCTCCGGCTGCAACATACTCCGCCTCGGCGGTTGATAGGGCTACCGAATTTTGCTTTTTGGAAGACCAAGATACAAGACAATTACCTAAGAATTGACATGTTCCACTTGTGCTCTTCCTATCTACCCTACAACCCGCATAGTCGGCATCCGAAAAACTCTTCATTTCAAATAATCCGGTTTTAGGATACCATAAACCCATTTCAATAGTGCCCTTAAGGTATCTAATTATGCGTTTAACCGCAATTATGTGAGATTCTTTAGGACAAGATTGAAAACGTGCACAAAGACAAACGGAAAACATAATATCCGGCCTACTAGCCGTCAAATAAAGCAAACTACCAATCATGCTACGATATAATTTAATGTCTACACTTTTACCTTGTTCATCCTTGTTAAGCTTTGTAGTTGTTGCCATGGGAGTTTTGCTTACTTTCGATCCTTCAAGCCCAAACCTTTTGATTAGTTCCTTTGTGTACTTGGCTTGATTGATGAAGATCCCATCCTTCTTTTGCTTGATTTGGAGTCCAAGGAAATAGTTGAGTTCCCCCATCATAGACATTTCAAATTCATCCTTCATGCATGACTCAAAAGCTTTGCAAAGAGATTCATTAGTAGAACCAAAAATAATATCATCTACATAAATTTGCACAATAAGAATATCTTTTTCTATATGTTTAGTAAACAATATTGTGTCAATTTTACCTTTCTTAAAACCATTTGAAATCAAAAATGAAGAAAGTCTTTCATACCAAGCCCTAGGGGCTTGTTTTAAACCATAAAGAGCTTTATCTAATTTAAAAACAAAATCCGGATGTGTAGGATCAACAAACCCGGGGGGTTGTTCAACATACACCTCCTCTTCAATAAATCCATTTAGAAAAGCACTTTTAACATCCATTTGAAACAATTTGAAATCTTTATATGAGGCAAATGCTAGTGTCATCCGTATGGCTTCAAGCCGTGCTACGGGTGCAAAGGTTTCTTCAAAATCGATCCCTTCGATTTGAGTGTAACCTTGGGCAACTAACCTAGCCTTGTTTCTAACTACATTACCCGATTCATCCAACTTGTTCTTAAAGATCCACTTAGTACCAATTGTTGGTCTATCGTGGGCCTAGGAACAAGGTGCCAAACTTGGTTGCGCTCAAATTGATTGAGCTCCTCTTGCATGGCTAGCAACCAATATGAATTGGCCTCGGCTTCGAGGACATTTTTGGGTTCAATATGAGAAATGAATGCATAGTTACCATAATAGTCATGAAGTCTAGAGCGAGTAGTTACCCCTTTTGATACTTCACCTATGACGAGGTCCTTGGGATGATGTGGATTGTATCTCCAATCCTTTGGTAGTGGTTGAGTAGGGTCCACCTCATGTGTTTGATTTTCATTTCCTTGTGCCTCTTCCACCTTGCTTCTCTTCCTTCATCATCCTTTGGTTTGTCTCCCATAGTAAAACATCCTGCAAGGTCACTTTCTCCAAACCTTCATCCAATGCATCTATTTCTACAACATTCTTAACAAACTTGTTAGATTCCTCAAACTTAACATGAATAGACTCTTCAATAGTCAATGATGATCTAATGAAAACTCTATAAGCCTTACTAGAGTTTGAGTAACCTACAAAAATAGCCTCATAAGATCTAGCATCAAACTTTCCTAAATTATCTTTTGTGTTTAAAACAAAACATTTGCAACCAAAAACTTTAAAATAGGAAACATTAGGTTTTCTAGAAAAATACATTTCAAAAGAAGTTTTAGTAGTATTTTTATACAAGAAAAACACGATTTGATATATAGCATGATGTATTTACGGCCTCGGCCCACAAATAATGTGGTAGACCATATTCACTTAGCATTGTCCTAGCCATCTCTTGTAATGTTCTATTTTTCCGTTCAACTACTCCATTTTGTTGTGGAGTTCTAGGACAAGAAAGTTCATGCTTTATTCCATGTTCATCACAAAAAGTGGTAAAGGGTTGGTTAATGAATTCACCTCCTCTATCACTTCTTATTCTCAAAATCGAAACATCTTTTTCTTTTTCAACTCTTTTCTTGAAAGTTTGGAAATACGAAAATGCTTGGCTTTTATGTTCAAGAAAGAAAACCCAAGTAAATCTTGAAAAGTCATCAACCAAAACATAAGCAAATCTATTCCCACTTAAACTTTTGGTTTGTGTAGGGCCAAAAAGATCCATATGGATTAACTCCAAAGGACGTGATGTCATGATATCCTTAATTGACTTGAAAGAAGACTTAGTTTGTTTCCCAAATTGACATGCGTCACAAACTCGGTCCTTTTCAAAATTCAAGTAAGGAATACCTTTCACCATTTCCTTTGTGTTTAACCTAGAAATGTGATCAAAAGAAATATGCCCTAATCTCCTATGCCACAACCAAGAGTCATCATCGAGGGCTTTCAAACAAGTAATATTACAAGACATATTTAACATATCAATCATATAAACATTACTTTCACGAAAACCGGAAAATACACAAACATTAGAAGTTCTATCAATTACTTTACAAGCAACATTATCAAAAACAATATCAAAACCTTTATCACAAAGTTGACTAACACTCAAGAGATTATGCTTGAGGCCATCAACTAAAACTACATTTTCAATTAAAGGAGAGGTGCCAAGTTTTACATTACCAATACCGATGATTTTACCCTTGGCGTCATCTCCGAAGGTGACGGTGCCACCTTCATGATATCTTGATAGGGTTGCAAAGTTGTTGATGTCCCAAGTCATGTGCCTTGAGCAACCTCTATCAAGATACCACAATCCTCTACGTCGTTGGGATTTGGAAAGTACCTACATCATTTAACATAATTGTTGATTTTGGTACCCAAACTTTCTTGGGTCCTTTAAAGTTAGTGCCTCGAACCCAAACATTATGACGTGAAACGTTTAATCTATCATAGCAAAAATTGGCTAAGTGCCCTTTCCGTCCACAATGTGAACATGAGAACACTCTACCATACATGAATGCATGATGTGTATGTGTAGTGTGAGCATGTTTTGGGTTTTGCCATGTTGTTTAGGTTGTGTAGCATGAACATGAGCATGAGCATTTTTCTTTGGGGCTTGTTTCTTAGGAAACATAGCCTCAATTTTCTTCTTGTTAAACTCACAATCTTTCAAAACAACACTTAATGAGTCTAATCTTTCCTTAAGCATAGTAACTTCATTTGAATCAATTAGTGGGGCCTTACCTTTGCAAGAAATCTTATATTTTTCAAAATCATTTTTGGTAGTGGCCAAAGTGGAAACCAAATCATCTTTTTCCTTTGTAAGAGTAAACACTTGAAGACTTAAAGATTCGTTATCCTTTTTCATTTTAAGATACTTTTTCTTTAAGAAATCATAGTTTTGTGACAACTCAACAAAAGCCTCTTCTAACACATCCATAGAAAGTTCATTATCATGAGAAGGGGAAGAGGTTACCTTGCTTGTGCCTTCATTAGCCATGAAGCACATGTTGGCGATGTCTATTTCTTCCTCGGATTCGGTCTCCGAATCCCAAGTTGCCTTCATAGCCTTCTTCTTGTAGGGCTTCTTTGATGTGGAGGGCTTGGCTTTGTCCGGACACTCCGCCACAATGTGTCCCGGTCTTTGGCAATTGAAGCACACAATCTTCCTTTCTTCTTTGCCTCCTTGCCATCTTCTTCTACCTGGTACTTCGCCTTGTTGTACATCCTCCGGACATTCTTAACAAGGAGTGAGAGCTCCTCATCATCTTCTTCTTCATCATCTTCATCGGAGTGTGTACCTTGACTCTTGAAGGCGATAGTCTTCTTTTTGGAAGGAGCCATATCCTCCCTTGCTTTCCTTTCCATCTCATGGGTTTTGAGGTTCCCAATGAGACCTATAAGCTCCATCTCTTCATTGTCGTTGAGTTCCTTCAAGGTTGTTGCTTTAACTTCCCATGAAGGAGGAAGTGCACGGATGATCTTCCTTACTCTTTGATCATTGTTGATATCTTCACCTAAAGAAGAGAGTCCATTAGTAATCTTGGTAAATCTTGTAACCATATCATCTATGGTTTCATTTTCTTGCATGCTAAATGTTTCATATTGAGACCGAAGAAGGTCAATCTTAGCCTTCTTTACTTGTGAGGCCCCCTCATGTGTGACTATCAAATGTGACCAAATCTCATATGCGGATTTGCAATGAATAACCCTAGAAATGTCATCATCATTAAGGGCTTGTAGAAGTGCATAGTGAGCTTTGGCATTGGCATCGAATTCCTTAGTCTCTATTTCGGACCAAGTGGATTCGTCACCGGGGGGTACACTAAAGGACTTAGTCACGGCTTTTGCAACTCGGCTACCTAGAGATTGCAAAAACACGGTCATCTTAACTTTCCATATGGGAAAGTTAAGTCCATCAAACTTAGGAGGGGTCTTAATTCCATCGGCCATTTTTACTATATGAATATGAATGAAATGATTAGCAAATTAGGATCTTCTCTAAGGTTGTTAAACCAAATCCTAGAGTCCAAGCTCTGATACCAATTGAAAAACACCTAGAGGGGGGGGTGAATAGGTGTGATTGCTAATCTTAAAAATTTTAACTCTCTAAATGAGGAACCTAAAACAAGTGAGGCTCAACTTAGTACAATTCAACAAGTGTAGCCGAATTCCTCTTGCGAGGCTCTGGACTAAACTCCTCTTGATTCCCCTTGATATGGGTTGAGGCGCTATGTGAAGCTCTTGTTGGATGAGTACGGGATTGGCACACACAAGTATGAAATGAATGATATGAAAAATGATGCAAACACAATAATATATGGCAAGAATTACAAGCAAGCAAATAGTAGCACAAGAGAATTAAACAATATCACAAGTATGCAATAGAAAGCAATAAGGAGCTATTAAAAAGTAAAGCAAGAATTAGACGCAAAGGCAATCGCAAACAAAGTGATTTGTTTCGAGGTTCGAGCCACCGCTCTACTCCCTGCCTTCACCTCCGTGAAGGGTTTCCACTATCCACCGAGGACGCCTTTACAATTTGGTCTACCGAAGACCGAGCACCGAGCTCCACCGAGTACAAAGGACCTCTACCGAAGAGGTTGCTCCACAAGGAAAGGAATACAAGAACAAAGTGATCACAACAAGATCACTACACTATTTCTCAAACTCTTTTACAAACACTCTCACTTCAATTACAACTTCATTATAGAATGAGTATAGGATTTTTGGCTCTATGAAGTGTGGTGAGAAAAACTTCAGTTGTAGAGTGATATTAGTAATCAAACACAACTGAAAAACAGGCTCAAAAAGAATTGGAATGAAAGCTTTAAACTCTTTTCTTTTCTCTTTTGAAAACAACACAAACTTGAGGATTTTTCTTCGTTTATGCAAGAGAGACTTCTCCTCTATTTATAGGGTTAAAAATAGGTTAAAAACAATTTCTTTTGGTCTTATTTTCTCTGAAAAAGCTCCTCAACAACTCTCCAAAAATCTGTTAAAGCTGAAAACAAAAATAATTTTTTAGAATAGCCCAAAGAGGAAAGAGCCGTTAGGCTATAGCAGGCTTGGCGGTCGACCGGTCCGGTCGACCGCAAGGCCAGCTTGCAAAGAGCCGTTGGCTCTTGGTCGACCGGTCCGGTCGACCGTCCCAAAAGAGGAAACACAGTTTCCTTCTTCCGGTCGACCGGTCCGGTCGACCGAAACAAACTGTGAGCAATTTGCTCTCTGTCGGTCGACCGGTCCGGTCGACCGACAGACATGCACAAACAGTGCATGTCCAGACACATCACCGGTCGACCGGGCCGGTCGGCCGGAGTTGCCTGAAACAGAAAAACTGGGCTGGTTTTTGAGTTAGAAAAATTTTGAGAAATATTTTAAAAATACATATAGCTAAGTATTATGCAGAAAATAGTTTATACACATGTTTTATACAAGATTTTCAAGATATAAAGCTTTTGGTACATGTATATATAAACTAAGGCATAAAACTTAGAAATAACCATTTTAAAACATAGGAAATATATGAAACAAGTGTGTGTGCAAATCCTAGAGCCAAATTTTATATACTCAAACTTTAACATTCTATTTCTTACAATGATTCTAAGACTTCAAGGTCTTCAATAGGCTTCTTCATATGATCTTCAACACTTGTTCCTTGAGCCCAATTGGAGTTGACTTGAGTCCAAATCCTTGTATTTGTGAGAGAAGACTTATAGAATGAATAGAAATCTGAAACACACTTAAACAACAAATGTTATTAGTACAAATAACTAATATGTTTTGTAATCATCAAAATACACTAATCATGGGTGATTGTAACCTTGGGCCAACACTAAAAATCACCAAAAATAGTTTTATCATTTTGTATTGATATATAAACATATGGTAAAAAGTTTAGCTCAAATATCAATCAATATGAACTATTTTTATGTCTTATCATTTTTACCAAAAACCAAAACTTGTATTTTTATCAAACTTGATTTTTTCAATACATGAATAGGAAAGTCAAAATAAGTTGTATAAGTCATGTAAGCATGTATGTATAACTAGAATACATCTATTATACATATAAACTATTTAAACTTGTTTTGATCAATCTATTCATGAAAACAAATATCGGTTAAACTAAAAACCGAGAAACCAATATCCAAACATAAAACTTGTGTGTGTTGTGCACTTGAGCATATCAACTATACTAAGCTTTACAAATGGATCTAAACACATTAAACTAAACTAGGATACCTAAGTCTTCTTGACGATCTTCATCTTCAAGTAGACCCGATCCAAAACTCCATCCATGGGCTAGGCAGTGTGTGATCTTGAAGCTTGAGCCTTGGAATCACCATGAAAAGCTTCTAAACTCCTTGTTGAAGCTAATCACCAACTAATATCTTGGTTAATGATCTGAAACTTAAAATCACAAGATTATTAGTAAACATAACTACATGAGTTAATCATCATCAAAACTAGGGTGGAAGGCCTTTGGGCCAACATATTCAAGCTTTTCATCGATTTCACAAAACACACATTTTTGAGTTCTAGTTCCACCCCGATCAAAAAAATGGTACCATTGCCGGGGAAGGGAATGGTTTTGTTTTCACGTTTTTGTTAACATTTTCTTCTCTGTTTTGGTGTGCAGGGCAATATTTACAGGTGTTTAACATTGCAGAATAGACCCTAGCTTTGCCTCTCCCTTCTCTAGAAAGCAGGGACCCAGCTTCTAAAGAACTGCCGCGCAACCGCGACTTTTGCCGCGAAAACGCGGCCATGTTGTATAAATTGTGTATCTTGTTGTGCTGGGATGTGTGAATTGTAATAGCTAGTGGATTTGTGCTGCTATCTTTCCTACTTTGATTGCCTACACACCACAATAAACTAAAGAACTAAAAATACGGTATTTGGACGCTTTTAAAACGGCTTAGACATTTGCATTTAGGCACGTGTCAATTCAATTCCAATATACTGTATTTTGTTCTGTTGTTGTGATCTGATGGAGATGTACATATGACATTGCATATAGCATAGGACAAACACGTGGGTGATTTATCGCTTTGTGTTATATTCTTGTCTATATTGCACACTTGCACGAATTGAACTTAAGGGCAAAACCCATACAAGATAAGGTGGGGATTTCATCACCCTTCCTTAGCCCAAAAACCATCTCCCCACTCACACAACCCAAGCCTTAATAAAATTTGATAGGCTTGGTTTGTTTTTTCTTTTCTTTTTGATTGTTGTTTGATTTTTTCTTTTTCTTGTGATTGTTTGTGAAATGGAATTCAATAATAACAATTCTTTCAATCCGAATATGAATCCATATTTCACACCAACCCCAGTAGTTTCGGATAATTCCAACCTGGCGTTTTACAATATGCATCAACCAAATACACCGGGTTGGCCTTATCCGAATCAATACAACCCATACCCACATTCTTATGACTGTAATTTTCAAAATAATTTCAACTCGTCACAGAGTCAATGGGGATTCACTTCCCCTGAGTTTAATTTTCAACCTCCTTGTCCCCCATGTCCACCTTGTCTACAATTTACACAATATTCATTCCCCGATTTCACTTCCTATACTCCTTTTTCTAGACCTCCCATTGAAGAAAAATCTGAGTTTCAAAAAAGGATAGAAGCCAATCTACAAGAGGCCGAGCGGCAACTTCAGAAAACATTGGCCTCTCTAAAATATTTTCAAGAGTCTTACTCAGTTCCACCTCCTTATAATGAACAACCATCTGTCCTGGAAACGAGTAAAGAACTCTTGTGTGAGACCAAGTTTCAATCTCAAAACATTTTTGACTCACATTCCTCACAAAATTTTCAAAACCAAGATTCTTATACTCCCATTCTAGAGCAACCACTTGGAGATACATCATATCTAGAAAAGAGTATAGACATCTTGCAGGAGTCTATGTTACAATTTCAAAAATCATCTGCTGAGTCTGTCAATAGGGTGGAAACACAATTAAGTCAATTGGTTAGCAGTTATAGGAATGAGGAAACTCTATCTTATCAACCTTTGACTAATTCAGCTATACCAAACTCTATTGATCTGACCCAGGACTCTTGTCATTTTGAACATCAAGATTCAATTTCAGCACACCCATCTGAACTTGTCCAAACTTCAAATGTTAAAGATCCCATTGACATTTTGGTAAGTTATCCTTTTCTTGAAATTGAACTTGAGCATGAATATGATCATGAACCTCAAATTAGTGATTCAATTCTACTTCCTGATTCAATTATGACTCCGGTGTCTTCACCTGATTTCAATCCTTTTCCCGAGTCAGTATTGGATCCTGTACCAATCCATTGTGAAATTGAATCACTAATTTTTTATGATGATCATATTGAACTTGACCAATTTCATACTTTTGAAAGTCCCATTGATAAATTGGCAAGTTCTCATTTTTGTGGAATTGAACTCAATGAGAAATGTGACTTTGATCCTCAAATTTGTGATTCAGTTCAATTCCTGAATCATTATTGACTCCTGTTATATTACCCAATTTGAGTAACATTTTAGAGTCAGTTTTGATTCCCATACCTGTCATTCCTGAACTTGAATCACCAATCTTAGATAGTCACATTCCATCATGGGGAAATGAATGTGGACTTGAGCTTCATCTTCTTGATTTGGACCTACTTCCTGAACCAATCTTGACTCCCGAACCTTTACTTGACTTAAGTCTTTTTCCTAAGTCGGTATTAGTTCATGTGCTTCCTGAGTCCAAATCAATCATTCCATTTTTTTTATACTCCATTTTGGGATAAAGGTGTTGATAAATTTGACTCTGAAATTATTTTGCAAATTTGGAAATTAGATGGGGTAAAATTCTTAATAAAAATCATAAATATATACATCATTCTAGTGGGTTGTATTCTTGAGGTCTCTGGTGGGTTCCTCCGGACTCCACGCAAGAATGATTGGGCCGCCTTTCGTGGACCAATCAGACCGCCACCTTAACCACCACCTTGAGGTGATTTTTCCTTCCCTCTCTATTTCTTTCATGCATACATATATCACGATGCATTGAGGACAATGCATGAGATAAGTGTGGGGGAGGGTTTACTAACATAGAGTTTTTAGATTTTCTTTCTTTTACACTTCTTTTAGGATACTTTTAGAAATTTTTTCCTTTTGTATAGGAATTTTCTTTTTCTTTAAAAAATAAATAAATAAATAAATAAATAAAAATAAAAATAAAAACTTTTTGAAACAAGAGACAAAGTTTTGATCTATTTTTAAGAAAATTAAGATGATCTTAGAAACTAAGGAAACCTCAATTATGATATCTTAAACCTAGTTGAAATAATGGATCTTGCTTAAAATTATAGGCTAAGTAAGATAAATTGGGGAGATAATTTTATCTTAAATTTTCTGCCTTAGATAATATGCACTTTACACTTACACAATTTTTGGGATGAAAACAAAGACCTAAAATGCCATAAAGTAAAATTAAATAAAAAGAAAAAAATATATGAATAAAACATCACTTATTAAGCTGGATAACTATGCCTCAAGAAGCATGATTATTCACGCCTAACGGTGGTCAAAAGAATCAAATAATCCCCCTTAGTTTTGTGGCCTTGTTTACTCGAGTCCTTAAACCCGAGGGATGTTTTCTCATCTGGTGCCCTAAAACCGTCTGGTCTGGGAGTCATCGGTTATAGGCTCATTACATGGGTGAACTAGAAAGCCTAAGAAAACTAAGGGAAGAAAAAAAAGAAAAAAAGAAAAAAATAAATAAAAAATATATATGAATAAATGGCTTGATGGTTGGAGTTGAAATCCCAGAAATCTTCACTATCACAAAGTGCATATTATCTAGGTTTTTTGAAGGATAAAATATTGAATCCAATTTTGAATTCTTACCTTAATTGAAGACAAGATCTTGCATAGAGACTAAGTTTAAGAAAGAATGATTTTTGGTGGACTTATGACCTTAGATCACTTATATTTTTGCAAAAATAGTTCGAAAACATGTCTCTCTTTCAAAATGTGTTTTCAAAATACTAACATTTGTCTTCTTTCTTTATGGATTTTGTGGGTTCAATCCGCTGAAAACCCTCAGGAGATAACACTCCTCCTCTAGGGGTAACCTAGAGGTTTAACGGCTTGTTGCACGTGCTCAGTGCAATCGCGTCACCTGCGAAAGTGGTGTAATAACCTTTGTAGCATAGTTTTTCTTTTCTTGTTTTGCTCGGGACGAGCAAAAGAATAAGTGTGGGGGTGTGATTAGTCTACGATTATGCATTATTATATCGCATTTCCCACCAATTTATGAATAAATAGTCGGTCTAAACCCTGTTTTGGTCTTTATTGCAGGTAAATCCAAAGTTCAAGGGCAAAGGTGTAATAAGAGCTTAATTAAACCCAATTAAGAGTAATTAAATCCGCATTACTTGGAGGCCAAGCAAGGGATTATCTAGAAGATACATTGAACCTAGCCTCTTGCGCACATCAGACGAATCTGCGGACGAAATTACCCGAAACGGAATATACCAGGAAGCGCCTAGAAGCCTGACGGATCCCCGCACCAAAACCAGGGAGTTTTCTTCCTAGTTTGGCCGTGGATCCGCGGCCTGTTAGTGGAGCCACGCGTCAATTTTCGACGCGTGGCCCCGTCTCGTCTTCTGGAAGCATCTTTGGCCTATATATACCCCTGTATTCAGCCAAAGTGCAGGCAGTCTTGGTTTTTAGAAGTAGGTTCAGATTTTAGGAGAAGTTTAGTGTAGTGTAGGTGCTCTTCATTTCTCTTCTATTGTATTTGTTCTTCTTTTTAGATCATTGTAGTAGGGCTGATTGATTCATAGAGAGAGAGATGGTGAGGGATTGATGTAATAGATAGTGACAATATATGTAAAGATGCCTCCTTTCTCTTCCAATGTAATCTCCTTCATCTTCTACATGATTTCTTACTAACTTTTCTTCTCATGGCAATCTAACTACTAACCACTAACCATCTAACCACTTACTTGATAATCCACATGAATCGGGTAGCCTCCATAAGGCCTTGTTCTTGCAAGAGCCATTGATGGCTCATGATGATGGGTTCTAACATCTAACTTGCTAACTTGCTAACCAAGCTAACTCTCTTTTATTTCATGCTTTCTTTTAATTGTTGATTAGTTGATGCTTGTATTAGCTTGATCTTCATGCATGTTTTGAATGTGATGAACCATCTATGTGCCATGCTTTGTATCGTCTCTTGAAGTTAAGGATTAATGGTGGCCGAGGATCAAAATGTGAGGCAACTATCATGAAGAGGTTAGCATGGTTAGTGGAGCATTTAGTAGTTAGTAGCCATGAGTTTTCTTTTCTCTTATTTTAGAAACTATTTTCAAACTCTTTTATCATTTTTCTATCGATGTTTTCACCATCTTCTTAGTTCAACTTTGTTTCATCTTCTTTTCTAATATTATTTTCCAACTCACTTTTATTTTGTTTTCACATCGCCGTTTTCATCGCTCTCCTCACCTACCACATTCTGGATTTCCTTTTCTTTTCTTTTTCATTCTTTGTCATTCTTTTAACAAAGAAGAATTGTTAACAAAAGACCTGAATAGAAACTGTCAATGCTTCTATCTCCTCCCTTCCCTGTGGATACGACCCGTTAAGCCAATGCTATAATGGAAGTATCGAGGGTACATTAGCACACATTCGAGCTTTTCATCGATTTCACAAAACACACATTTTTGAGTGCTAGTTCCACCCCGATCAGTCACCCAACCACCGCCCTTTGATGGAAGGGGTTTTCAAAAATAAGTTTGAAAAAAAATTTAGCATAATTGAATACTCTTCCAAAATGAGGAATACGAACTAGTTATAAGAAAAATTTGTAAAGTAGTACGAAATTCTTCAAGTAAGGAATAAAACAAAAATATATTCCATGAAATATGAAAATCACTCAACAATTGACACTCAAAAAATATAAAGCTCATATATGACTCATGAAAACTAAATCATAAGAAAACCTCAAATAATGTGAGTATACAAGTTTTATGTGAAAGACATAGTCATGAAAATAGTCAATTAAACTCAATAAGAAATTCCTTAAAACATGAAAATCATCAAAACGATTTAATCTTCAAGGTATATGTATGTCATGTTCAAACTAAAGTATACATACATATCCAAACATAACGAGTCCACAAAAGTATATGCATGAACGCAAGTGGCTCAAGGATGTATATGTATATCTAATAGTTTAGACAAAATGGACATATACATGAAGTTAAATATAAACATGAATAACATGTCAAAGGGGAATACAAGTCATATGCATGAATCATCAAAACTAAACTATACTCGTACATCTAATGAGTACAAATGAACGTTCAAGCACAAACATATAATGGTCTATTTGTGGCTCACTAGTTGTACAAGTATATATCCTAGTTTTAATGAAAATTAACATCCAAACATGTAATCAAAACATAAAGCATCAAAACAAAAACTCATAAACATACATATGATCATTATGTACATGCACATGCATAGATCTAGGACATACACATTAGTTAACAAATGTGAGAACACAAAGATATAAATCCATATTAAATATGGGTGTCTCAAATAACTAATCATGTATATCACTAATCTAAATATCATGGCATATAACATACTAATCATGAAACATCAAGATATGCTAAAAATAATGATATGAAAAGCATATAAACAATAAATGAGGAGTAAGAGATTGTTACCAAAACCGAAGAGGGCAACTCTTCATGTCTCCAAAACAAGGTGGTCCTCCCACCAAACTCCCCTTGAAAGTGATGCATCTAAAATGTCCTCATAAAGCTCGGAACGCATCCACCTCAAGGCACCACTCTCACGTCATGTGAGAGCCCACACCTATATCAAAAATAATAAGGGTGGTCTTTGGTTCCCATACTCTTTTGGGTTCATGGGGGTTAGTTCCTTTCCTAACTCAAATAAACTTAGTTGCTAAATTTACATCATGTATCTTATCATAGCAAAATTTAGCAAGGTGGCCCTTACGTCCACAATGTGTACATGTGTACAATGAGCATATATCGTGTTATGGGTGTGTACGTGCGAAGCATGTGTATGCCGTGTATGGTGTGCATGTAAAGATGGAACTTGTTTCTTTCGAAACATAGATTCCAAACGTGTATGGTTTAAAGCACATTGGCTCAAAGTGGAGTCCAAACAATCAACATTTTTCTTCAAAACATTTATATCATTTTTAATACTTGAAGATAAAGTAGAGCATGCAATAGGTGAGCTAGAATGTGAAGCTACACTAGCATGGCAAACATGTGTGTCTATATCATTTTGCAAAGAAATATTTTTCTTTAAACAATCTTTTAATTCTTGTGAAATCAAATTTATTTTATTTTTCAAAGAATTATTTTCTTTTAATACAAAATCAAGTTTTGAAGTTAAATCCTCATTTTTCTTCAAAATATATTCATAATCATTTTTACTTTTCAAAATTTTATTTTCATTAAGTGCAAAATCAAGTTGGGACTTAAGTGAGTCAAGTTCACTCGAAATCTCATTCCTCTCTTGCAAAGCAATCTCAAGTTTAGAAGATAAATCATTATTTTCTTCTTTTAAACCAATATTATCCTTTTTCAAAGTTTATATTTTGAAAGCAACTTTTCACAATTTTTAGCAAGTTCATTATTTATGGCTTGAGCCTCCATACACTCATTGCAATATGAACTAGAACTAGCATCTAGTTGAGTGTCCGAGTGTACCTCAAGGGAGTCATTCCCTTGGACCATGAAGCAACGTTCGTCGGACTCGTCTCTCCTAGATCTCCTCTTCTTATCGATAATCTTTGGTAGCTTGGAAGAAGTCAAAATGCTCCATACTGCAAATGCGGACTCATAGTGAGAAAACACATGTAAATAACTTTTATCAAGGGATGCTCTAAGTGCCTTTAGGGCTATTGCATTGGCCTCTATATGCTTTCTATCATTAGGGTAGGATTCCTTGGTAATGGCAAGGTAAACATGCAAGCCTAGGGCTTTTAAATGATAACTCATAAGAACCTTCCATATGTCAAGTCTAGAGATATCAAACTTGGGAGGAACATCCATGAGTGCAAACTATATGTGTGCAAGTGTAAATGCAAAAGATAGATTAGCTAACCAAGATCACACTCCTAGGTGGTTAAACCAAATATCAGGAGCGTAGGCTCTGATACCAATTGAAAGTACACCTAGAGGGGGTGAATAGGTGTACTGCTAATCTAGTGAACAAAATGTGGAAATTAAAAACTTAATTGCAACAACACTTCATGTAACCAACGAGTGTAGCCGAATTCTCGGTGAAGGGCTCTGGACTAACTCCTCTTGATTCCTCTGAATAAGAGTTGAGGTGCTATATGAAGCTCTCGTGGTTAAGCACAAGTGAGTCACACACAAACAAGCCAAGCATATAATATATGAATGAGCAAAATGAAATGATGCAAGGCACAAAGTTAAGAGAGAGTTAGAGAGTCAATGGATCAATTGCTAATACACGGATATGTTTCGAGGTTCGAGTACCCAGCTCTACGTCCCCGCCTTCACACAGAAGGATTTCTACTAACTCGTCCACAAAGGAGTCCCACACAGGGAACCTCCACTGAGGATTTGGGGCAATTACAATTTGGAGTACACAACTCCTCTCTCAACCAAAACAACCTCTACACTTAGAGGCTAGGCACAAAGCCACCACAAATCGATCACCTCACAACTTGAGGGATGGGCACAAAGTCATACAACCAATCAACCTCTCACTAGAGGGATAGGGTACCAAGCCACCACTCCACAAATCAACCTCTACCCAAGAGGGATAACGCAAAGTAGGAGGGTTTACAACTTAGTGATCAAAAGACCACAAACAAATCTTTTCCCACAAAAACAAAGATCCTATAGAGAGGATAGAATGATAAGCTCAAGTGTGAGAAAACAAAGTGTTTTGAACAAAGAAAATCACTTGAGAAAATCTCAAGTAGATATAGAATTTTTAGACCAAAAACAAATTCCAAAAGACTATTTCTTTGAAATAAAAACACTTTAAAAATAATTGAAGATCAAATTTTTGATGCTCTAAAACTCTTTTTAAAACTTGTAAAAACACTAGAGATGGGAGAATTTTTTGCTCTTAGAAGTCTTACCCAAAACAGCCCACAAATGGGGGTTTTATAGCCCCTTAAAAAAACTAGCCGTTGCAGTCAAATATGGTCAGAATTGACCATCCGGTCGACCGGCCAACGGTCGAAATTTGACCGTTGCCAACCACCGGTCGACCACCCGGTCGACCGTCCTTACCCGAGAGTAAGGGGACTTCAGTCGGTCGACCGCACGGTCGACCGTCCAAACCAATGGCCTTTGTGCACGTCTCGTGCATGTCCGGTCGACCGTTCTGGTCGACAGGCTCCTGATCTGGTCGACCGGTCGGTCGACCGCAAGGGCCTGGCAGAAACAATTTAGGGACTGAAAAACTGGGTTTTTAATTCTCAAATAAATCCCATAAATTCTCTAAAAATCCACAAAAATAAGTTCAGTATAATACATTGATATACAAACATGTGTGAAAAATTTTAACACAAATTTCAAACTTTTTGAACAATTTTTGTGACTTACAAACTTTGCCGAAAACCAGAAACTGTATTTTTTAAAACTTGGATTTTTGAATTGAAAATTCGTTTTGTCCAAAACTCATCCAAATATAAAAACATATACTTAAACAACTTGAAGCATGTTGTATATGAATATAATCCAATATACATGAAAGATATATATATCAATGTTTTTGACAATAATTCCAAAAACAAGTTTTGTTAAAATACAAAAACCTAAATACATGAATAGGTTATCAAACTAAGTTTGTATAAATAGTTGAAGCATAGATGTATATAGAACAAATTTAATATACATTAAACCATGTAAACTTGTTGATCTATCTATTCATGAAAACCAAGATCGGTTAAACCAAAAACCGAAAACCAATAAACATGAAACCTTAAACAAGTGTGTGTATTTTGAACTTGAGCATATCACACTATCTAGTCTTTACAAATGGATCTAAACACAAAACTAAACTATGTACCGAAGACTTCTTGTAGAGCGCCGTCTCCAAATCGACTCGATCCAAACCGTGATCCACCGAGCTTGACTCCAACGAGTGCTAGATATGAACTTTGACGCTCGGGCTCTTGAATCACCATGTGAGAAGCTCCAATACACCTTTGTTGAAGCTAATCACCTACTAAAATCTTGGTTAAGTATCTGAAACTAAACATCACAAGATTATTAGTAAACATAACTACATGAATTATCAAATTTGAGCTTAAACAATCAATTCTCTTTTTCAAAATATGAATCTCATTTTTATCAAAAGAGGATGCAACATTATTAATATGAGAGACATGGCAAGAATGAGAATCAACTATCTTTTTCTTCTTAGAAATGTTTTCTTTTTATTTTAAAATAATATTCCTTTTCAAAGAGTTATTTTCTTTCAAAACAATCTCCTTTTCTTTTTCCACCAAAGTGAATTTATTTTTCAAAGAATTGTTTCCTTCACAAATGCCATTTAATTTTGAAGACAAGAAAATATTCTCCTTTTTCAAAATTCATTTTCTTTTGAAACACATTCAAATTTATTTTTAAAGGAATCATTTTCTTTTAACAAAGAAGTGTTTTCCTTCTTGAACTTATTAACTTTCAAGAAGTTTTTGAAAAAAAGATGCAAGCTCATCATAAGGCATGTCAATATCTTTTTCTAACTCGGATTCAGAATTTACCTCAAGGGGTTTATCCCCTTGGACCATGTAGCATATGTTGGAGGCATCACTTTCATCATCCGAGTCACTTCCCATATAGTATTGCGTTTGTTCACCAAGGGAGACAAGTGTATTCCATACTACAAAAGTCGAATCAAAGTTAGCATCCTTAGATAAATATTTATCATTTAGGGTATATTTTAAAGCGTGGATGGCTTTTGCTTTAGCCTCAAGATTTTTGCCATTTAAATAATAAGAATCTTTAATAGTAGCAAAATAAACATGAATTCCTAGTGCGCTTTGAGGTACATTGACATTTTAACTTTTCAAGTTTGGATGTTAAGAATATCAAATATGGGAGGTGTCATGAAATCCATATGTGTGTGTAAACAAGTATTGTGATTAGCTAAAATGAGAATCTTTAACTCAAGGTTGTTGACCCAAATCAAGAGCACCAAGCTCTGATGTCAATTGAAATACACCTAGGGGGTGAATAGGTGTACAAGCTAATCTAATAACAAATGATGCGGAATTAAAAACTATTTATGCAAACTAAAGATATTAAGTTAACACACAAAATATAACGCAAGAGTGTAGCCAAATTCCTGGTGAAGGGCTCTGGACTATCTCCTCAAGATTCCTCTAAATTAAGAGTTGAGGTGCCACTATGGCTCTCTTAGTTGAATATAAGTGTGAGCAAACAATCCCAAACATATATCAATTAAGCACAACTATATCAAGCATATAAAGAGTAAACAATATAAACATGAAAGATATATAAACACAAGTGTGTGTGAGAGAGAGAGAGAGAGCAATCACAAATACGAGAGAATTGTTTCGAGGTTCGAGCACCCTTGCTTTACATCCCCGTCTTCAATATTATGAAGGATTTCCATTATAATGATCCCACAAAATCACTTTGTGCCGCAACACTACAATGAGTTCACACTAGAACTCTTGACCCGCAAGTTCCTCACTTGTTCCCGCAAAAACAACACACGTAAGCACACTAGCTTGCCGAGGTCGCACCTCAACCTCGAGCTCCTATAAGAACTCGTCACAATACGAACCCACAAGTTCGCCTCCTCAAATATAAGATGAAATCTTATGATCACTTCTCTTGATCACAACAACAACTCTCACTATAAAGATCTTATATGATAGATATGGCAATGGAGAGCTCAAGTTGGTGTGAGAAAAACAAGATAGAGTTGTGATGAAAAACTCAAGATATCTCTTTTGAAAACACTTGAAAAACTATCCTTTTGATATGGAAATATTAGCCCTAAAACAAGTGGAGAAAAACTCTATGAGAGATGGGAAAAACTGGCTTTGAAACCCTCTTGAAATCTTGTGTAAAACAGCCCAAAATAGCCACCTTATATAGACTTCAAAAATATAGCCGTTGGGGTCAAACTACAGGTCAGATGACCTCTTAGTCGACCGATAGGTCGACCGGCCAACGGTCATATTTTTGACCGTTGGGGGCCGCCGGTCGACAGGACAGTCGACCGCACCCTAGTCATGACCTGTCAGTCGACCGACCGGACGACCGAGGCAAGATCCAGAGAGCAAATCTCTCTGGATGGTCACAGCCCGGTCGACCGGGGCCAGATCCAGAGAGTGAACTCTCTAGATCGGTTGACCACCCGGTCGATCGGCCTCAAGCCAAAGGCTATGCATGTTTCTGTGCACATTGGTCGACCGACTTCTGGATCGGTCGACCAGTCGATCGACCGCCAGAAGGCCAGGTCAGGAAATTTGGGGATTAAAACTTAGTTTTATAAACTCTTATAAAATCCCATAATACCACATAAAATCTACAAAAATAAGTTCATTAAAATACTTTGAAGTACAGATATGTGTGATAAAAAATCAACACATATTACAAACTTTTTGAACCATTTTCGTAATATAGAAATTTTTCCTTAAACAAAAATCCGTATTTTTCAAAATCAATCTTTAATTTGAAAAATATTTTTTCCAAAACTTCTTCAAATACTAAAACAAGATATTTTAAACACTTTTAAAGCTTAGTGTGTATGGATATAATCCAATACACATATAAGATGAAATATCTATGTTTTTGACAATAAGCTCTAAAATAGGTTTTGATAAATACAGAACTCAAACACATGATATAGAAACATCAAAAAAGTTTTTTTAAATATTTGAAGCAACAATGTGCATGGATGAAATACAAAACACATATAAACTTGTTTTTATGAACTCTAACCATGAAACATAAAGATGTATACTTTGAAGCTCAAAACCAAAACGATATTTTCTAAAAACAAAACTATTCTATGAAAACACATATAAATTTTGTGTGTGAGTGTTGTTTTCCATTATGTTTGCAAAGGGGGAAAACTTACAAAAAAGAGTTTGAGGAGCTAAATTACAAGTATTCTTAAAAGATTACAAGTAGATCTCCTCAGAGATTCTGGAGAAGTGTGCCGATAAGAGTCTGGTCAGCGCGCGACCACTTTGTCCCTTTGACGATGCGAGAGATTCCCTTCTCGCCTGGTTCGGGGAATCAGAGAATAGAAGGTTGGTAGAACCCTCTTGCTGCTTCTCAAAATCGCCTTCAATAAGGAATTCCTTCTCGCCTGGTTTCGGAGATTCCTTGAGAAGAAGGACGATGTTAGGGTATCAACACCCTGGCTAGAGAAAGCAATTCTCTAAAAGGTTTCTGAATTCGAGAACGCACGGTGCGTTATGAAGAAGCCTCTGCTTGTGGAGTCCTCTTGTATGCGTCTCTCTCGATCGATCGATCTATCTATCTATTTTCTCTCCTTGTACCCCTGGCGGGCTATTTATAAGGAGAGCAAGGGTATAATCGTCCCATGAAGATATGAAAACAGATTGAATCAAATCTGTTTAAATCTGGAAAGTAGCCTTGCTGCGAGGCTAGGATCAGTTTCTGTGAAGCTAGAATTGGCAGGTCGGTGGACCTTCTCGATCTGTTTTGATCCTTTCCATATCGTTGGAGGATTTCTCCTGATCTTCTTACTCGTTTTAGAAGAGTCAAGAGATTGTGGCAATCAACTGCCAAATTTGATCTTCTGATTTGATCTTAATTGGATTTGCTCTGATTGGATCCGATCTCATCCAGAGATTTGATTGGTCAAAGGTTGACCATAGCAGACCAATAGCGAAGCTGTCCGCATTGAGCTCGTTGTTTTCCATTATGTTTGCAAAGGGGGAAAACTTACAAATAAAAGTTTGAGGAGCTAAATTACAAGTATTCTCAAAAGATTACAAGTAGATCTCCTCAGAGATTCTGGGAAAATGTGCCGATAGGAGTCTGGTCAGCGCGCGACCACTTTGTCCCTTTGACGATGCGAGCGATGAGATTCCCTTCTCGCCTGGTTCGGGGAATCAGAGAACAGAAGGTTGGTAGAACCCTCTTGCTGCTTCTCAAAATCGCCTTCGATAAGGAATTCCTTCTCGCCTGGTTCCGGAGATTCCTTGAGAGGAAGGACGACGTTAGGGTATCAACACCCTGGTTAGAGAAAGCAATTCTCTAAAAGGTCTCTGAATTCGGGAGCGCGCGGTGCGTCATGAAAAAGCCTCTGCTTGTGGAGTCTTCTCTTTTTTTTTATCGATCGATCTCCCTATGCCTTCATCCCTCTCTCTCCTTGTACCCCTGGCGGGCTATTTATAAGGAAAGCAAGGGTATAATCGTCCCCTTTGAAGATATGGAAACAGATTGAACCGAATCTGTTTGAATCTGGAAAGTAGCCTTACTGCGAGGCTAGGATAGCTTCTGCGGAGCTAGAAAATGGCAAGTCGGTTGATCTGTTTTGATTCTTTCCATATTGTTGGGGGATTCTCCTTGATCCTCTTACTCGTTTCAAGAGAGTCAAGAGATTGCGGCAATCACCTGCCATATTTGAATCCCGATTGGATTTGATTAGATTGAATCCGATCTCATCAGGAGATTTTGATTGGTCAAAGGTTGACCATAGCAGGCTGATAGCGGAGCTGCCCGCTTTGAAGCTCATAGCGGAGCTAGAGGCAATTCCTAGCGAAGTCCGAAAAGAGGCTTTTCGGCGAAGCTATCAGTCAGCTTCCTGGCGATGCTCTGGATGATGCTAGCCTCTCAAACGAGGCTATCCCCTTGGGCTAATGTAATGCTAAATGCTAGTATTTTAGACCTGCTGAGGTCTGTTTAGAAACAATCTGGGTTCACTGTTCTGCTTGCTGGATCAGTGGAGTCCAAACCGCTTCTTTGTCCCTTGGAGGTGGGCGAAAACTGGTCTTCAGCTCGTCTGTCCCTTGTCTTTTGTAAATGTCAACAAGTTTAGACATCGTTCGGACCAATGAGAATCTTGTCTTTTTTAAGTGTCAACAAGACCCCCTTCAAAGTTTTCGAGAGTCTGCAATAGCTCAGACTCCGAAATACTTTGAACTGCTGTGATGGTGGTGTGGAGTATGAACGTCGCCATGATGGTTGAGTTCAGCTTCGCCTTCAATCCTGCTTTGGGATGAATTTGCCGAAGAATTGCACTGGTTCGAGAGTAGCTTCGCGTCGGGGTGGCTCCGTATCTGGGCTTCCAAGAAATAAGTTCGCTTTGGAACTCCTGTTGCCTTTTCAAAGCCAACTGCCGTGGGGTGGTTATGAGGAGGATCATTCCTTCTTTCGCACCAATCGAGAGAGATGTTCTCCGATTTGCACGTTTCCAAGGGAGGATATTCCCTTTATTCAAGGCGCCATAAGTGCCTTTTATGAGGGAGACGTTTTCTCCCTTTGCACGGTTCCAAGGGGAAACCGTCCCTTCCATCAAGGCGCAATAAATGCCTTGAATGCGCTCGTGCTTCCACGCTTGGGGTGATCGCACTCAGGCCATGGGGCCTATAAATAGGACACTTGAGGTCCTCTGAAGAGAAATGTTTTGCCTTTCTTCTTATCTTCTCTTGGTTGAGAGAGATACTCAGATCTCTGAATTAGTGGGAAAACCCACTCTGGTTGTCTAACCGGCCAAGGACCAGTAAGTCTTGATCATTCAAAGACTTCACTGCTTTTAGGGAACTCATCTCCCTTGATTTAGCTTTGGCAGCTCGCTTCAGGGATTAGCTTCCCTTGTTCTTCATCTTGCAATTGGCTGCTGCAGAGAAGGATCTCATCATAGCTTTCTGTGAAGCTATCATCTTGGCTTGATTAGTGAAAGATCGTTGCTTGTTAAGTCCGCTGCGCAGGCAGGACTTGGGACTTGGCTTCTTCAATAGTTGAGCCAGTCTTGCCATATTGGTGAGGTTGAGACTGTTCTGCACAAGATCAGTCTGACTTTGCCGTATAGGCGAGGCTAGGACTTGGCGTTTGTTGAACCAGCCCATGGTTGCCGTGCAGGCGAGGCTTATCCTCTGCTTTGACTGAAGTCGGATTTCTTTGCCGCCGAAGAATCTGACTTAGTATTTTTGTAGCTCTTTTTGTGCTTGACTGCTAACCTGCTCCAATTTGCCTTGCAGTGAGCTATGCTTGCCAGTCTGGTAACTTGATGGAAGAAACCATGAAATCGCCTTATGCTTCCCCAGTTGAAGCTTTACTTTTAAGCAGGAGGAACAATTCGGGGCAGCGAATGCGCGTCCCAGGGGCTGTTGGCAGCCTCTTACCCGAGATGATTCGTTCTGAGGTGAGGCTGACCGCCGCTTCGTCGGAGGTGATCAGTGAGATCACTGACATCGTTGCCGACTTTCAACTCTGGTGGCCTTCGTCGGGGACGATCCACTTCAGGGGAGTGGGCCTCACACCCGTCAGATCCGTGGCATCAAAACCAGTTCCCATTATAGGTGATCTGACGTGTTGGCGGCGATAAGCTTTATTGCCAGGCTTCAACAAAAATGGCCTGGCAAGATCTGCCATTTTTGTGGAGAAAAATGACCGTGTCCTTGTGGCACCACTGATTACAGCCTTATGCAGGAGGAAGGCCCTTCCTGTCCCGTTGGTCTGGCCTGGGAGCAGATAAAACCGCTTGTATGCACATGACCTTGTTAGGTAACTTGGTGTGTTATATAAAACACAACTTTGATGTAATATCAAATGTACCCTTGCTTTTGAATCAATGAAAGTTCACCGTCTGATCATCTGATTTTTGCTTGCTTTCACTGAGAGTTTGGCCATTGCTGGGCTAAACTGTGTGCGGAGCTAAGGACATAGTCTTTCCTTTGAATGATCTTCACGAGACTGGTGCGTACCGCGAGCAGCACGCTTTTTAGAGGGCTAAGGTAGGCCTTCCAGCGAAGCCCTTGAAGGATTGTGTGAAGTCCGCACTTTTGCACTAGTGCGAAGTTAACTCTCAGTAGAGTTGAACCGGCGCTTCTCGGGAAGGCGCTTCGGGCGCTGTTTCGAATTAATTCGAAACGGCGGCATGGGCCCTTTTTTCGAGGCCTCGTTTCAGGCGCTGATTGGCCTATAAAAGCCCGATTGGGCTGAATATGGAAAGGTCTCCCTTTTTTCAGAGAAATTTCTGTCTTTTCCTCTCCTTCTTCCTCCTTTGCTTCAGAGTACTTCGAGAACTTTTGCAGTTCTTAATGGCGCCCAAAAGACGAGCGGGAAAAGAAGTGGCGACTTCTGCGGCGGAGGGCGTTCCTCCTCCGGTCATCGAGCGACCTGTCGCTGGTAAGGAACTTTCCGATCTGATTAGAGAGTGGTCTCCATCTTTTGAAGCCGATACTCGGCTATAAGGACGATCAAATATGATCTGTCCTTATCAGGGAACTCGTTTCCCTTCAACTTTCCTATTTTGCTTGCACCAGGGAAATAAGAACTGGACAGTTCTTCTTTGGGCTTTCGCACGAAGCCATAATTTGGGCCATCTCCGTACTGTTTGAGGAAAAGGACTTGAATAAGTCCTCTCAGTCATGATGACTTTTGACCATAATGCCCCTTTGATGACGTCAGCCCTTAGGGCTATGTCACTTCCTGCTTTAAGCGAAGCTGGCGCTTTGGATATTTTCTGCAAAGATGCAGTCTTATCCATGAAGTGAAGCTTTTTCAAAGCTATCGCCTTGCAGGCCCTGCTTGCTGGGCGAGGCTATGCCTTAGTGAATTTTTATGCTTTCGCATCCACTTGATTGGTGAACTAATCATAGCTCATTTCTGTTTTTACAGTACATTACGCCTCCGGCCTCCAGAACAGTCTGTTCGGTGTAGCCAGTCGAGCAGGCGGAAGCATCAGCTTGCAGTTCTATGGGCAGGCTTCATTGTTCAGCGAGCCGAGCTCCCTTGTACGGGATACGCTCATTCAGGGCGGTGGTCCGCAGGCCATGCGGAGCATCTTTACTACGGCTCCATTTGAAGATATCGACCGTCAGGCTTACAGAAAGCCTGACTTCATGTTCGGGGATGCTGCACCAGATCCCGATCGCCAGCTGCAGGCCGGTGAAGGCCAGTGGATCTTCCAGTTGGACGGCGAGAGATTCTATCTCCCGTCCTCTAAGCGGCATTTTGCTTTGTCTTCCTTCGCGAGCGCGACTCAGGCTCGGAAGATGGCGTGGGGCGTGAGCCTAAACGCCGAGTCTGTAAGTGTCGGGAGGTTGACATTCCAGTCTGGCTACTCGAGGGCGGGCCATCCTCGTAGCATAATGGGACTATACCCTGGGAAGGTATCGCGGGACCTTCCAGTAGGAGAGAACCCAGCTGCGGCGCCAACCTTTGGCACTCAGTTCTGCGAAGTTGACGGGAACTACCCCGCCACCGATTTCAGGACTCCCGGTTGGGTCCACCCTCCTAGATCGTGGTGGGCGGAGTTGACCAACTATATCCTCACCCATTTTGAGGGGGACTTAGAGAGGTTAAACCTCCATGAGGCCGTCAGGGCGACCTGCTACGACATCAAGATGAAGGTGGCGTGCTTCTACGCCATCCTTGAGTTGTATTGCTCGGCCTCGGGGACTTTCTTCACCCCAGTTGGTGAGTTGGGCATGGCCCTACATGAGATGCGGGAGATCTCTGCTTTGCCCTTCGGGTCTCTTCCATACGAAGAGTACTTTCCCTGTGAGGCGGAGCTAGCTATTCTGGAGAAGCAGGAGCCTGCTCTGCTCGAGACATATCGGGAACTGATGTGCCATTTGCACATTTGCTCCAGCATCCACACTGGTGGCAAGGGTAGCTTGACGAGCTTGAAGAGCTGGGGGAACTAGTTGTTCCCGGATATGACTAGTGCGCCTGAGGCAGCTCATTGCGGAGTTGCTGAAGAAGACATCTTGGTAAGGATGGAGGTGCATGCTGAAAAGGACATCGTCGTGGCAGAAGATGATGGTCCTCTCGGAAGGGTGATGTTCTTCGGAGCTTTCACCATCAGGCCCGTCGGCCTATGTCTCGCAAGGCGTTGCTGGCCGGCTTCTTAACCATCTGGTTAAAGAAATGTGTCGTGCCTTCTTCTTCGGGTGACATCGTCCATCCGACTGTGCTGCTGTCTGCCGTCCGCTTGGTTCATGGCCACCGTCTGGGTCTTCTCCCGGCCATGGTGTGTTGTATTCAGAGGGGCCTTCGTGCACTGACGGAGGCTTTCTGCAGGCCAATGGCGTCAAGGCGGGGGAAGGGTGCCGTCCTGCCTTGTGACGGACCCAATCCTAGGGTAGGTTTACCGTACACCTACTTGATGGCGTGGTTCGCCTTGCACTGTCCCAGTTTGATTGGAGCTGGGGAAGACCCTCTGCAGGGTGTTCAAACGGCGCTTCTCTGTCGCTTTGAAGGCCGTTCGTGGCAGAAAACTTATGTGGCCGAGGCCCGTAAGTTAGTGCGTCGTTATGACGCTTATAGCCTGTTCCGTTGTTTTCCTCGCCTGCGGGGTGCAGGATACAACGAGGAATTCCATGATGTGGAGTCAGGTCGGTCTCCCATGAGTCGGGGTGTTTTCGAGTGGCTGGTCTGCATCCGGCCCTCGCATTTGCTGTACAGGAGTGGGGATACCTGCTACCTGGAGCCCTACGTCCCGAGCCGGTTTGCCCGCCAATTTGGGTATGACCAGTTGTATGTGGGCAACCCCAATCCGGACCTGGCTTTCATGGGGAGCCTCATTGATGGGGCTCGTGCTTGGCGGTTCTTTACCGCGGATGACACTAGAGCGTGGCTACGCACGCCGCCGAGGGATCCCGGCCTTTGGACGACCCTGTGTTTCTGCCAATGGTATGCGGCTTCGAACTCCACACCTGCTAGGTTTAATGCCAACCGTTCGGGTGTGAAGTTAATTTCTCATCGGATGAGGCAGAAGGCTTCCGATAAGAT
The DNA here is from genome assembly GCA_038442645.1 of Agave tequilana. NCBI lineage: Eukaryota > Viridiplantae > Streptophyta > Magnoliopsida > Asparagales > Asparagaceae > Agave > Agave tequilana. The sequence continues at coordinate 86,491 of JAVJIF010003970.1, read as the reverse complement.
GGAGGGCAAATGAGTCCGTGTTCCTGGCATAGAGGAGTTCATCGCTGTAGATGACAGCGGGGCTTCTGATGCGGGGAGCCCTTATTTCGAGGCAGAGACAAGGGCTGATGCCCACGAAGCTGATGCTCGTGAAGCCGGGTCTGGTGTAGTGGGGACAGCTCCCTCACAACATGTGGAGGAAGTGGAAGAAGAGGACTCTGATGTCCACTTCAAAAGGAAGCGTGGGATTGGATCCCGTAGGAAGTCGTCGGCGAAGAGGCCCCGTCGCCAGACTCCTACCATCGTGGTAGAGGGTGAGCTCTCTGCTGCGCCTCCTTCTGCTGCTCCATTAGTGGCTGAGCCGTCGGTTGCTGAACCGACTATTGGTAAGATTGGCCCCCATCTAATATGCCTTCAGCGCACTTTAAATAACTCATCATTTGCTTTTTGTTGCAGGAGCTGAGGAGCAAGGGGAGCAAGGGGACCAGTATGATCCTCTATTCGCTTATGGAGCTGCTGCTGGTTCCTTTACTCGCTTGAAGGAATCTGGAGGTGATGCAGCCGACATTGGCCCGTCGGGCACTGGGACTTCTAAAGGAAGTCCTATGGCATCCAGCTCTACCGGGTGGTCTGCGGAGGAATCGGCGAGCAGGCCGGCTATCCGCGTTGATTCTGGCAAGAACTTCGCGATGACGACCTTTTGATCTCCTCTTGTTTGCTGCATCCGCTTTTTTTTTTTTGACCATGGCTTTATTGCAGGTGTTCGGCCTCAAGATACGTCGGCTTTGAAGGAAGCGGAGGGCCCTCCTAAGAGGTTAGAGGGCGAGTCGAGTGCTTCGACCGCGGCGGATGCTGCTGTGTTGGAGCGCTGTATGGCGACTTGCCTTCTTATCAGCCCACGTCAGCTGAAAGGCGAGAGGCTGAAGGGGCGGCAGTCCCGGAGGTATCCTCACTCCCAATCACATCACCGAGTGAGGTGCCGGCAATTTTGCCCAGCGCGGGGCTGAGGGTGATCGCGGACCCTAGTTCCCCGACTTTGATTGTCGAGCCTGCTGTTCAGGAGGTGGTTGCCAGTCCTTCCTCCACGGTGGCTGGCGTGCTGCTGTCGATGTTCCCGCTTCTTCTTTGCGACGGTGTCGACTGGGATGGTAGATTGCTCCGAGGTTGTCTCAAGGGTTGATGAAGCTGAGAATGACTTCATCGGTAATCTGGTCGACAGCTTCTATAACAGTTTGGAGCAGACTATCGGTCTAGTCTTGAAGGGCTCGCCTGTGCCATTCTCGAAGCTGAAGATGGTCCTCTCCCGTGGCATTGAGTGTATCCGGGACTTTGAGGGGTACCATCAAGCTGCTGCTCTAGAGCTCCTGGTAGATAACCTTGAGAAGGACGTGGAGGAATGGCGCCATTTCCATCGTTCAGACGCAGCGTCTTTGGCTGATGAACGGCTCACACGTCTTGTCGCCCAAAGGCGCGAGGCTCAGCTCGCCGCTCAAGAGGCTGCTGAGGCTATCTCCTCTGACTTGAGGTCCTTGGAGACAGAGGAGGCAGAGGTTGGGAGTGCAATTGACGCTTCCAACAGTGCTCTTCTTGATGCTGAAGATAAGGTTAAGAGGGCTGAAGAGATGATCCGGAAGGCAAATCTCCTCTTATCCAAGGCTACACAGATGCGTCATGAAGAGGCTGCGCGGCTTGAGCAGCTCAGGGCTCGGAGTGAGGAACTGGCGCGGCAGAAGTCGTCACAGAGGGCGACTTTGGCGGAGGTCGAGGCTCGTCTGGCTCAAGCGGTGGACTTCGATGAGGCTGAGCTAAGATCACAGGCGCTGGCCCAGGCTGCTGATGACAGGAGACGAGGCTAGCTTCGCTCGGAGATCGGATCCGATCTTATCATGTACGCCTATAGGCTCCTCCATGTATCCCATCCCTTTTGGAATTTAATAAAAATTCATTCTTTTGTCGTCTTTGTTTGTTTGGATAATGAGGCATGGCTGTCTGTTGGTTCAGAGGTCGCAATGACATAACCGAATGGGACGTCGCCAGTCTCGAGGTCAGCCCTTTGCGGGGCTAAAAGGGGAGATACTTGCCTTTTGTAAATGTCAGCAAGCATCGAGATTGAGACTTAGCTGTCTGCTGGTTCAGAGGTAGCAATGACATAACCAATTGAGACGCCGCTAAGTTCAATGGTAAATGAAACTTGGCTATCTGCCAGTTCAGAGGTCGCAATGACATAACTGGTTGAGAAGCCACCAAGCTCAACAATGAGTGATACTCGTCTTTTGTAAATGTCAACGAGTATCGAGACCTGTCTTTTGTAAATGTCAACAGGACTCGGGATTGAGACTTAGCTGTCTGCTGGTTCAGAGGTCGCGATGACGTAACCAATTGAGACGCCACTAAGCTCAATGATAGATGAAACTTGGCTATCTGCCAGTTCAGAGGTCGCAATGACGTAACTGGTTGAGAAGCCACCAAGCCTCAAAATAGGTGATACTCGTCTTTTGTAAATGTCAACGAGTATCGGGACCTGTCTTTTGTAAATGTCAACAGGACTCGGGATTGAGACTTAGCTGTCTGCTGGTTTAGAGGTTGCAATGACGTAACCAATTGAGACGCCACTAAGCTCAATGGTAGATGAGACTTGGCTATCTGCCAGTTCAGAGGTCGCAATGACGTAACTGGTTGAGAAGCCACCAAGCCTCAAAATAGGTGATACTCGTCTTTTGTAAATGTCAACGAGTATCGGGACCTGTCTTTTGTAAATGTCAACAGGACTCGGGATTGAGACTTAGCTGTCTGCTGGTTCAGAGGTCGCGGTGACGTAACCAATTGAGACGCCACTAAGTTCAATATTGCAATGGAGTTTGGGAAGAGTCTCGTTTTCACGGGGAGAAACGAGGGAATCACTGTCATAGGTTTAATGTTAACGTAACAGCGGAATATGTATGGTCCTACCATTCTATGGATGAGAATTGGTAAGTGACTTTGGAGGTCTCGCTCTCATGAGGAGAAATGAGGGGACTGCTGTCATAGGTTTAATGTTAACGTAACAGCGGAATATATGTGGTCCTACCATTCTATGGATGAGAATTGGTAGGTGATTCTGGAGAGGGAATCAAGTGGGAGCAGGTCCCTTGGGATTTTAAGCAAACCCCCAGCTATCAACAGGTTTGATATGCTTGGAGAAAGAGAGAGGCTCTCTTTGTGCGCATTCCGGACGCGCGGATCTCGATCAGAGGTGTAATGTTAACTTGATCGAGAGCAGGATCCTTGATTAAGGATAGTACTTTTTTAAGAACTTGCCATTGATCGGCATCATGAGGAGGTCGCCATCTGCAGTTGTAAGGCGGTATGCTCCGTTTGAATAGACTGTCTCTATCACAAACGGTCCTTCCCATTTAGGCTGAAATTTGCCTTTGGTCTTGTGCGTCATAATCATCGGTCGTCTGACGGTTAAGACTAGGTCTCCTTTGTGGAAGACTCTCTGCTTGACCTTCTTATTGAAGGCTTTTGACATCCGAGCCTGATATAGCTCGATGTGTTGCTGAGCTTGCAGCCGCTTCTCGTCCAGGGCTTCGAGCTCTTGAAGACGCAAGCGATCATTGTCTTCTGATGTCATTTTAGTAGTCAGGGCTACTCGCACTGATGGCACCTGGATTTCCAATGGGATGACCGCTTCGCACCCATATACCAGGGAGAAAGGCGTATTGCCTGTCGGTATCCGAACCGTAGTCCGGTAGGCCCAAAGGCATTCACCGAGCTTTTCGTCCCAATCTCGCTTGTTTGAGGAGACAAACTTCTTGAGCAGCTTGATGATTGTCTTGTTAAATGCCTCTGCCAAGCCATTGGCGGCAGGATTGTAGGCGGTTGAAGCCACATTCTGAATTCGGTATTTATCGCAGAACCGATAGAACCCTTGGCTTACGAACTGGGGACCATTGTCATGGATGATCCGTCTGGGTACACCAAATCGATGGATGACATGGTGTTTGATGAAGCTAACCAGATTGGAGGTTTTAACTTCGGCCAACGGTGTGGCCTCCGCCCATTTTGAGAAGTAATCGGTTATTGCCAGGATAAACCGGTGACCTCTTGCCGAAGAGGGACTGATTGGCCCTACGACATCGATTCCCCATGCTTCAAATGGCCATGAAGCAACAGTAGGGTGGAGCAACTCCGAAGGTTGGTGTATGAAGTCTGCATGGACCTGGCACGCCTTACACCTTCGTGCATATTGGGTGGCATCGGCCATCATGGTCGGCCAGTAGTACCCAAGTCTGTGCAGCCTGTCTTTAAGCTTTGGACCCGGCTGGTGAGCTCCGCAAGTGCCATCATGTGCTTCTTTAAGCACTTCCTGTGCCTCTGAATGAGAGAGACAACGGAGGAGGACACCGTCATATGAACGACGGTAGAGTGTCTTCAAAGTGGGATCATAGTAGAAATGGAGCGACCTTCGTCTGATGGACGCCGCTTCTTTGGGATCGTCTGGAAGCAGACCGTGCAGAGCGTAGTCAATGAGGGGGAAGCGCCAATCCCTCGGCTCAAGATCCACAGAGATATTATGGACCTCTTGGATCCTTAGCATATGCTTGGAGCATACGAGATGCCGGGTTGCGACTGTGAGGTGATACTCGGTATCGGCCGGTAAGGCTAGCGTCGTCGCTAATGCAGCGAGAGCATCCGCCTTGGTATTTTGAGATCGGGACACATGCCCGATGTAGAAGCCTTCAAATAAGCTAGCCAATTCGATGGCTGTATGATAATAAGGCACCAAGTTTTCATGGCGGACTTCATATTCGCCTTTGACTTGACTGATGACCAGCTTTGAATCGCCGTAAGCTTCGAGGTAACGTACCCCCATTCCCTGGGCGAGCTGGAGACCGATGAGCAGAGCATTATATTCCGCTACATTATTAGAGCATGATTCTGTCAAGGAGAATGCTCTGGGAAGGATATGATCATGTGGGGAGATGAACACAACCCCCACCCCGGCAATAATTTTCCCTTTGGGGCCCATCCGCGACGCTCCGTCGAAGAACATCTGCCACACTTCCTCTGCTGAGGTTGCATTAGACTCGAAGACTTCATCAGGGATGTCTTCGTGAAGTTTTGAATGTTCTGGAACTGGGTGAGCAGCTAAGAACTCTGCAAGGGCCTGGCCTTTAACTGCCTTCTGAGGAGTAAAGGTCATGTCGTATTGAGACAACAGAAGTGCCCATTTAGCCAACCTTGAATTCAGCGACCCTGGCTTCGTCATGAGAAGACGTAAAGGGTTCACCCTGGAGATGACATGTATGGTTTGGCCAACCAAATAATGTCGTGTCTTCTGGACAGCGAAGACGAGAGCTAAACACTCTTTCTCGATAGGATTGTAGCGAGATTCCGCTCCTATGAGAGTCCTGCTCAGATAATAAATGGCCTGCTCGTGGCCATTGTCGTCCTTTTGAGCGAGGAGGGCACCGAGGGAATAGTCCAGAGCTTTTACATAAAGCAAGAATGGTTTCCCTGATGTAGGGGCCACTAAGACCGGAGGTTTTGTGAGATACCTCTTAATGTCTTCATAAGCTTCTTGACATGCTTGGTCCCATATGAAGGCAGTACCCTTTTTCATGAGACAGGTAAAGGGCTGGCAACGGCCCAAAAGATTTGCTATGAATCTTCTGATGTAGGCTAATCTGCCTTGCAAGCCTCGGAGCTCTTTGAGGTTCCTTGGTGGATGCATGTCCTGGATGGCTTTGACTTTGTCTGGGTCCAGATGGATCCCTTTTGATGTGACAATGATCCCAAGGAATTTGCCGCTGGACACTCCCAAGAAGGATTTTGTCGGGTTCATTTTCAGCTGATGAGCCCACATTATGTCGAACATCGTTCTCAGATCGCGAAGATGTTCATTTTTGCTGCGGCTTTTGACGGCAATGTCGTCAACATAGCATTCCACCGTCTTTCAGAGATGGTCGCGGAAGATCATGCTCATCGCCCGCTGGTAGGTTGCTCCGGCGTTCTTCAGTCCGAAGGGCATTACAGTGTAGCAGTATACCCCCAATGGCGTTCGGAAAGAAGTATGCTTCTCGTCATCGGGATACATCTTGATCTGGTTATACCCTGAGAAGCCGTCCATGAAAGACATCCTCTCGAATCCGCATGTGTTGTCGATCATGACATTGGTGATTGGCAGTGGGAATTCATCTTTGGGACAGGCCGTATTGAGATCACGGTAGTCGATGCAGATTCGTATTTTCCCATTCTTCTTGAGGACGGGGACTATGTTAGCCACTCAATCTGGATGTTGTTCCTCCCGGATGAAGCCACAAGCAATGAGCTTATGAACTTCGGCTTCAATAGCCTCCATGATGTTTGGGCGGAACCGACGTTGTTGCTGCTTGACTGGCTTAACGTCGGGCTTGATGTTTAGACGGTTCATAGCGACATGTGGATCAAGTCCAGGCATGTCTTCATAGCTCCAGGCGAAGACATCTATATACTCTTTTACGAGCATTATCAATTCTTCCTTTTCGATAAGTGATAGGCTTTCACTTATGAAAATCGGTTTGGGATGATCTTGACTACCCAAGTTAACCTGGATCACCTTGTCTTCGGTAGGTGGCTCGCACAGCTCAAACCGCTTTTCCCATTGAAGGCTCAATTGCTGGGCCCATGATTCCTCATCGGCAACCTCTGCGGGTTCCAACTGACTGCTTGAAGTCATGAGGCTTTCGAATATCCCTCCTATGCTGACATCAGAATCCCATTCGGAGGATGAGGCCGACTGTGATGGGATCGATCCATCGCCTTTGACCTGAACTGTTGTTGATGATGTGGGTGTGACATACCCTAACCCCCTGCGTGTACTATCATAGTAATTTGCAGGTTTCCCTCTTGGGACGGAGTTACGCATCAAGCCGCGTCTTCCTTTTCCGAAGTTTAGGCCCGCTCCCTGCTTCAGGTTGTAACCCATCTTCTTCATAATATGGCGTGCTGATGGCGCGTAATGAAAGAACTGTGGAGCATCCGACTCTGAGCTTGAGTCTGTGGTTGAGAATCTCCCTGGCCGGGCTCTGCCGAAGATTATCGGCGCCTGACCTTGCTTGGACGGAGGGACTACCAGCGTGGCCCCTTCTACGGCTTCCACAGATGTGCTAGCCACACTCGGCTCATGTACGGGCATATGAAGAGAGCCATCCATCATGGATTTAATCGACTCGATGCTCGCAGGATAATCGAAAGAAATATTATCATTAATTATCCATTCGCCTTCCTCCTCAGGAGGGATCCTACATCGGGGATCATTAAAGCATGCTACAATTGGCTCGCCAATCAGAATGGCTGGCATGCCCGTTTCGGATTCCGAATCCGCCTCATTGCCACTTTCATCATCGTCTGGCAATGGTTCTCCCGGCGTTCCACTAGCCTCTTGATATAGGAGAGCATCAGTGAAGTAGTTTTCCACCCCCTTGAAGGGTTGCTTCTCAGCGAAGACAGTTCGTACTGTCGCATCATCCTCAACATACTTGAAGCATTGGTGGAGGGTGGAAGGAACGATCCAGTTGGCATGGATCCAAGGTCTTCCTAGCAGCAAGTTATATGATGAGTCAGCATCAATGACATAGCATGTCACTTCTGACTTCAAGCTTCCGATTCTGCAGCGGAGCCGAATCTTTCCAAGCGGATGGCTGCTCCCGGCGTTGAAACCATATATTGTAGTGGTGGTTGCGGACAACCTGTACAATGGTATGCCGAGGAAATAGAGGAGCCTTTTGGGGATGATGCTGAGTGCAGACCCCGGATCTACTTGTACTCTTTCAATGCATGTTGAACCGATATATCCGGTATAGTACAGAGGTCGATCATGCTTGTTGTCTTTGAGAAGCATATCTTCCGCCGTAAAGGTAATAGCAGGCACCTTGGATTGTGCGTGATGGCACTCTGAGCAGGAAGGCTGCATCTCATCACCAGGAACCTCAGGCATGCATGTCAGAAAGGACTCCGAGTTGGCCAGCGCATCTCTGAGTGCCTCTCTTGTCTCTTTAGAGAGACGAAGGAGCTCGTGTATTGTGATACGAGCCGGGATATTGGCTAAGTGGGCCAATATATCAAAGCGAAAGGGCGTGGCTAACCCTTGGCCTGGCGGTTTCTTCAACACATGGTCGAACCGCACTTCCTTAGGCTTCTCTTTCCCTTTGGTCAGAACTGGAGCGGATGTCGGCATTGGTACTGACGTCGTTTGCTGTTGTATCTCGTCAGTAGACTTGTCATACTGCCTTTGATATGACTTTCCAGACCGGGTGCCCGTCTGTTGAGGTGCATCTGCCTTTGCTGTACAGGCATGCTTCTCTTCTTCTGAATCGCTGAGGGAAGCCGAAGTAAGATTACCATCATCTGGCAGGACAGAGATGACATTGCAGGACTTGCCTTTTTTGCTGGAGTCCTTCGACGTCCGCTGTACGTCTTGGACGAGGTCAGGGTGTATCCACATAACTTCCCCTGTCTCCAATGTCAAAGGGACGAGACCCTTGTTGCATTGAGTCATGGCTGGAGGATGTTTGACTTCCAACCGCGGCGCCGAGGTTGAATAGGTCCCGTCAGGAACTGTGACCTTCTGGGCAGTGCCGAACTCAAGAGTCACCATATTGGCAGTGACTTTCTTCTGTTCCGTCTTCAGTGTGAGGACTCCGGCGTCGACCAAGGCTTGAATTCTATCCTTGAGAACATAGCACTTGTCAGTAGGATGGTGGATCATCCTGTGGTAGAGGCAGTATTTAGGGTCGTTTGTACGCCCTATCTTATTGGGACGCCGAGCATCCGGTAGCTTCATTTTGTTCCCTTTGTGGAGCAGATGGAATATCGTGACCACATGGTCATCTCTGAAGGAGTACTGCTTCGGAGGAAACTTGGGCTCTTGGCTGTTGACGCCGCTCTTCTTGGCCTTTGACTGCATGTCCCCGGTCAGCTCGACAGACATAATCTCCTTCCCTTTAGCTTGGGAAGACTGCAGGAGATCGCTACGCCCTTTGTTGTTTGTGCCCCATTTGCTTCTAGGGCGGATGGCTCGAACTTCTTAGCCGATTTCTCGGCTATCTCAGCTTGTTCGACCAATTCCTTCCAAGTATGGGCTTTGACAGCCCCCATGCGGACTTCTACTTGATCCAAGAAGTTGTGCCTGCATGTCTGTAAGAGCATGGGTAATGGCATCCCTGCTGGGCACATCAGAGATAGATTTCTGAACCGCTCAATGTATTCACGGACAGATTCGCCTTTCCTCTGTACAGTGGAAAGGAGCTTGTCCATGGTCACTTCGGTGTCATCCTCATAGAAGCGAGAGAGGAACCGAGTTTCCAGGTCAACCCAGGAATTGATAGAGTCCTGAGGAAGGCTTCGGAACCAGTCGAATGCCACCCCTTTCAAGGTGCCGATGAACAACCTAGCCATGATGGCGTCGTTGTTTAGAACATTACCGGTCTGGGACCGGAAATAGTAGATGTGCTGATTGGGCGAGCTCTTACCATCATACGTATGCAACGTTGGTGGTTTGAACTTTGGCGGATATGGCACCGAATCCCACTCCAGCGGATATGGACGGACTGCCCCTACCTTCTTTAATTCATCCCTCTGAGCTAGGGATGCGATTTGAGCTTGAAGGCCTTTAAGGACTTCGGCATCCAGGGAAGAGCCTCCCTTAGATTTCTCCGTCTTGGGCGGATCATTGCTGAGATGCCCCTCCTCGTCATGATTACTCCCGGTATCATCATTCCGATTGCTGAGGAGCTGAGCGAGCATCTGTTGAATATTGTCCAGGGCCTCTTGCTGAGTTCTAGAGGTCTGCTCCTGAGCTTCCAAACGCTGACGAAGATCGTCATTGGCGTTATCGGCCATATTAACCGATGCTTTGTCTGTTCGCACAGAACTGACTGTTGCTGAAGAGGCATACCCGCTGTCTTCATCTTCTCCATCAGATGATTGGGGTGATCGTCTGGACTGTGGCGAGATTAGGGCCTTTGAGGAAGAAGGCTGCTCATAATTATAGGGTATCGCTACCCTGGATCTGGTGTTTCGGAAAACACCTTCTTCACGCACCAAGACTTCACCTAAGCCCGGGCTATAATCTGGATCTGGGGAGCCGAAAGGGGTATCATCAGATGTATGACCTTCCCTGTGTCGCTCTCGTCCTCTTCCGGTCATGTTGACGGACGCGAAGGCTGGGCCTCGCGAAGCACTCCTTTCATGATGTTTCTTTATGGCACGTGCGGACAACCGGTCAAACACCGATTGACGGTGTGGAGGTGCCATCTTGATTGAATATTGCCGACAATGGGCTGAATGGATTGTCACAAGTCGGCATCCTCTTTGACAACAAGGGGAAGTGGTTTGGAGAGACTCCAATTCCCGCTTGTTTGCCAAGAATTGTCGCAGGTTAGGCTCAACAGAGCCTGAACAACCCCGTGGAGAGGCCTTTCTGGAGCGTACAAGGGATGATGCTCCGTTCTTCTTATCCCTGCAGAAGGGATTAGTACTGAATAGTACTTTGGCGCTAGCTTTGCCGACAGGTGCGAGCTTAGTGCCTGATGAATCGGGAAGCGGAGCACGCTGTGGTGCTTTGCCCGCTATTCTGCTGCGAAGGGGATCAACCTCAGATAACACTGCGGTTTTAGCCTTGCGGCCGCGAACCCAGTGAATTTGTTGTGATACAATAGCTTCGCTTGTGCGAGCGAGGCTAACAGGAGGCTTTGCTGCCCTTGATTCAGGTGACGGTATGATTGCCGTCGTGACTTCATGGCTGGCAGCATCGTCAGGGCAGATGGGCATCTTACCCTTTTCTTCGCGGGAGAGGCGCAGTCTCAGCATGACTACTCCGGGAGCTTTGGTTGAAGACTCCTGTTTAGGCTTCCATATCAGCCTTGACAGGGGACGCCTAGGTTCGCAAGGAACCTGAATAGCCACAAGCGGGGCTGTGGGGTGCTGGCAAGATTCTGCCTCTGGTTTCTGATTTGAAACCTTGGTCATGAAGACCTTCCTGTGCTTCCGTGCTTGAAGCGTCAGGCCACCCCCAGAGAGGACTTCTTCAAATCTTCCTTGATCGATCTGGATAACCAGGTTCTCAAAAGTGCAGGATCTGGGCTGCGGGCATGTTTCCTTGTTGCGCCAGAGAACTGCGGCAGATTCGCAGAGGACCTTTTCCGTCTCCGCAGAGACTTTGCTTGAAGATTTAGCCAGAGAAGATCTGGCTGCACCGGCTTTTCTGAATTCAGAGATAGACCGAAGGTCTGTTCGTCGCATTGCGACACTTGATTCTCAGCAGAGGAGAATACAATCCCCAGCGGAGTCGCCATCTTGTTTTCCATTATGTTTGCAAAGGGGGAAAACTTACAAATAAAAGTTTGAGGAGCTAAATTACAAGTATTCTCAAAAGATTACAAGTAGATCTCCTCAGAGATTCTGGGAAAATGTGCCGATAGGAGTCTGGTCAGCGCGCGACCACTTTGTCCCTTTGACGATGCGAGCGATGAGATTCCCTTCTCGCCTGGTTCGGGGAATCAGAGAACAGAAGGTTGGTAGAACCCTCTTGCTGCTTCTCAAAATCGCCTTCGATAAGGAATTCCTTCTCGCCTGGTTCCGGAGATTCCTTGAGAGGAAGGACGACGTTAGGGTATCAACACCCTGGTTAGAGAAAGCAATTCTCTAAAAGGTCTCTGAATTCGGGAGCGCGCGGTGCGTCGTGAAAAAGCCTCTGCTTGTGGAGTCTTCTCTTTTTTTTTATCGATCGATCTCCCTATGCCTTCATCCCTCTCTCTCCTTGTACCCCTGGCGGGCTATTTATAAGGAAAGCAAGGGTATAATCGTCCCCTTTGAAGATATGGAAACAGATTGAACCGAATCTGTTTGAATCTGGAAAGTAGCCTTACTGCGAGGCTAGGATAGCTTCTGCGGAGCTAGAAAATGGCAAGTCGGTTGATCTGTTTTGATCCTTTCCATATTGTTGGGGGATTCTCCTTGATCCTCTTACTCGTTTCAAGAGAGTCAAGAGATTGCGGCAATCACCTGCCATATTTGAATCCCGATTGGATTTGATTAGATTGAATCCGATCTCATCAGGAGATTTTGATTGGTCAAAGGTTGACCATAGCAGGCTGATAGCGGAGCTGCCCGCTTTGAAGCTCATAGCGGAGCTAGAGGCAATTCCTAGCGAAGTCCGAAAAGAGGCTTTTCGGCGAAGCTATCAGTCAGCTTCCTGGCGATGCTCTGGATGATGCTAGCCTCTCAAACGAGGCTATCCCCTTGGGCTAATGTAATGCTAAATGCTAGCATTTTAGACCTGCTGAGGTCTGTTTAGAAACAATCCGGGTTCACTATTCTGCTTGCTGGATCAGTGGAGTCCAAACCGCTTCTTTGTCCCTTGGAGGTGGGCGAAAACTGGTCTTCAGCTCGTCTTTCCCTTGTCTTTTGTAAATGTCAACAAGTTTAGACATCGTTCGGACCAATGAGAATCTTGTCTTTTTAAGTGTCAACACTCGTAGCGGAGCTAGAGGTAGCTTTGGGCGAAGTCCGAAAGAAACCCTTTTGGCGGAGCTGGAAGTCCTCTGTGGCGAAGTTATAAGTTAGCTTCCTGGCGAGGCTTTGGATGGCTTCGAGGCGAAGTCGAGTGATATTAGCCTCTCAAGCGAGGCTATCCCTTTGGGCTCATGCGATGCTAAGTGCTAGCACCTTAGACCTGCTGAGGTCTGTTTAGAAACAATTCGGGTTCACTGTCTGCTTGCTGGATCAGTGGAGTTCAAGTTGCTTCCTTGTCCCTCGGAGATGGGTGAAAACTGGTCTTCAGCTCGTCTGTCACTTGTCTTTTATAAATGTCAACAAGTTTAGACATTGTTCGGACCAATAAGAATCTTGTCTTTTTTAAGTGTCAACAAGACCCCTTCAAAGTTTTCAAGAGTCTGCAATGGCTCAGACTTTGAAATACTTTGAACTGCTTTGATAGGTGGTGAATGGAGTATGAACGTCGCCATGATGGTTGAGTTCAGCTTTACTTTAAATCCTGCTTTGGGATGTAGATTCGCCGAGGAATCATGTAGATTCGCGTCTGGGTAGCTTCGCAGCTAGATAAGTTCGCTCTGGAACATCTGTCGCTTTCCCGAGGCCAACTGCCATGGGCCGGTTACGAGGAGGATTACTCCTTTCTTCGCGCTGATCGAGGGAGATATTCTCCGATTTGCACGTTTCCAAGGGAGGATATTCCCTTTGAGGGAGACATTTCTCCCTTTGCACGGTTCCAAGGGAAGCCGTCCCTGTTCTCAAGGCGCAGTAAATGCCTTAAATGCGCTCGTGCTTCCACGCTTGAGGCGGCAGCGCTCAGGTCATGGGGCCTATAAATAGGACACTTGAGGTCCTCTGAAGAGAGAAGTGATCTGCTCTTCTCTTCTTCTCTTGGTTGAGAGAGATACTCAGATCTCTGAAGTAGTGGGAATGCCCACTCTGGTTATTACCCGGCCAAGGACCGGTAAGTCTTGATCGTTCAACGACTTCACCGATTTTAGGAAATTCATCTCCCTTGATTCATCTTCAGCAGCTGCTTCAGCGATTAGCTTCCCTTGTTCTCCATTTAATTGATCTGCAGAGAAGGATTTTGGCATAGCTTTCCAGCGAAGCTATCATCTTGACTTGGTCAGAGAAAGATCACTGCATGTTAAGTCCGCTGCGCAGCAGGACTTGGGACTTGGTTTCTTCAAAGTTGAGCCAGTCTTGCCATATAGGTGGGGCTAAGACTGCGTCCCTCAGGATCAGTCTGGCTTAGCCATATAGGCGAGGCTAGGACTTGGCGTTTGCTGAGCCAACTCATCAGTGCTGTGCAAGCGAGGCTTATCCTCTGCTTTACTAAAACTGGATCACTTCGACCCAAAAGATTTGGCTTAGTTCTTTTGTAGCTTCTCCTGTGCTTAGTTGCTAATCTGTTCCGTTTTGCCTTGCAGTGGGTTATGTTCGCCAATCTTGTAACTTGATGGAAGGAACCATAAAATTGCCTTATGCTTCCCCGGTTGAAGCTTTACTTTTAAGCAGGAGAAACAATTCGGGGCAGCGGGTGCGTGTCCGAGAGGCTATTGGTAGCCTCTTATACGAGATGATTCGTTCTGAGGTGAGGCTGGTAGCCGCTTTGTCGGAGATGATCCGCTTCGGGGTAGTGGGCGTCACCTGTGAGATTACTGGCATCATTGCCAACTTTCAACTTTGGTGGCCTCTGTCGGCAATCCACTTCGGGAAAGCGGGCATCACACCCGTTAGATCACTGGTATCACTGCCGATTCCCATTATACATGATCTATCGTGTTGGCGGCGATAGGTTTTTATTGCCAGGCTTCAACAAAAATGGCCTGGCAAGATCTGCCATTTTTGTGGAGAATAATGGCCGTGTCCTTGCGGCACCACTGGTTACGGCCTTGTGCAGGAGGAAGGCCTTTCGTGTCCAGTCGACCTGACTTAGAAGCAGATAAAATCGCTTGTATGCCTTTTGCGCAAATGACCCTGTCGAACCACTGAATGTGTTGTATGAAACACAACTTTGATGTAATATCAATGTACTCTTCCTTTGAAATCAATGAAAGTTCATCTCTTGATTATCTGATCTTTGCTTGCTTTCATTGAAAATTTGGCTATAGCGGAGCTAAACTGTATGCGGAGTTAAGAACATAGTCCCTTCTTTGACTGAACTTCGCGAAACTGGTATGTCCGCGAACATCGCCTTTTTAAGGGGCTAAGATAAGCCTTTCGGCGAAGTTCTTGATGAACTTGTGCGAAGTCCGCACTTTGATTCATTGGCGAAGTTAAGCCTTGGTGGCTGAATCAGCGCTTCTCGGGAAGGCGCTTCAGGCGGCGTTTCAAATTAATTTGAAACGACAGCCTGTACTGTTTTCGAAGCGTCGTTTCAGGCGCTGATTGGCCTATAAAAGCCCAATCGGGCTGAGAGAGAGTCATCACTTCTCTTTGAATTTTCCCGAGCATTTGACTCTTCTTCTTCTTCCTTCTTCTTCAAGAATTCAAGAACTTCCACAGTTCTTCAATGGCGCCCAAGAGACGAGCGGGAAAAGAGATCGCAACCTCTGCAGCGGAGGGTCCTTCTCCTCCTCTAGTCATCGAACGACCAATCGCCGGTAGAAAACTTTCCCTTTTGATTAGAGACTGTCGTCTCACCTTTAAGGCCGATTTCTGGCTGTCCTTGGATAAATCATGAGAACAGTCATGGTCTCGTGATTTTAGGGAGTCTAATTCCCTGATTTTACTTTGATTTCTTGATCGGGAATCCAAGAACTGAAGATTTCTTCTTCAAGCTTCCAAGCGAAGTTAACTTTTAGGCGGTTCACATCCTGTTGAATGACAGGATGCGAAGCTGTCCTTTGATATTTGACAAAAAAGGACCGTAATACCCTTCTGACGAAGTTATCCTTTGAGGTTTTGTCACATCCTGTTGTTCGAAGCTAAGCTTCCAAAGCGAAGCTAACACTTGGATGTTTTCCTGCATCCTGTCCCCGTATGGGATGTGAAGTTACACTGCAACTGCGAAGCTAAGCTTCGGGACGAAGCTATCATTTAGGCCAATCCTTGCTCAGAGGGCGAGGCTATGCCTTGTCAAATTTTGCGTTCTGATTTTAGCCCTCTTTCGGCTGATGAACTAATCATAGTTTCTCTTTGTTCCTGCAGTGCACTATACTCCTGGTCCTTCAAACAACCTGTTCGGGACGACCATGGGACTGGATGGCAATATCAGCTTGCAATTTCAAGGGCAGGCTTCTCTGTTCAGCGAGCGGAGTTCCATCGTTCGGGACACGCTCATTCATAGTGGTGACCAATATACCACGAGGAGTATCCTGACCACAGCTCCTCTTGAAGACGTTGACCGTCGAGTTTATAGGAAGCCCGATTTCATGTTCGGGGATGCCGCACCAGACCCTGACCACCAATTACTGGCAGGGGAAGGGTTGTGGATTTTCCAGTTGGAAGGCGAGAGGTTCTACCTTCCGTCCAACAAGCGTCATTTTCCTTTGTCTTCCTTCCAGTGTGTGTCGCAGGCTCGGAAGATGGCATGGGATGTGAGCCGGAGTGCTGACTCCGTTCACATAGGGAAACTGATGTTTCAATCTCCTGGTTATGCAAGAGCGGGGCCTCCTCATTGCATAATGGGCCTGCATCCTGGGAATGTGTCGCGAGACATCCCAGTGGGAGAAAATCCTGCAGTGGCGTTGACCTTTGGCAACCAATTCTTCAAGGTCAATGGGAACTACCCACTACTGACTTCAGGACTCCAGGCTGGATTCACCCTCTGAAGGCATGGTGGGCGGATTTGACTACCTACATCCTTGCTCATTTCGAGAAGGATTTGGGGAGGATGAACCTCTACGAGGCCGTCACGGCGACCTGTTACGGTATTGAGGTAAACGTGGCGTGGTTTTACGCCATTTTTGAATTGTACTGCCCAGCTTCAGGGACCTTCTTCACCCTGTTGGCGAATTGGGTATGGCCTTGCATGAGATGTGGGAAGTCTCTGCTCTGCCTTTTGGGTCTCTTCCCTATGAAGAATATTTCCCGTGCGAGGCAGAATTGGCTCTTCTGGAGAAGCAGGAGCCTGCCTTGTTCGAGACCTACAGGGAGCTAATGTGCCATTTGTATATTTGCTCCAGTATGCATGGGGGCAATAAGGGAACCTCCTGCAGTTTGAAAAGCTGGGGAGACTATTTGTTCCCAGATATGGAGAATACTCCTGAAGCGGCTCACTATGGAGTCGCTGATGAAGGCATCTTTGACCGGATGCGAAAGCACTCCCAAGGGGATCTAGTTGTGAAGGAAGACGATGGTCCCTATGAGCAGGGTGACGTTCTTCGAAGCTTCCATCATCAGGCTCGCAGGCCGATGCCCGGAAGGCACTTCTGGCTGGTTTCTTAACAGTCTGGCTGAAGAGGTGTGTGGTGCCGTCTTCTTCGGGTGACATCGTTCATCCGAATGTTTTGCTGCCCGCTGTCCGTTTGGTTCATGGTCGTCTTCTGGGACTTCTTTCGGCCATGGTGTGCTGTATCTAGAGAGGCCTTCGTGCATTGACGGAGGCTTTTTGCAGGCCACCAACGACGAAGCGTGGAAAGGGAACCATTTTGCCCCGCGACGGACCTAACCCCAGAATAGGTCTGCCGTATACCTACTTGATGGCGTGGTTCGCCTTGCATTGTCCTTCTCTAATCGAAGCTGGAGAGGATCCCCCGCAGGATGTTCGAATGGCGCTCCTCCGCCGATTCGAAGGATGCGCATGGCAGAAGAAATACATGGCTGAGGCCCGTAAATTAGTACGTCGCTATGACGTCTATAGTCTCTTCCGCTGTTTTCCCCGTATTCGGGGTGCAGGTTATGGAAAAGAGTTCAAAGATGCGGGGGAGGGACAGTCGTCCCTGAGCCGGGGAGTTTTTGAGTGGCTGGTCAGCATCCGGCCTTCACATTTGTTGTACAGGAGCGGGGATACCTGCTACCTGGAGCCCTATGTTCCAAGTCGGTTTGCCCGTCAGTTTGGTATGACCAACTGTACGTGGGCAACCCGAATCTCAATTTGGCTTTCATGGGGAGCCTTATTGATGGGGCCCGTGCCTGGCGATTCTTTACTGTAGGCGGTACTGGGGCGCGGCTGCGTACGCCATTAAAGAATCCCAATCTCCTAATGACCCTGTGTTTTTGCCAGTGGTACGCCACTTCCAACTCCACACCTCTCGAATTCAAGGTGAACAGTTCTGGTGTGAAGTTAATTTCTTAGCGGCTGAGACAGAAGGCTTCTGATAAAAGGGAAGGCAAAAGGGTTCGCACTCCAGGTATAGAGGAGTTTGTTGCCGTGGAAGACAGCGAGGCCTCAGATGCCGAGAGTCCTCGCTTCGAGGTGGGAGCGGGGGCTGAGACTCCTGCAACTGGCTCTGGTGTGATGGGGACGGCTCCCTCTCGTTGTATAGAAGAAGTGGAGGACGAGGATTCCGAAGTCCACTTCAAAAGAAAGCGGGCAGGTAGCTCTCGTAGGAAATCATTGGCGAAGAAGCCCCGCCGCCAAGCTCCTACGATTGTCGTAGAGGGTCATCCCTTTACAACGATTCCTCCTGTTGCCCCATTAGCGGCTGAATCGTCGGTTGCTGAACCGACTAGCGGTGAATTCGCTCCGGGTCTGGGTAAGATTAACCCCGTCCATATGATACGCCTTTTTGTGTGTTCTCATTGACTTATTATCAATTCTTCTTGATTGTAGGAGCTGAGGCAGCTGGAGAGCAAGGGGAACATTATGATCCCCTATTTACTTATGGAGCTGAAGCTGGTTCCTGTGCCCGTATTGAGGAGTCCGGAGGTGATGTGGCCGACATTGGTCCCTCGGGCGCTAGGACTTCTAAAGGAAGTCCTGAGGCATCGAGCTCTATCGGGTGGTCCACAGGATACTTGGAAAGCGAAAGCGAGCCGGCTGCTCGTGCTGATTCTGGCAAAAATTTCCGATGGAGCCCCTGGAGACTGATGCGGCTGACGAGATGTTAGAGGCAACATCATCCTTTGGTATTGTCCTAACCTCTTGACTTCTTTTGCATGTAGTGTCCCGACTAACCGCAGTCTTGTTATAGGTGTTCGGCCTCAAGATGCATCAGCTTTAAGAGAGCCGGAAGATCCCCCGAAGGGTCAAGGGGTGACATGAGTGCTTCGACCGCGGCGGATGCTGCTGTGCTGGATGCGCTGTACGGCGACCTGCCTTCTTATCGGCCCAAGTCAGCCGAAGGATCAGAGGTTGAAGGGGGAGCAGTTTCGGAGGTGTCCTCACTCCCAACTATATCAACGAGTGAGGTGCCGACAATATTGCCAAATGTGGAGCTGAGGGTGATTACAAGCCCTACTTCCCCAACTCTAATAGTTGAGCCTGCTGTTCAGGAGATGGTTGCCAGCCCTACCTCGGCGGTGGCTAGCGTTCTGGTCTCGATGAGGACTCCACCGAGATCGCCCTTGGCTTGTCCGGCTGCTGTCAGTGCTCCCGCTGCTTCTTCTGCGACGGCGTCGACCAGGCTGGTGGACTATTCCGAGGTTGCCTCTTTACCGGAAGTGGCTGAGGTCGAGAACGATTACATCGGTGACCTGGTCGATAACTTTTATAAAGGCTTAGGGCGGACTATCGACCTGGTTCTGAAGGGCTCAACTATGCCATTCTCAAGGTTAAAGGGGGTCCTCTCCCGTGATATTGAGAGTATTCGGGACTTTGAGGGGTATCACCAGGCCACTGCTTTGGAGCTCCTGGTGGATGAATTTGAGAAGGATGCGGAGGAATGGCGCTGCCTCCACCGTTTGGACCCAGAGTCTTTAGTTGATGACCGGCTCGCGCTTCTCATTGCTCAAAAGCACGAGACCCGGCTTGCCGCTCAAGAGGCTGCTAAGGCTATCTCTTCTGACTTGAAATCCTTGAAAACAAGGCAAGCGGAGGTTGGAAGTGCAATTGACGTCTCCACTAGTGCTCTTCTCGGCGCTGAGGATAAGATTGCGAAGGCTGAGGAAATGATCAGGAAAGCAAATCTCCTCTTATCCAAGGCCATACCGGTGCGTCTTGAGGAAACTGTGCGGCTTGAAGAGCTCAAAGCTCAGAGTGAGGAGCTTGCGCGGCAGGAGTTGTCACAGAAGGCAACTTTGGCGGAGGCCGAAGCTCGTCTGGCTCAGGCGGAAGATTTCAATGAGGCTGAGCTGAGGTCACAAGCGCTTGCTCAGGCTGCTGATGACAGGAAGACGAGGCTAAACACCCTCAGAGAGCGGCTCAGATCGTACAGTGTGCGCTTGTAGCCCCATGTACTTTATCCTTTTGAAATGAATGAAAATTCTTTCTTCTTTTATAATTGCGATTCCGAATTGTAGTGCAATTTCTTGAGAACATAGTTGTTGTTGGGTTGGGTAATGAGACTTGGCTATCTGTCAGTTCAGAGGTCGCGATGACATAACTGGTTGAGACGCCACCAAGCCCGAAACCGGTCCTTGTCGGATCGAAGGATGAGACCTGTCTTTTGTAAATGTCAACAGGGCTCGGGGTTGAGACTTAGCTGTCTGCTGGTTCAGAGGTCGCAATGACATAACCGATTGAGATGCCGCCAAGCTTCAGAATTGGTGATACTCGTCTTTTGTAAATGTCAACGAGTATCGAGACCTGTCTTTTGTAAATGTCAACAGGGCTCGAAATTGAGACTTAGCTGTCTGCTGGTTCAGAGGTCGCAATGACATAACCGAATGAGACGCCACCAAGCTCAAGGTTGGTGATACTTATCTTTTGTAGATGTCAATAAGTATCGAGACCTGTCTTTTGTAAATGTCAACAGGGCTCGGAATTGAGACTCGGCTGTCTGCTGGTTCAGAGGTCGCAATGACATAACCGGATGAGACGCCACCAAGCTTCAAAAATTGGTGATACTCGTCTTTTGTAAATGTCAACGAGTATCGAGACCTGTCTTTTGTAAATGTCAACAGGGCTCGGGGTTGAGACTTGGCTGTCTGCTGGTTCAGAGGTCGCAATGACATAACCGAATGAGACGCCACCAAGCTCAAGGTTGGTGATACTTGTCTTTTGTAAATGTCAACAAGTATCGAGACCTGTCTTTTGTAAATGTCAACAGGGCTCGGTTAAGACTTAGCTATCTGCTGGTTCAGAGGTCGCAATGACATAACCGAATGAGACGCCACCAAGCTTCAAAAATTGGTGATACTCGTCTTTTGTAAATGTCGACGAGTATCGAGACCTGTCTTTTGTAAATGTCAACAGGGCTCGGGGTTGAGACTTGGCTGTCTGCTGGTTCAGAGGTCGCAATGACATAACTGAATGAGACGCCACCAAGCTCAAGGTTGGTGATACTTATCTTTTGTAGATGTCAATAAGTATCGAGACCTATCTTTTGTAAATGTCAACAGGGCTCGGTTGAGACTTAGCTGTCTGCTGGTTCAGAGGTCGCAATGACATAACCGAATGAGACGCCACCAAGCTTCAAAAATTGGTGATACTCGTCTTTTGTAAATGTCGACGAGTATCGAGACCTGTCTTTTGTAAATGTCAACAGGGCTCGAAATTGAGACTTAGCTGTCTGCTGGTTCAGAGGTCGCAATGACGTAACCGAATGAGACGCCACCAAGCTCAAGTTTGGTGATACTTATCTTTTGTAGATGTCAATAAGTATCGAAACCTATCTTTTGTAAATGTCAACAGGGCTCGGTGAGACTTAGCTGTCTGCTGGTTCAGAGGTCGCAATGACATAACCGAATGAGACGCCACAAGCTTCAAAAATTGGTGATACTCGTCTTTTGTAAATGTCGACGAGTATCGAGACCTGTCTTTTGTAAATGTCAACAGGGCTCGGGGTTGAGACTTGGCTGTCTGCTGGTTCAGAGGTCGCAATGACATTACCGAATGAGACGCCACCAAGCTCAAGGTTGGTGATACTTATCTTTTGTAGATGTCAATAAGTATCGAGACCTGTCTTTTGTAAATGTCAACAGGGCTCGGGGTTGAGACTTGGTGTCTGCTGGTTCAGAGGTCGCAATGACATAACCGAATGATACGCCACCAAGCTTCAAAAATTGGTGATACTCGTCTCTTGTAAATGTCGACGAGTATCGAGACCTGTCTTTTGTAAATGTCAACAGGGCTCGGGGTTGAGACTTGGCTGTCTGCTGGTTCAGAGGTCGCAATGACATAACCGAATGAGACGCCACCAAGCTCAAGGTTGGTGATACTTTTCTTTTGTAGATGTCAATAAGTATCGAGACCTGTCTTTTGTAAATGTCAAAGGGCTCGGTTGAGACTTAGCTGTCTGCTGGTTCAGAGGTCGCAATGACATAACCGAATGAGACGCCACCAAGCTTCAAAAATTGGTGATACTCGTCTTTTGTAAATGTCAACGAGTATCGAGACCTGTCTTTTGTAAATGTCAACAGGGCTCGGGGTTGAGACTTGGCTGTCTGCTGGTTCAGAGGTCGCAATGACATAACCGAATGAGACGCCACCAAGCTCAAGGTTGGTGATACTTGTCTTTTGTAAATGTTAACAAGTATCGAGTTTGTAGTGGAATTTGGGAGAAGTCTCGTTTTCACTGGGAGAAACGAGGGAATCACTGTCATAGGTTTAATGTTAACGTAACAGCGAAATGTATTTGTGGTCTTACCATTCTATGGATGAGAATTGGTAAGTGACTTTGGAGGTCTCGCTCTCACGGGGAGAAACGAGGGAATTGCTGTCATAGGTTTAGTGTTAACGTAACAGCGAAATGTGTATGTGGTCTTACCATTCTATGGATGAGAATTGGTAAGTGACTTTGGAGGTCTCGCTCTCACGGGGAGAAACGAGGGGATCAAACGGGAACAGGTCCCTTAGGATTTTTAGCAAACCCCCAGCTGTTAACGGGTTTGATATGCCTTTACCAACTACCGTTTGAGTCGGGCTAGCCATGCTATTGCCCTCAGCATGATGAGTTATCGAGGACTTATGTTGGGCTTAAAGGCCAACATTTTCCTCTATCCTTAATCGTTAAAGGATATTGGATTATCGGGTTAATGTCTGCATAACCCTGATTCTCCTTTAGGATAACCGGTTCACGGCCAGGTTCCTGTTAGTTTATGGCTGTATGATCTCACTTGGAGGAAGAGAAAGGCTCTCTTTGTGTGTACTTTGCACATGAAGGTCTTGATCATAGGTGTAATGTTAACTTGATCATGAGAAGGATCCTTGATTAAGGATAATACTTCTTTAAGAATTTGCCATTGATCGGCATCATGAGTAGGTCGCCATCTGAAGTCACAAGGCGGTATGCTCCGTTTGAATAGACTGTTTCTATTACAAACGGTCCTTCCCATTTAGGCTGAAATTTGCCTTTGGTCTTGTGCGTCATAATCATCGGTCGTCTGACGGCTAAAACCAGGTCTCCTTTTTGGAAGACTCTCTGTTTGACCTTCTTATTGAAGGCTTTTTGAGATTCGAGCTTGATATAGCTCAATATGCTGCTGAGCTTGTAGCCGCTTCTCATCTAAGGCTTCGAGCTCTTGAAGACACAATCGATCATTGTCCTCTAATGAGATCTAGTGGTCAGAGCGACCCGCAATGACGGCATCTGGATTTCCAATGGGATGACTGCTTCGCACCCATATACCAGGGAAAAAGGCGTATTACCTGTCGGTGTTCGAACCGTGGTCCGGTAGGCCCAAAGACATTAACCAAGCTTTTCGTCCCAATCTCGCTTGTTCGAGGAGACGAATTTCTTGAGTAGCTTGATGATCGTTTTGTTGAATGCTTCTGCCAAGCCGTTAGCGGCAGGATTATAGGCAGTTGAAGCCATATTCTGAATTCGGTATTTATCGCAGAACCGATAGAATACTTGGCTTATGAATTGGGGACCATTGTCGTGGATGATCCGCCTAGGGACACCAAATCGATGGATGACATGGTGTTTGATGAAATTACACATTAGAGGTTTTGACTTCAACCAGTGGTATAGCCTCTGCCCACTTTGAAAAGTAATCAGTTATTGCCAGGATGAACCGGTGACCTCTTGTCGAAGAGGGGCTGAATGGCCCTACGACGTCGATTCCCCATGCTTCAAATGGCCATGAAGCAACAGTTGGGTGGAGCAGCTCCGAAGGCTGGTGTATGAAATCCGCATGAATCTGACATGCTTTACACCTTCGTGCGTATTGGATGGCATCGGCTATCATGGTTGGCCAATAGTATCCAAGTCTGTGCAACCTGTCTTTGAGCTTTGGACCTGGCTGATGAGCTCCGCAAATGCCGTCATGCGCTTCTTGGAGTGCTTCCTGTGCCTCTGAATTGGAAAGGCAACGGAGGAGGAGACCGTCATATGAACGACGGTAAAGTGTCTTCAGAGTCGGATCGTAGTAGAACCGGAGAGACCTTCGTCTGATGGACGCCGCTTCCTTGGGATCGTCTGGAAGCAGACCGTGCAAAGCATAGTCGATGAGAGGAAAGCGCCAGTCTCTTGGTTCAAGATCCGTGGAGACATTATAGACTTTTGTGTTCTTAACATATGCTTAGAGCATACCAGATGTCGAGTTGCCACTGTGAGGTGATACTCGGTGTCGGCTGGCAAGGCTAGCGTCGTCGCTAATGCAGCGAGAGCGTCCGCCTTGGTATTCTGAGATCGAGACACATGCCTGATGTAGAAACCTTCAAATAGGTTAGCCAATTCGATGGCTGTATGGTAATAAGGCACCAAGTCCTCATGGCGGACTTCATATTCGCCTTTAACCTGATTGATGATTAGTTTTGAATCGCCATAGCTTCAAGGTTGCGCACCCCCATTCCATGAGCGAGCTGAAGACCAATGAGCAGAGCATTATATTCTGCTACATTGTTGGAGCACGATTCTGTCAGAGAAAATGCTCTGGGCAGGACATGATTCTGTGGGGAGATAAACACAACCCCCACTCCGGCAATAATCTTGCCTTTAGGGCCCATTCGCGATGCTCCATCAAAGAACATCTGCCATACTTCCTATTCTGAGGTTGCATTAGACTCGAAGACCTCATCAGGGATGTCTTCGTGAAGCTTTGAATGTTCCGAAACTGGATGAGCAGCCAAGAACTCTGCAAGAGCCTGGCCTTTAACCGCCTTCTGAGGGGTGAAGATCATGTCGTATTGAGACAATAAAAGTGCCCACTTAGCCAATCTTGAATTCAATAATCCTGGCTTCATCATAAGAAGACGCAATGGGTTTACTCTGGAGATGACATGTATGGTCTAGCCGACCAAATAATGTCGTGTCTTCTGAACAGCGAAGACGAGAGCTAAACACTCTTTCTCGATAGGGTTGTAGCGAGATTCCGCTCCTATGAGAGTTCTGCTCAGATAATAAATGGCTTGGTCGTGACCATTGTCGCCCTTTTGAGCGAGGAGGGCACCGAGGGAGTAGTCCAGAGCTTTTACATAAAGCAAGAATGGTTTCCCTGATGTAGGGGCACCAGGACTGGAGGCTTTGTGAGGTACCTCTTGATGTCTTCATAAGCTTCCTGACAAGCTTGATCCCATACGAAGGAAGCACCCTTTTCATGAGTCGGGTGAACGGCTGACAGCGGCCTGAGAGATTTGCAATAAATCTTCTGATATAGGCCAACCTGCCTTGTAAGCCTCTAAGCTCTTTGAGATTCCTCGGTGGATGCATGCTCTGAATGGCTTTGACTTTGTCTGGGTCGAGATGAATTCCTTTTGATGTGACGATAAACCCAAGGAACTTGCCACTCGATACTCCCAAGAAGGATTTTGTCGGGTTCATTTTCAGTTGATGCGCCCGCATTATGTCGAACATCGTTCTGAGGTCGCGAAGATGTTCATTCTTGTTGCGGCTTTTGACGGCAATATCGTCGACATAGCACTCCACCGTTTTTTCGGAGATGATCGCGGAAGATTGTACTCATTGCCCGCTGATAGGTTGCTCCGGCGTTCTTTAGCCCGAAGGGCATCACGGTGTAGCAGTATACCCCCAAGGGTGTTCGGAACGAAGTATGCTTTTCGTCGTTGGGATACATCTTAATCTGGTTGTATCCTGAAAAGCCGTCAATGAAAGACATCCTTTCGAACCCACATGTGTTGTCGATCATGACGTCGGTGTTGGGCAGTGGAAATTCATCCTGGGACAGGCCGTATTGAGATCACGGTAGTCGATGCAGATCCGTATTTTCCCGTTCTTCTTGAGGACGGGGACGATGTTAGCTACCCAATCTGGATGTTGTTCCTCCCGGATGAAGCCACATGCAATGAGCTTGTGAACTTCGGCTTCAATAGCTTCCATGATGTTCGGGCGAAACTGACGTTGTTGCTGCTTGACTGGCTGACGTCAGGCTTGATGTTTAGACGGTGCATAGCGACCTGTGGATCAAGTCCGGGCATATCTTCGTAGCTCCATGCGAAGACGTCTATATACTCTTTTACGAGTATTATCAATTCCTCCTTTTCTATAAGTGATAGGCTTTCACTTATAAATATGGGTTGGGATGGTCTTGACTACCCAAGTTGATCTGCATCACCTTGTCTTCAATAGGTGGCTCGCGCAGTTCAAATCTCTTTTCCCATTGAAGGTCTAATTGCTGGGCCCATGGTTCCTCGTCAGTGGCTTCTGCGGGCTCCAATTGACTGCTTGAGGTCATATTGACAGTGAGGTTTTCGAACATTCCTCCTATACTGACATCTGAATCCCACTCGGAGGATGAGGCTGAATGTGATGGAATTGGTTCATCGTCTTTGACTTGAATGGTTGCTGACGATGTGGGTGTAACATACCCCAACCCCCTGCGTGTACTATCATAGTAATTTGCAGGCTTCCCTTTAGGCACAAAGTTCCGCATCAAACTGCACCTTCCTTTTCCAAAATTTAGGCCTGCTCCATGGTTCAAGTCGTACCCCATTTTCTTCATAATATGGCGCGCTGGCCGCGCATAATGGAAGAACTATGAGGCGTCTGAGTCTAAGCTCGAATCTGCAGTTGTGGGTCCCGTGGCTGGGTTCTTCCGAAGATTATCGGTGACTGACCTTCTTTGGATGGCGGGATCACCAAGACGGCTCCTTCTGCAGATTCCATGGGCGTACTGGACGCACTTAGCTTGTGTAAAGGCATGTGCAGAGAGCTATCCGTAATGGATTCAAATAGCCCAACACTCGCGGGATAATCAAAAGAAATATTATCATTAATTACCCATTCACCTTCATCCTCTGAAGAGGTATTACATAGGGGATTATTGAGACATGCTATAATTGGTTCACCAATCAGAATGGCTAGCATGCCTGCTTCGGATTCTGAATCCGCCTCGTTGCCACTTTCATCATCGTCCGGCAACGGTTCTTTGAGTGCTCCACCGGTCTCTTGATATAGGAGAGCGTCAGTGAAGTAATTTTCTACCCCTTTGAATGGTTGCTTCCCCGCAAAGACAGTTCGTACTGTCGCATCGTCTTCAACATATTTGAAGCATTGGTGCAGAGTAGAGGGAACGATCCAGTTAGCATGGATCCATGGCCGTCCCAGCAGCAGATTATATGATGTGTCAGCATCAATGACATAGCATGTCACTTCTGACTTCAAGCTCCCGATTCTGCAACGGAGTCGAATTTTCCCCGGTGGATGACTGCTTCCGGCGTTTAAAACCGTATATTGTAGTAGTGGTCGCGGACAACCTGTACAATGGTATGCCGAGGAAGTAGAGAAGCCTTTTGGGGATAATGCTGAGTGCAGACCCCGGATCGACTTGTATTCTCTCGATGCACGTTGAACCGATATATCCGGTGTAGTACAGAGGTCGTTCGTGCTTGTTATCTTTGAGAAGCATATCTTCCGCCGTGAATGTAATAGCGGGCACCTTTGATTGTGCATGATGACATTCCGGGCAAGGAGACTGAACGTCGTCGTTAGGGATTTCAGGCATGCATGTCAGAAAGGATTCTGAATTGGCTAACGCATCCCTGAGTGCTTCTCTTGTTTCTTTCGAGAGGCGAAGGAGCTCGTGTATAGTGATACGAGCTAGGATATTGGCCAGCTGAGCCAATATGTCAAACCGAAAGGGCGTATCAAACCCTTGGCCTGGTGGTTTCTTCAACACGTGGTCGAATCGTACCTCCTTAGGCCTCTCTTTTCCCTTTGCTGGGATTGGAGTGGATGCTGGTGCTTGTACTGACGTCGTTTGCTGTTGTGTCTCGTCAGTAGACTTTTCATACTGCCTCAAGTATGATTTTTTGGATCGGGTCCCCGTCTGTTGAGGCGCGTCGGCTTGCGCTGCGCAAGCATGCTTTTCTTCTTCGGAATCACTGAGGGAAGCCGATGTAAGATTGCCGTCGTCTGGCAGGATGGAGATGACATTGCAAGACTTGCCCTTTGAGTTGGGCTGCTTTGGATCCCGCTGTACGTCTTGGACGAGGTCTGGATGTATCCACATGACTTCTCCTGTCTCCAATGCTAGGGGAACGAGAGCCTTATTGTTTTGAGCTGTAGCTGGAGGATGCTTGACTTCCAACCGTGGTGCAGGGACTGAATAAGTCCCGTCAGGAACTGTGATCTTTGGAGCTTTGCCAAACTCGAGGGTCACCATATTGGCAGTAACCTTCTTTTGCTCCGTCTTCAACGTCAGAACTCCGGCATCGACCAGGGCTTGTATCCTATCCTTGAGGACATAACACTTGTCAGTAGGATGGTGGATCATCCTGTGGTAGAGACAATATTTAGGGTCGTTTGTGCGCCCTATCTCATGGGACGCCGAGCATCTGGCAGCTTCATTTTGTTCCCTTTGTGGAGCAGATGGAATATCGTGACCACCTGATCGTCTTTGAAGGAGTACTGCTTTGGAGGGAACTTAGACTCCTGGCTGTTGGAGACGCTCTTCCTGGCCTTCGACTGCACATCTCCGGATAACTCCACAGACATAGTCTTTTTGCCTTTAGCTTGAGAAGATTGCGGTAGGTCGCTACGCCCTTTGCTGTTCATCCCCCACTTGCCTCTAGGGGCGGATGGTTCGAACTTTTTAGCCGACTTCTCGGCTATCTCAGCTTGTTCGACCAATTCTTTCCAAGTGTGGGCTTTGACAGCCCCCATGCGAACTTCTACTTGGTCTAGGAAGTTGTGTCTGCATGTCTGCAAGAGCATGGGTAATGGCATCCCTGTTAGGCACATCAAGGACAAGTTTCTGAACCGTTCAATGTAGTCACGGACTGATTCGCCCTCCTCTGCACAGTGGAGAGGAGCTTATCCATGGTTACTTCG
The DNA here is from genome assembly GCA_038442645.1 of Agave tequilana. NCBI lineage: Eukaryota > Viridiplantae > Streptophyta > Magnoliopsida > Asparagales > Asparagaceae > Agave > Agave tequilana. Next base: position 57,773 of record JAVJIF010003970.1, on the reverse strand, counting down.
GTATCATCCTCATAGAAATGAGAGAGGAACCGAGTTTCTAGGTCGATCCAGGAGTTGATAGAGCCCAGGGGAAGACTGCGAAACCAGTCAAATGCCACCCCCTTTAAGGTGCCAATGAAAAGCCTAGCCATGACGGCGTCATTGCTCATAACATTACCAGTCTGAGACCGGAAAATAGTAGATGTGCTGATTTGGCGAGCTCTTTTCATCATAGGTATGCAGCGTTGGCGGTTTGAACTTCGTGGATATGGCACCGAATCCCACTCCAGCGGATAAGGACGGACTGCCCCTACTTTCTTTAATTCATCCCTCTGAGCTAGGGATGCAATTTGAGCCTGAAGGCCCTTAAGGACTTCGGCGTCTAGGGAAGAGCCCTCTTTGGATTTCTCCGTCTTTGGCTGCTCATTGCTGAAGTGTTCCTCCTCGTCGTGATTGCTCCCGGCATCATTGTTATTCCGGTTACTAAGGAGTTGAGCGAGCATCTGTTGAATATTATCCAGAGCCTCTTGCTGAGTCTTAGAAGTTTGCTCTTGAGCTTCCAGGCGCCGACGAAAATCGTCGTTGACGTTATCAGCCATATCGACTGATGCTCTGTTTGTTCGCACCGAACTAACTGTCGCCGAAGAGGCATACCCACTATCTTCATCTTCTTCGCCGATGATTGGAGTGATCTCCTGGGCTTGTGACGAGGCTAGGGCCGTCGAGGAAGAAGGCTGTTCATAAGTGTAGGGTATCGCCACCCTGGATCTGGTGTTTCGGAAAACACCTTCTTCATGCACCAAGACTTCGCCTAAGCCTGGGCTGTAATCTGGATCTGGGGACTCTCGTCCTCTTCCGGTCATGTTGACGGATGCAGAGGCTGGATCTCGTGAGGTGCTCCTTTTGCGGTGTTTCCTCGGGGCCTGTACCGATAGCCGATCAAAAACTGACCGTCGTCTTGGAGGCGTGGCGGGGATTGGTCCCAGCTGGCAATGGACCGAGTGGAGTGTCAGCAGCTGATATCCCACTTGTTGACAACAGGGGGAAGAGGTTTGTCTATCCGTCAACAATTTCCTCAAATCAGACCCGGTTGGGTCTCTGCAATCGAGCGCAAAGGCTCTTTGGGTCGCACATAGGACGATGTCCTGTTTCTTTTATCCCTGCAGAAGGGATTAGCACTGAATAGTGCTTCGGTTCCAGCTTCGCCATAAAGCGCGGGCTTAGCGCTTGACGAACTGGAGAGCGGAGCACGCTGCAGTGCTTTACCCGCTATGCTGCTGCGAAGGCAATTGGCCTTAGATAGTACTTTGGCTTCAGCTTCGCGTCACGGACCCTGCGCGTGCGCTGTGGTACAGTAGCTTCGCTCATGAGAACGAGGCCAGCGCGAGGCATTGCTGCTCTTGAATCGGGTGACGGTATGATTGCCGTCTTGATTTTATGATTGGAGCAGGTAGCATCTTTCCTTTTTCTTCGCGAGAAAGGGGCGGTTTAGGCGTAGCTACACCTGAAGCTTCGGTCGGAGACTTCTGTTTAGGCTTCCATACCCGCCTTGGTAGAGGAGACTTAGGTTCATAAGGAACCTGATTAGCCACACGCGAGGCTGAGGGGTGTTGGCAGAATTCTGCTTCCAGTTTTTGTTTTGAAACCTTGGTCGTGGAGACCTTCCTATGCTTCCGTGCTCGAAGCATTGGGCCACCCCAGAGAGGACTTCTTCAAATCTTCCTTGATCGACCTGAACCACCAAGTTCTCACAAGTAAAGGAATCAGACTGCGGACGTGCTTCCTTGTTGCGCCAAATAACCGCAGTAGGTTCGTAGAGAACCTTTTCAGTCTCCGCAGAGACTTTCCTTGAAGATTTAGCCAGAAAGGCTCTGGCTGCACCGGCTTTTCTGAATTCAGAGTTAGACCCGAAGGTCTGTTCGTCGCATTGCGACACTTGATTCTCGGCAGTGGAGAATTTCGTCCCAGCGGAGTCGCCATCTTGTTTTCCATTATGTTTGCAAAGGGGGAAAACTTACAAAAAAGAGTTTGAGGAGCTAAATTACAAGTATTCTTAAAAAGATTACAAGTAGATCTCCTCAGAGATTCTGGAGAAGTGTGCCGATAGGAGTCTGGTCAGCGCGCGATCACTTTGTCCCTTTGACGATGCGAGCGATGAGATTCCCTTCTCGCCTGGTTCGGGGAATCAGAGAATAGACGGTTGGTAGAACCCTCTTGCTGCTTCTCAAAATTGCCTTCAATAAGGAATTCCTTCTCGCCTGGTCCGGAGATTCCTTGAGAAGAAGGACGATGTTAGGGTATCAACACCCTGGCTAGAGAAAGCAATTCTCTAAAAGGTCTCTGAATTCGAGAACGCACGGTGCGTTATGAAGAAGCCTCTGCTTGTGGAGTCCTCTTGTATGCGTCTCTCTCGATCGATCTATCTATCTATCTATTTTCTCTCCTTGTACCCCTGGCGGGCTATTTATAGGGAGAGCAAGGGTATAATCGTTCTTGAAGATATGGAAACAGATTGAATCAAATCTATTTAAATCTGGAAAGTAGCCTTGCTGCGAGGCTAGGATCAGTTTCTGTGAAGCTAGAATTGGCAGGTCGGTGGACCTTCTCGATCTGTTTGATCCTTTCCATATCGTTGGAGGATTTCCCCTGATCTTCTTACTCGTTTTAGAAGAGTCAAGAGATTGTGGCAATCAACTGCCAAATTTGATCTTCTGATTTGATCTTAATTGGATTTGCTCTGATTGGATCCGATCTCATCCAGAGATTTGATTGGTCAAAGGTTGACCATAGCAGACCAATAGCGAAGCTGTCCGCATTGAGCTCGTAGCGAAGCTAGAGGTAGCTTTGGGCGAGTCCGAAAGAAACCCTTTTGGCGGAGCTGGAAGTCCTCTGTGGCGAAGTTATAAGTTAGCTTCCTGGCGAGGCTTTGGATGGCTTCGAGGCGAAGTCGAGTGATATTAGCCTCTCAAGCGAGGCTATCCCTTTGGGCTCATGCGATGCTAAGTGCTATCACCTTAGACCTGCTGAGGTCTGTTTAGAAACAATCTGGGTTCACTGTCTGCTTGCTGGATCAGTGGAGTCCAAGTTGCTTCCTTGTCCCTCGGAGATGGGTGAAAACTGGTCTTCAGCTCGTCTGTCACTTGTCTTTTGTAAATGTCAACAAGTTTAGACATTGTTCGGACCAATAAGAATCTTGTCTTTTAAGTGTCAACAAGTGTACATGAGCTTGGGCAATCCACAAACTAATCTATCCTTTACATTTTATCTAAAAACAAATCCTAACACTTATGATTGAGGTTGAACCTGCACAAAAATACAGAATTTCAGACTTTTATAACAATAGTGCAAGGTGCTCAATTATACCGCTATAGCAAGTGGCTATGCGGGTCGTGATCCACATGGAGGGAATAGCGATGGAAGCTTTTCTCTTTTATACTACAAAGTATGATTAAGATCTTCTTTTAGTTCTTTAAAAGAAAGAGAAAAAAATGGAGTTACAGTTTAAGTTAGAAAAAAAGTGGTAGATCGAGAAGGTGGAGAAAATGAAAGTGAATATGTATAAAAAAATTGAAAAATTGAAAGAAATTTGGAAGATTGTGGTGTTGGTAATTTACACTAAAACTAAAAGAAAGAAAACTAAAACCTAAAAAAGTTGCTTACCTCTTCGGTGCCTCCTTACCTTTGACCCGTATCGACGATGTACCTTTGCTTGAAGGCGAGTAAATTATGACAAATAGGATCTTGGTTATTCCCGTATTACACTATGAATTGAAGGGCAGGCTACACTATCATAGAAATGAATATCCATCACCATAATTGAAGGGGCAGGCTACATTACCATAGAAATGAATATCCATCACCATATGCCATCAATGGCACTTGCAAGGGCAAGGCAACTTCGAGGTTATCAGTTTCATTTGGATCTACAAACACAGAAGAGGGAAGTAAACGAAAACAAGAGTAAAGAAGAAGAAGAAACTTTGTTTCGATTCAAATAATAATAAAAGAAAAGATCACTTACACCGGTATCACCTTCAGTACAAGCTTGCTCTCATTCCTCCATGAAAGTATCTTCTCCTCTTAGTTACATAAATAAAATAAAAATTACATGAAAGAAAATAAAAATCCTAAGTTACAAACTACAAATTAGCTTAAATTCTACTCTCTGCTTGGTCGTTCCTTCTAGTCTCTGGAAAATCCTGTATTTATAGGCAAAACCCAAGAGGAGAGACGTAAGAAGATAGGGGAGCAAACGTTCCCCTAACTCTCTAACAAAGCTGCGAAAACGCGGCTAATGCCGTGTTTTCATGGCCTTGTTATGGCCAGGTGGCCACAGCCGAGGGGTGGAGCTGCCTGGTTTCGTGATCTGAGGTTATCTCCTCTTGGATTTGCCGTTTAGGGTCTTGGATTTGACAAAACCTCCTTTTATCTTCAGCTTAACCAATTGATTTGTGATGATTTGATGTAACTGGTTTTCAACCAACTTTATCTTCTCTGATTCACCCTGATCTACCCTGATTTTTGATTTCGAATTAATTCTGAATTAAATCAGAATTTTGATGGGCTTTTAGGCTTTTCTCTTCCCTCTCCTTTAGCAATAAGCCTACATATAAATTAGACAATAAATAAGATTTAAAAGTAGAGTTTATTTTATAATATGTATAAGAATATAATAATAATTATGCAATATCAGTGACCGATCACACCCCCATACCTATCTTTGCTCGTCCTCGAGCAAAACAACAAAATTAAATTAAAGATTATTAGACCACGTTCGCATGTCACGCGATTGCACTGAGCATATGCAATAAGTCGTTAAACCTCTAGGTTTTCCCTAGAGAACGAGTTTTGTCTCGTGAGGGTTTTTAGTGAATTACACCACAAAATCCATAAAGAAAAGAAAAATGTTAGTATATTAAAAACACATTTTGAAAGAGAAAAATATTCGAAATATTATTGTAAGAATTAAGTAATCTATAAGTTATAAGAAAATCAAAATTTTCATTCCTAAACTTAGTCTCTATTCAAAAATTTGTTATCAATCAAAGTAAGGAGTCAATTGTATTTCTCATCTAGTCTATTACTTTATCCTAAGTCATATGCACCTTTGTGACCGTGAAATTTTTGACTAAGGGTTCTTTAACTCTAACTCTTATGCCTTATTTATTTATTTTTTATTTTGGTGGTACTATTTCTTAGTTCTATTAGGCTTTCTAATCTGCCTATGTAACTAGCCTTTAATCGGTGACTCTCAAACCAAACGGTCTTAGGGCACTGGGAGAGAAAACACCCCAAGGACTTAAGGACTCGAACAAACAAGGCCACAAAACTAAGAATTTTATTATATGAACCGCTTTTAGGCGTGAATACTTATGCTTTATGAGGCACAAATACCCAGCTTAATCAGAGAATTTATATATATATATATATATATATATATATATATATATATATATATATATATATATATATATTCTTTTTTATCTAATCATCTTTTGCATAAATACCTAGGCTTGCTTAGGTCAAAACACCTAGCTAATCAATAATTAGATTTATTTATTTTTTATAGATATATATATATATATATATATATATATATATATTTATAACGCATAAGGATCTTTATTTTTTGAACCCTAATTTGTAAGTGTATAAAGTGCGCATATTTCATCAAGGCAAAGATCAAAACTAAATTACTTTGACAAATTTTCTTCCTACCCCTAAAAATCAAACAAATAATCTTATTTTGACCAAGTATAAGAAATCTTAATTATGATTATCCTATTCCTTAAAATTGACTTAATTTCTTACAAAAAATATGTCAAAATATTGTTTCGATTTTCAAAAAGTTTTTTAAAGTAAAGAAAATGTTAATAATAATTTTTTTGTTTAAAAAAAAAAGGAAAACCTAAGTTATGTTAGAACCCTCCCCCACACATATCTCATGCATTGTCCTCAATGTATGAATTAATGCATAGATGCATGAAAAAGAATAAAGGGAGGAAAATATTACCTTAAGGTGGTAGTCCCGGTGGTGGTCTGATTGGTCCATGACATGCAGCCCAATCTAATTTGTGTGGAGTTCGGAGGAACCCACTAGAAACCTCTCTAATATAACCCACTAAATTGTTGTATATATGAACGATTTTTATTAAAAATTTTATCCCATCTAATTTTCAAATTTTACAAATAATTTCGGAGTCAATTTTATCAACACTCTTGTCCTAAAATGGAGTGTGAAAAGATGAAATGATTGACTTGGACTTAGGAAGTACATGAACTAATACCGACTCAGGAAAGTTACTTAAGTCAAGTAAAGGTTTAGGAGTCGAGATTGGTTCAAGAAGTGGGTCCAAATCAAGAAGTTGAAACTCAAGTCCACATTCATTTTCCAACAATGGAATGTGATTTAATATTGTGATTCAAGTTCAAGAATGACAGGTGTGGGAATCAAAACTGACTCTAAAATATTTCTCATGTTGGGTAACAAATAGGAGTCAATATTGATTCAGGAATTTGAACTGGATAACAAATTTGAGAATCTAGGTCACATTTCTCATTGAGTTCAATTTCATAAAAATGAGAACTTGCCAATTTGTCAATGGGACTTTCAAAAGTATGAAATTGGTCAAAGTTGAATATGAGATCATAAAAGATTGGTGATTCAATTTCGTGATGAATTGGCACAGGATCCAATGTTGACTCAGAAAAAAGATAAAAATTAGGTAAAGACACCGGAGTCATTATTGAATCAGGAAGTAGAATTGAATTACTAAGTTTAGATTCAGGATCATATTCATTCTCAAGTCAATTTCAGGAAAGAGATAACTTGCCAAAATGTCAATTTCATTTTCAAAATTTCGGGTTTGGGCAAGTTCAAATGGGTGTGCTAAAATGAAATCTTGTTTTCCAAAACAACATGATTCTTCAGCTCTAACAGAATGGTTAGTGACATCAGAAATGGTCAAACAGTGAGAATGAAGAGTTTGGACTATTATATCTATGTCATGATTACGAGCGATTTGAGCCTGAGTCATGGCTTCAAGCATCTTTCATAGTCGATTGGTTCATTATTTTTTTGCGATTGGACTTGAAAAGATGAAGTTTTGGAATTTGTGGTGAAATTGTGAGTCCGTCAGATTTGTGATTGTTGCTTGGACTCACGCATACTCATTTCCAAGGTTGATGGTTTTTGTTTTGAACTAGTGGAATTGAGTATGAATCTTGGAAATATTGTGAACAAAGTGGATAAGGAGGACAAGTTGGTTCAAAATTAGACTCTGGGGAGATGAATCCCCATTGACTCTATGAAGAGTTGAAATTATTTTTGAAATTATGGTCATAAGATTGTGGGCATGGATTATATTGATTCGGATAAAACCAATCCGGCACACTAGGTGGTTAAGTTATGATATGCCGGGTTGATAATATCCGAAAAAGAGGTCGGGTTGTAATATGGATTACCATTAAAATTAGAAAAATTATTTTATAAGCCATATTACACCGGAAATGTCAAACATAAACAAAGAAAAGTAAACAAATAAAAAGAAAAAATCTAACGAAGTTAGGGTAAACCTTAGACCTAGACGACTCCTAACTGGTTAGACTGTCCACAGGGGGTATATTGCTGAATCTGACCACAAGTTAATCAGCCAGGTAGGGGTAAGATTGGTGGGAGGTATCCGCGCAAAAGCGACGGGCCTAATTAAGCCAAACCATCACCCTTCGAGGTTTCGCCCCTCAATCCCCAACCTTAGTCACCGATTTGCCAAGAGTTAGATTCAAATCAACTTTCCCTTTAGGTCAGTCTCCTATTTGAGTCTGAGATGCCCCTAGGGCCAACGTCTACTCAGTTTTAGTTAGGCTTGGGTTAGTGAGTAAGGATATTATTTGTGGGCTAAGAGAGGGTAATGACTTCTCCACCATATCTTATTTATAGGACAAGCTCTTAAATCAATTTAGTGCAGTGTACAAGTATATAGAAAAAAGAAACAATGAAGCAATATTTCATATAAGAATGACCTTTATACTAAATGCTATGCACACATACCTGGCTCCAACACTCTTCAACAGTAAATAGAAAATGTAATGAAATAGACACGTACCTAAATGCAAAGTCTAAATCATTTTTAGCATTTACAATCAACTTTTTACCGTTGTATTAGAAATGTATATACAGTGAGTCAAGTAAGAAAATAAATGCTACAGATATTAAACTATGCAATTCAGCCAACTTGCAGAAAATATAGGTTAGTAGTTCACTCAGATTGCCACAGGAATGTAGCATATCTGAGGGCTTCTGAGCTCCGCTTTCTTGAGCAGAGTGCAGGGCCACTTATATGGCCACTGCAGCAAAAATTTCTTATTTGTTAAATCTATACACCAAGAATAAAGAAGAAAGTTAAAAAAAAAATGTAAACTAAAAAGAGAATTACTTACCGTCCCTCCGCGGCAACGGCGCCAAATTTTATTGAGGTTGAACCTGCACAAAAATACAGAATTTCAGAACTTTTATAACAATAGTACAAGGTGCTCAATTATACCGCTATAGCAAGTAACTACCACAAGGAGGGACTAGCGACGAAAGCTTTTTTTAATAAATTCTCTTTTATGCTACAGAGTATGGTTAAAGATCTTCTTTCAGTTCTTAAAAGAAAAGAGAAAAAATAGAGTTATAGTTTAAGTTAGAAAGAAAGTGGTAGATCGAGAAGATAGTGAAAATGAAACTTGATATGTACAAAGAAATTGAATAAGATTGAAAGAAATTTGGAAGTTTGTGGTGTTGATAATTTACACTAAAATTAAAAGAAAAGAAAACTAAAACCTAAAAAAATTACTTGCCTCTTCGGCGCCTGCTTACCTTTGACCCGTGTCGACGATGTACCTTTACTTGAAGGCGAGCGAAGTATGACAAATAGGATCTTGGCCATTCCCGTATTACACTATGAATTGAAGGGGCAAGCTACACTACCATAGAAATGAAAATCCATCACCATAAGCCATCAACGGCATTTGGAAGGGCAAGGCAACTTCGAGGCTATCGGTTTCATTTGGATCTACAAACAGGGAAGAGGGAAGTAAACAAAAATAAGAGTAAAGAAGAAGAAGAAACTTCGATTCGATTCAAATAACAATGGAAGAAAAGATCACTTACACCGGTGTCACCTTCAGTACAAGCTTGCACTCATTCCTCCATGAAAGTATCCTCTCCTCTCAGTTACATAAAGAAAATAAATATTACATGAAAAAAATAAAAAACCTAAGTTACAAACTACAAATTAGCCTAAATTCTACTCTCTTCTTGGTCGTTCCTTCTGGTCTCTAGAAAAACCTGTATTTATAGGCAAAATCCAATGGGGAGAGACATAAGAAGATAAGGGGAGCAAACACTCCCCCTAACTTTCTAACAAAGCTGCGAAAACGCGGCTAAGGCCGCGTTTCTGCGGCCTTGCTCTGGCCAGGTGACCACAGCCGAGGGGTGGAGCTGCCTGGTTTCCTGATCTGAGGTTATCTCCCTTTGGATTTGCCGTTTGGGGTCCTGGATTTGACAAAACCTCCTTTTATCTTCGGCTTTAATCAATTGATTTGTGATGATTTGATGTAACTAGTTTTCAACAGACTTTATCTTCTCTGATTCGCCCTGATGTGCCCTGATTTTCTGATTTCGAATTAATTCTGAATAAATTCAGAATTTTGATGGGTTTTAGGGCTTTTCTCTTACCCCTCCTTTAGCAATGGGCCTACATATAAATTAGACAATAAATAGGATTTAAAAGCAGAGTTTATTTTATAATATGTATGAGAATATGATAATAATTATGCAATATCAACGACTGATCATCTTACAAAACTAGACTCAAGTCTTGAAACCTTCTCTTGAAAATCTTCTTCTCCTTCTTGACTTGGTCCAAACCTGATCCAATGAGCTAGACTCCTCTTGAGTACTTGATGCGATCTTAATGCGCAAGCTCTTGAATCAACATGTGCTAGCTTCAAAACTTGACTTTGAATTTTTGTTGAAGCTAAACACTGACTAAGATCTTGATTATTGATTGAGGCAAAACCTGCACAAAAAATACGAAATTATAGAACTTAAGATTAGGAAATGTGCAAGTGCTCAATTCTTCCGCTATAGCAAGTGGCTATGCGGGTCGTGATCCACAAGGAGGGTTTGCGATGGAAGCTTTTACGGTTCTATTGAAATCGTTAAGACGAAAAGCGAAAGTTCTTCTCTGTTTTTAAAGTTAAGAAAAAGAAAAAGAAGTAATGGTTAAAGTTAGGAAGAAAGTGAGAGATGAAGAAGGTGGAAAATTAGAAAAACGATGAAAAGCGACTATGTACAATGAAGTGGAAAGAAGAGTTGGAGGAGGTGGTGTTGATCTATACTAAAGAAAGAAAAGAAAAGAAAGAAAGAAAAGTGAAGAGATACTTACCGAGGTTGAGTGATGACTTACTTGGAAACCTTTTTGCAAGTTCTACCTCTTTGCTTCGGAGGCGTTCAACGCATAGATCATAAACTCGAGCTCGGTCCCCGTGCACATTATATCGTCAAGCGTAAGAAGAACGAAGTGATGCGAGCTTGGAAGAGGAGAACGTCTTCATGAACTATCGCTGGCTCTCACGTAGCTTAGTGATACTTGCTTTGGAATTCACTTGTAAACTCAACACATACAATCAAAGGTAAAGTAGAAGAGGAGGAGGAAAGCAAAACAAAAAGGAAGTAAAGATACAAACATAAACAAATGTTACCTTTATTGCTTACTGAGACAATGAAAGAAAGGAGGAGGGTACATCGTCGGTGTCACTCTCAACTTCAGCCTCTCTCTCTTACTTACATGAATCATCATCTACCCTAAGCTACATACAAGTTACATAAAACTAAACTACAAAATGGAAAAACTAGTCTAAAATCCTAATCTGCATTGGCCTCCATTTTCAGTGCACAATATGGCCTTTTATAGGCAGAAACCCTAACAACCAAGATCCCGGGGAGGTCGGGGGAGTTCACGCTCCCCGTAACTCCCCAGGATTGCCGCGGAAACGCGGCTTTTGCCGCGTTTCCGCGGCAAGGGTGTGGCCAAGTGGCCACACCCTGTTGGTGGGTCTGTCCGGGGTCTTCTTCGGACTTTATCCTTTGTTAGTTTTGTCGTTGGAGCTCCGGATTCTGACGAAATGGCCTTGGATTTCATGGCTTTAACCGATCGATTCTGAGAGGATTCTTCTCAACCGGTTTCAACCTCTTGATTTTGCCCTGATTTTATGTGTGCGAATTAACTCTGATTTAATTCAGAATTCTGGTGGGCTTTTGGGCTCATTTCTCTTCATCTCCTTAAGGATTGGGCCTGCAAATAAATCAAACAATTAATTAGGACAATGCAGGCTTTTATTCTAAAATAAGTATGGAAATGTGACATTAAATATGCAACAATAGTGACCAATCACACCCCCATACCTATCTTTTGCTCGTCCTCGAGCAAAACAACTAAACTATACTAGAGATTATTAGACCACTTTCGCAGGTCACGCGATTGCACTGAGCATGTGCAACAAGCCGTTAAACCTCTAGGTTCCCCCTAGAGGACGAGTTTTGTCTCGTGAGGGTTTTCAGCGGATTGCACCCACAAAATCCATAAAGAAAGGGAAATAAAGAGTTAGTATTTTCGAAAAGCATTTTGAAAGAGAAAAATATTTGAAATATGATTGTAAGATCTAAGCAATCTATAAGTTATAGGAAAACCGAATTTTTCATTCCTAAACTTAGTCTCTATTCAAAAATTTGTTATCAATCAAAGTAAGGAGTCAAATTGTACTTCTCATCTAGTCTCTTACTTTACCCTGAGTCGTATGCACCATCGTGACTGTGAAGTTTACTAAGGGTTCATTAACTCTAATTCTTATGCCTTATTTATTTATATATACTTTTTTTTTTTTGTGTGGTATTATTCCTTAGTTCTATTAGGCTTTCTAATCTGCCCATGTAACAAGCCTTAATCGATGACTCCCAAACCAGACGGTCTTAGGGCACCAGGTGAGAAGACACCCCTAGGACTTAAGGACTCGAGCAAACAAGGCCACAAAACTAAGGATTTTATTATATGAATCCCTTTTAGGCGTGAATACTTATGCTTTATTAGGCACAAATACCCAGCTTAATCAGAGGATCTAATCATCTTTCGCGTAAATACTAAGGCTTGCTTAGGCCAAAGCACCTAGCTAATCAATAATTAGATTTATTCATTTTTTTTCTTTTTTTTTTCAAACTTATCTAATTATCTTTAGCATAAATACTAAGGCTTGCTTAGGCCAAAGCACCTAGCTAATCGATAATTAGACTTATTCATATATTTATATATATATATATATTTTTTATAAGGCATAAGAATCTTTGTTTTTGAACCCTAAGTGTGTAAGTGTATGAAGTGTGCATATTTCATCAAGGTAAAGATCAAGACTAAATTACTTTGACAAATTATCTTCCTAACCCTAAAAATCAAACAAATAATCTTATTTTGACCAAGTATAAGAAATCCTAATTTGGATTTTCCTATTCCTTAAAATTAACTTAATTTCTTACAAAAATAAGTCAAAATATTGTTTCTATTTTTCAAAAAGTTTTTAAAAGTAAAGAAAAATGTTAATTTTTTTTTTTAAATTTTTTTTTTTTAAAGAAAAAGAAAAGTTATGTTAGACCCTCCCCCACACCTATCTCATGCATTGTCCTCAATGTATGAATTAATGCATAGATGCATGAAAAAGAAGAAAGGGAAGGAAAATGGTTACCTTAAGGTGGTGGTTCCGGTGGTGGTCTGATTGGTCCACGAAACATGGCCCAATCAACTTTTCTTGGGTCTCGAAGGAACCCACCAGCACTATCTTTAATATGACCCACTAAAAAGATAAATCCATTAAGGATTTTTATTAAATATTTGACCCCATCTAATTTCCAAATTCCATAATTGATTTCGGAGTCAAATTTGTCAACCACCTCGTCCCAGAATGGAGTATGAAATGATAGAACAATTGACTTGGACTCAGGAAGGACAGGAACTAATACCGACTCAGGAAGGTGACTTAAGTCAAGTAAAGGTTCAGGAGTCGAAATAGCTTCAAAAATTGGGTCCAAGTCAAGAAATTGAAACTCCAGTCCACATGTATTTTCTAATAATGGAATGTGACTTAATGTGGGTGATTCCAGTTCATGAATGATAGGTGGAGGAATCAAAACTGACTCTAAAACATTACTCAAGTTTGGTAACACAACAGGAGTCAAGATTGATTCAGAAAGTTGAACTGGATCACAGATATGAGAATCTAGGTCACATATCTCATTGACTTCAATATCAAAAAATTGAGAACTTGCCAATTTGTCAATAGGATCTTCAAGAGTGTATAATTGGTCAAGTTCAATATGATCCTCACAGATGGGTGATTCAATTTCATTATGGATTGGTACAGGATCCAATGTTGACTCGGGGAAAAGATCGAAATCAGGTGAAGATACCGGAGTCATAATCGAATCAGGAAATGGAATTGAATCACTAAGTTGGGGTTCAGGATCATAATCATTTTCAAGTTCTATTTCAGGGCAAGGAAAACTAGCCAAACTATCACTATCATGTGGAGTTTGGGTAAGTTCACATGGTTGTTCTGAAATAGAATCTTGATTTCCAAAACAATATGACTCTTTGGCTCTAACAGAATGGTAAGTGACATCAGGACGGTGGGAACGTAGAGATTCGACCATCATATCTATGTCACGATTTCTAGCATTTTGAGCATGAGTCATGGCTTCTAGCATCTTTTCATAATTGATGGGTTCATTGTTTTGATGAAAAGATGAAGAGTTGTCTTGGAAGTGGTATTGAAATTGTGAGTCCATCAGATTTTGGGATTTGTGTTTGGACTCACGCATACTCCGTTCCAAAATTGATGGTTTCCTATTTTGGACGGGTGGAACTGAGTATGACTCTTGAACATAATGTGGACTGAGTGGAGAAGGAGGGCAAGGTGGTTGGAAATTATGCTCGGGGGAGGTGAATCCCCACTGACTCGGTGAAGAGTTGAAATCATTATGGAAATTATAGTTATTAGATGGGGGGTATGGGTCATATTGATTCGGATAAGACCAATCCGGCACACTAGGTTGGTCAAAGTTATGATATGCCGGGTTGGTAATATCCGAAAATGAAGCCGGTGTGTAATATGGATTATTATTGTAGTTGAAAAAATTATTATTATAATCCATATCACACAATAGAATACAAACAAAGAAAAACAAACAAATAAACAAACAAAAAAAAGAAAAAATTCTAGCCTAAGTTAGGGTAGACTTAGGACCTAGACGACTCCTAACTGGTTAGACTGTCCACGGGAGGTCTAATGTAGACTTTAACCACAAGCTAATCAGCCAGGTCAGGGCAAGGTTGGTGGGAGGTTTTCCGTCAAAGACGTTCCTTAATTAAATAACCACCAACCTTCGGGCTTTCGGCCCTCAATCCCTTTCCTAGACACTGATTTTGCAGGAGTTAGATTCCAACATTTTTCCCCCTTAGGATAATCTCCTAATTGAGTCCGAGATGTCCCTAGGGCCAACGTCTACTCGATTTTAGGTTAGGCTTGGGTTAGTGAGTGCTTGGATTCTGATTTTTGGGCTAAGGAAGGGTGATTAAATCCCCACCTTATCTTGTTATGGGTTAGTGCCCTTAAGATGATTTTGTGCAAGGTGTGCAAGATAAAGAAAGTAACATTCAAAAGCAAATATCACCCAAGAATGTTTCCTATGCTATATGCTATGCTTACATACCTTGTCTCCAGCACTCTTCAACAGTAAAAAAAATAAATGAATTGAAAAGAACGCGTGCCTAAAATGCAAACGTCTAATCAATTTTTAACTTTTGCAACAAACTTTTTACTGTTGATTATTAGCAGGTTTTTGTGATGGCATATAAGAAATAAATAATTGCAGAAAACTATAATTTGCAAAGCTAGCAGCCCTGCAAAAATCTGTTAGTAGTCAACTCGTCCTTGCCGCGGATCCGCGGCTTTTGCCGTGGAAATGCGGCAATTCAGAGGGCCCTTGGTCTTTGCTTTCTATAGCAAAGGCCTAAGGCCACTTATATGTTACTGCAACCTTAAATTTTAGCTTTGCTTGCCCTGAACCTGCAACAGAGAAGAAAATTCGTTTAGTTCTAAAAAAATTCAGATTTCAAAAAAAAAAAAAAAAAAAAAATTTCAGATTTCAATAAAAAACATGTTACCCTCCCCGGCAACGGCGCCAAAATTTGATTGAGGCAAAACCTGCACAAAAAATACGAAATTATAGAACTTAAGATTAGGAAATGTGCAAGTGCTCAATTCTTCCGCTATAGCAAGTGGCTATGCGGGTCGTGATCTACAAGGAGGGTTTGCGATGGAAGCTTTTACGGTTCTATTGAAATCGTTAAGACGAAAAGCGAAAGTTCTTCTCTGTTTTTAAAGTTAAGAAAAAGAAAAAGAAGTAATGGTTAAAGTTAGGAAGAAAGTGAGAGATGAAGAAGGTGGAAAATTAGAAAAACGATGAAAAGCGACTATGTACAATGAAGTGGAAAGAAGAGTTGGAGGAGGTGGTGTTGATCTATACTAAAGAAAGAAAAGAAAAGAAAGAAAGAAAAGTGAAGAGATACTTACCGAGGTTGAGTGATGACTTACTTGGAAACCTTTTTGCAAGTTCTACCTCTTTGCTTCGGAGGCGTTCAACGCATAGATCATAAACTCGAGCTCGGTCCCCGTGCACATTATATCGTCAAGCGTAAGAAGAACGAAGTGATGCGAGCTTGGAAGAGGAGAACGTCTTCATGAACTATCGCTGGCTCTCACGTAGCTTAGTGATACTTGCTTTGGAATTCACTTGTAAACTCAACACATACAATCAAAGGTAAAGTAGAAGAGGAGGAGGAAAGCAAAACAAAAAGGAAAGTAAAGATACAAACATAAACAAATGTTACCTTTATTGCTTACTGAGACAATGAAAGAAAGGAGGAGGGTACATCGTCGGTGTCACTCTCAACTTCAGCCTCTCTCTCTTACTTACATGAATCATCATCTACCCTAAGCTACATACAAGTTACATAAAACTAAACTACAAAATGGAAAAAACTAGTCTAAAATCCTAATCTGCATTGGCCTCCATTTTCAGTGCACAATATGGCCTTTTATAGGCAGAAACCCTAACAACCAAGATCCCGGGGAGGTCGGGGGAGTTCACGCTCCCCGTAACTCCCCAGGATTGCCGCGGAAACGCGGCTTTTGCCGCGTTTCCGCGGCAAGGGTGTGGCCAAGTGGCCACACCCTGTTGGTGGGTCTGTCCGGGGTCTTCTTCGGACTTTATCCTTTGTTAGTTTTGTCGTTGGAGCTCCGGATTCTGACGAAATGGCCTTGGATTTCATGGCTTTAACCGATCGATTCTGAGAGGATTCTTCTCAACCGGTTTCAACCTCTTGATTTTGCCCTGATTTTATGTGTGCGAATTAACTCTGATTTAATTCAGAATTCTGGTGGGCTTTTGGGCTCATTTCTCTTCATCTCCTTAAGGATTGGGCCTGCAAATAAATCAAACAATTAATTAGGACAATGCAGGCTTTTATTCTAAAATAAGTATGGAAATGTGACATTAAATATGCAACAATAGTGACCAATCAATTATATATCTAAAACTAAATAGACACAAGATCATTAGTACTATAACTATATAACTTAATCATCATCAAAATTAGAGTGATGGGCCTTTGGGCCAACACTATTTTGGATAGTCACATTTCATTGATGGCAAAAGAATGTGAAATTAAATTCTTTAATTTCGACTCAACTCCTGAACAAAAATTGACTCTGGAACTCAAAGTTAATTTTTTCGAGTTAGTAATGGTTCCTGATCTTATCACTCTTGAATCCAAGTCAATATCACTCTTGAATCCAAGTCAACCATTCCACCAATTCACATTCTTTTGTTGGACATAGGTATAGACCATAACGACTCAGTGATGATTTTTCAAGATTGATCATGTAAAGGGAATAATTTTCATGATAGGATCTTGCATGATCCTATTCATATTGGGGATTATAAATATGTAAATAGAAAAGATGTCAATAAAGGTGGGTTCCGTGAACCTCCATATTATCTTGATTTGGTAGCAACCCTTGGCCTAATCCGGCCACCACCGGAACCACTAACTTAAGTTAATATTATCCTTCCCTTTTTTAATGCATTTATGCATTTATTCATACATTGAGAACAATGCATGAGATAGGTGTAAATTACCTAGAGGGGGATGAATAGGTGATGTGCTAATCTAATGTCAAATAGTGCGAAATTAAAAACTATTATGCAAACTAAAACTACACACAATGTATAACCAAAGAGTGAAGTCGAATTCCCGGTGAAGGACTCTGGACTTTCTCCTCACGATTCCTCTAAATTAAGAGTTGAGGTACTATTATAGCTCTCTTAGTTGAATACTAGTGTGAGCGCAATATCAAGCATGCAATGAATGTATAAGGAATAAGAGCATGCAAAATACTAAACAATCCCAAGCATTTATGATAATTAAGCACAAGTAAATATAAGCATATAAAGATAAGAACAATATGAACAAGTAAGATATTAAACACAAATGAGTTAAGAGAGAGATGAGCAATCGCAAACATGAGAGAATTATTTTAAGGTTCGAGCCACTTGCTCTACGTCCCCGCTCTTCACCCCAATGAAAGATTTTTACTATAATCGATCCTACAAGATCACTCAGTGCTGCAACACCTTCAACGAGCTCCCTCAAGAATTCTTTGACCTGCAAGTTCCTCACTTGTTCCTGCAAGAACAACACGTGCGAACCTGCAAGCTCACCGAGGCCGCAGCTCTATAACTCCTCCAAATTACAGAATGGAACACTTGGTAATCTCTTCTCTTGATCACCAACAAACACTCTCACAACAAGGATCCATTAGGATAGATATAGCCATGAAAATGCTCAAGCTTGTGTGAGAAAACAAAATAGATTGAAGAGGTAGAAAATTCAAGAAAACCCTTATGAAAACTCAAGATAAACACTCTTGATAAACTCTCTGTTTGATATGAAGTTAAGCTCAAAATCTTGTTGGAAAAACTCTGTAGAAGATAGAAAAAACATGCTCTAAAAGCTTGTGAAAATCTTACTCAAAATTGGCCAAAAGATCCCATATAAATAGGGATTTAGAAACTAGCCGTTGAGCTCAGTTTTCTGGCCAGAAAGGCCTGTCGGTCGACCGGCGGGTAGATTGGCCAACGGTCGATTTTTCAACTGTTGGGGATGTCAGTCGACCGCCCCAAATACAGAGAATAGAACTTCTCTGTCGGTCGACGCTCGGTCGACCGACACCTATCCGAGACTTGGGTAGGGCCAGTCGATCGATCGTTCGACTGACAGATCTGTGGGCTATGCATGTGTGCACGACGATCGACCGCTAGGTCGACCGCAAGTAGCCTTAGATCCAAATTTTCTGGTTTAAAGATCTTTTAAAATCCCTTTTAAATACCAATAAAATTTTCATAAACCCCACAAAAATAAGTTCATTGAAACACTATGAAGATATGTGCGATAAAAAATCAACATATATTACAAATATGTTGAGCTATTTTTGAGGTAAAGAATTTAAAGCTTAAATCGAAACCGGTATTTTTTCAAAAATCAAATTCTAAATGAAAAACTGATTTTTCCAAAACTTATTCAAATAGAAAAATAAGATAATGAAACACATTTGAAGCATAGTGTGTATGAAAATATCCAATACACGTAATAGATGAATTATACTTGTTCTTGACAATAAGCTCCAAAATACGTTTTGATAAGTACAAAACTATAAACTCATGAATTAAACTCATCAAAATAAATTTCTAAACAATATGAAGTAACAATGTATATGGATGAAATCCAATACACATATAAATCATGAAAACTTGTTTTGATAAAATCTATACATGAAAACAAAAGATGTATTCTTTGAAGCTCAAAATCAAAATCAAAACTAAAACTATTTGTTATGAAAATGATATATAATTTTTTTTTGTGTGTGTAAGAGCTTGAGCAATCCACAACTAATTTATCGTTTACATTTTATTTTGAAACAAAAATTTTAAACTTACAAACTAGAATTCAAGTCTTCTTGAAAATCTTCTTCTCCATCTCGACTTGATCCAAACTTGATCTATAAGCTAGACTCCTCTTTGAGTACTTGATGCGATCTTGAAGCGCGAGCTTTTGAGTCAACACGTGCTAGCTTCAAAACTTGACTTCGAATCTTTTGTTGAAGCTAAACACAGAATAAGATGTTGATTGAATATCTGAAACTTAATAAACATAAGATCATTAGTACTATAACTATAGGAGCTAATCATTATCAAAACTAGAGTGATGGGCCTTTGGGCCAACAATCCCCCTTTTTGATAATGACAAAACTCATAGATTTATATATGCATGGATTCTAGATAAGCTTCATAAAAGCTCCCTCTTAACTCATGCATAGCAAAAATATATACATATTCAATAAAGATCATGGTACCAATCATAACAAACAAATAGATATGCAATGTTAGCTCTAGATACCAATATATCAAAACATGATATTGATTGGTACTAAACAAGGTACAAGAAGTTATTGCACAAGAACTAGGTATAAAAGATATGGTTCAATGTTTAGAGTTCACCTTTGGTTCTTGTTCACTTCGAATATGTAATTGATATACCTTGTCCCAATCTTCCGCTATAGCATAAAGCTATACCGAGTCGAACCACAAAGAGAGCTAGCGTAGAAGCGTTACGATACTCGTGAGAAAAAGAAAACGAGAATTCTTCTCTTGCTTAAAAGAATGAATAAAACACAAATAAAGGAATTAAAGAGTGTATGGATATGTTCATGGTGGTGAGTGAAAAGAAATCAAGAAGAGGTTTGTTGTATTCACACTAAAAGAAAAGAAAACTTTAGAAAACTTGAATGAAAGAAAACCATGACTAGCTAACCTTAACTACCTTGCCAAAACATACTAAACTCCTTGATAGTGATGCATGCCTCATGTTGATTCATTGGCATGAATATGTCTTGCTTGTTGGTCTAATTACTTTCTCACTTGGATGATGGGGATTCATTCTTGGACTTGTCTTGTAGCCTCCATAGATGGTCATCGGCCTACAAATTAGACTTTCAATAATGGAAACAAAAGAGCTACACTCAAGGGATGCTAATGAATAGGCATACAACATTCAAGAATCGACATAATGAAGTTGTACAACAAATAGCATATTGGTGATTCATCTCCATGTTCCATCAAGGCACTAGTTCAAAGACTAGGCTCCAAGTGAGGCACACATGAATCATATGGAGAATTACAACAAGATACTTGCCAAGAAATGAAAAGAAACCCATCGGAGAAGAGAAAACCATACAAATTGCAAGATGAAGTAAAGCAATCACCCATGAGTTAGAAGTTAGCAAGGTAGTGGTTAGCTAGTACATGGAGAAAGAATTAGCTACACATCATTACAAAAGAAAAGCTAAACATGAATTAAATTGCAAGAAAGTAAACAAAGCAAGTAAGGAAAGAAATCAAACTAGAATCAAGCTCAAGTAGAGAAGTAGAGAATGGATCAATCCTTGTATAGCTCCAAGTTGTCACTCCTTGATGATACAAGCTCTCTCTCTCTTACAACTCTCTCTTGCAATGAAATATAGGGAGAAGAAGATCATAGAGAGCTACAAACCCTAAACAAAAACTAACAAAATACAAAACTTTGAACTAATCTCTCTCTCTTCTCTGATCAGTTTTTGTACGCAGGTCCAAGTGAGGTATTTATAGGCCCAAGAGAGAATCTTCGAGATCAAGTTTGTTGCCACAAAATCTGGGATCTCAACGGCCTAGATCTGCTGCGCCCTTGCCGCGGATCGCGGCAAGATCTGGGCCGTTGAGCCCAGATTTTCTGGTGAGATCTTCTTGTTAGGTTGTTAGCCACGTGGACTACTTGGATTCTCCAATTGGCGCGCGGATCTCTCTAGATCTGGATTTGAATTTGGCTTTATCTTAATCATGGATTAATCACTTAATTAGTGTTAATTAAGTGATTATTTGGATATCTCTCCTTTAAGTGTGTACCTGCAAATATGTAGAGAAAAGGAGTAAAAATCACATATTTATTTGTAATATGCATGGGAGTTATGATGTAAAATATGCAATATTGGATACTAATCACACCCCCACACTTATTCTTTTGCTCGTCCCGAGCAAAACAAAGAAAAAGAAAATCTATACTACCAGTTTATTACACCACTTTCGCAGGTGACGCGATTGCACTGAGCACGTGCAACAAGCCGTTAAACCTCTAGGTTACCCTAGAGGAGGAGTGTTGTCTCCTGAGGGTTTTCAGCGGATTACACCCACAAAATCCATAAAGAAAAGAAGACAAATGTTAGTATTTTGAAAACGCATTTTGAATAAGAGACATGTTTACGAACTATTTTTGCAAAAATATAAGTGATCCTAGGTCATAAGTCCACCTATAATCATTCTTCCTTGAACTTAGTATCCATGCAAGATCTTGTTTTTAATTAAGGTAAGAATTCAAAATTGGATTGAATACTTTATCTTTCATAAAACCTAGATAGTATGCACACCGTGTAAGTGAAAATTTCCTGGGATTTCAACTCCAACCATAAAGCCATTTATTTATTTATATATACTTTTTATGCTTTTTTTTTTCTCCCTTAGTTTAGGCTTTCTAGTCTACCCTTGTAGCGAGCCTTTAACCGATGACTCCCAAACCAGACGGTCTTAGGGCATCAGATGAGAAAACATCCCTCGGGTTTAAGGTCTCGAGTAGAAAAGGCCACATAACTAAAGGGGATTATTTTTTATCACCGTTAGGCGTGAATGATCATGCTTCTTGAGGCACAATTATCCAGCTTAATAAGTGAGATCACCGTTAGGCGTGAGTAATCATGCTTCTTGAGGCACAATTATCCAGCTTAATAGATGATGTTTTATTTATATATATTTTTTTTTCTTTTTTTTTTTTATTTTCATGGCATTTTTGGTCTTTGTTTCCATCCCAAGAAATGTGTAAGTATGAAGTGCATATTATCTAAGGCAAAAAATTCAAGATAAGAATATCTCACCAATTTTACTTACTTAGCCTATAATTTTCAAACAAGATCTATTACTTCAACTAGGCTTAAGATGTCATAATTAAGGCTTTCTTAATCTCTAAGATACATCTTAATTTTCTTAAAAATAGAACAAAACTTTGTCTCTTATTTCAAAAAGTTTTTATTTTTATTTTTTTTTATTTCTAAAGAAATGTAAAAGAAAGAAAGGAAATGTAAAAGAAAGAAAGGAAATGTAAAAGAAAGAAAGTCTAAAAACTCTATGTTAGTAAACCCTCCCCCACACTTATTTCATGCATTGTCCTCAATGCATTATGATATATGTATGCATGAAACAAAATGGAAGGGGAAGGAATTATTTACAAGGAATATACAAGTGTAACTCTCACCTGGGCTTTTGGTCGCTTCCCTCTGGCCCGTTTCCCATCGTTCCAATGTGTTCTCTTTCTTGAGCTCCATTGGGAAACGGTCTGAATTATTCTAACCCTAGGTGTTTCCAGTTTCAATTGATTGTTATTATCATTCACACTCATTCCACCACATCGTTCACAAACAAAGTCCTTATCACCACTCTCACTCAGAATCTCATCACTTCCAATTTTAAGAAATTTTAACTCTTCTCCATATAATTCTTCAAAACTCAAATCAACATCCGGAAGTGGACAATTAGCTAACTTACCCCGAGTTGACTCATCTAAACACATGATCTCATCAGCAAACAAGTCTTCAAAAGATATATCAATTGGAGGTTCTAATACACTCTTAGTTGGCTTATTGAAAGTGAAAATATCCAAATCAACTTTCCCCGTTTGAAAGGGTACTCGGATAAGAGAATCACAAGATTGTGACTCATCTTTTGGATCTTCACTTTCCTCCTCACAATTGTTATTAATGAAGCTAACCTCAAATGTTTGATCTTTTGTTTTATGAGGCTGTGTGTGGAAGACATTGTGTTCATGTGTCATGTTACCAAAAGTCAACCTCATTGATCCATTCCGGCAATTAATGATTGCATTTGCAGTAGCCAGGAATGGTCGACCCAGAATGACAGGAATTTGTGCCCTTTGATTGGAATTTGACACTGGTTTTGTTTCAAGGACAACAAAGTCAACAGGATAAAAGAATTCTCCAACTTTGACAAGGACATCTTGAATTACCCCCTTGGGTTTAGTAACAGAGCGATCAGCCAATTGGATGGTCATTTGGGTCGGGAGGAGATCACCTAACCCCAATTGTTGGTACACAGAGAAAGGTAGGAGATTAATGCTGGCCCCCAAATCAAGAAGTGCCCTATTTATTGTAGTCTGTCCTATGATGCATGAAATGGTGGGGCTCCCTGGGTCTTTGTACTTAACAGGAATTGGACCAGTGAGCAACTCATTAATGGATGATGCAAGGAAGACTTTTTTAGGGACTTGGGTCTTCCTCTTCTTGGTGCACATTTCCTTCAAAAATTTGGCATATGATGGCACTTGTTGAATGGCATCAAGAAGAGGGACATTGATTTGGACCTTATTGAATGTTTCTTTTATTTTCTCCATGTGAGCATTTGACTTGTTATTTAGAAACCTATTTGGATATGGTACTCTAGGCTTATAAGGTTGCTCATCTACCTTTCTTTCCCCTTGGCTTGAGATGTGGATGGCTCTGCACTAGAGGATGGTTTGTCAAAAGTTGGTGGTATTGGGACATGAGGTGTTGGCTTTGGTACTGGATGAGATTGTGAACTAGAAACCTTATTGTCAACTTGTTTACCAGATCTCAGGGTATGAATGGCATGACAGTGACTGGGTCCTGAATCTTCAACTTTGGGATTTAGCAATGGCTGATTTGGGAACAAATTTCTTTGATTCTCAGCCAATTGCCCAATTTGGACCTTCATTTCATTCAACTCCTGCTGCTGGTTTTTTGTTAAGGTTTCTATCATTTGTTTCAACTCAGATATTTCGGAATTATTTTGGGGTGGATGTTGAGGATATGGAGATTGGAATTGTGATTGGTAGAATGGTGGAGGATTCTGATAAGACTGATATGACTGTGGTGGACTTTGAGATGGATGAACATACAGTGAATTCTGATCGAAACTGGATGGATGAAACTGAGCATTGTATGGATATGGAAGTGGTAGCATATGATGCTCAGGACCAGACTGACTCCATGGAAAATTTGGATGGTTCTGCCATCCTGAATTGTAAGTGCTGGAGTATGGATGATTATTGGGTCTGGTAAATGCTGCATTCATGTTCTCCTGATATGAGTGGAGCTGAGATAATGGACACTCCTCCAAGACATGGCTAAGGTCATGACAGTTGGTGCAACCCGGTTTAATCAGAGGCAATGGGTTGACCTGGTTGACCATAGAATTCCCTTTTGACTCAAGCAGTTCTATCCTCTTTATTAATTGTGTGATCTTGGTTTCTGCAGCTAGAGAGGATTCTTTGGAGTGTGTACCAGTTCTGGAAGTGGTGGAAGTGGATTTGTCAGGACAAGACTCCCACTGAATGGTTTTTTCAGCTAGGGTTTCAAAGAGATCCCACCCCTGATGTTCATCTTTTTTCAAAAATTCCCCTTGGCACATGGATTCTAAAAGGGTTTTCGTTTGGTAATCTAATCCATCATAGATAATCTGGCATAGACGCCATTTCTCTATGCCGTGATGGGGACACAGGGCAAGAAGGTCTTTGAAACGCTCAAGATACTTCCAGAAAGGTTCATTTGTTTCCTGCTTGAATTGCATTATGTTCTTTCTCATGAGGGCTGTTTTGTGGATAGGATAGAATTTCTTAAGAAAGACTTTAACAAAATCCTCCCATAAAGATATGGAACTGACTGGAAGATTATAAAGCCATTTCTTAGCTAAATCCTTAAGTGCAAACGGTATGAACCGTAACCTAACAGCATCCTCAGACAGTTGGGAAATTCTCATCATTTGGCATACCTCTTCAAACTCACGAATAAAGAGGTACGCGTCCTCAGACTCTAGACCATGGAAATGGGGAAGTGTACTAATGAATTGTGGTTTCAGCTCAAAATTGTTTCCATTAGGCTCGGGGAGAAGAATGCATGAAGGAATGGAGGTGCGAATCGGATAAAATCGATCCTGAAGTGAGACGTTGTTGGTCATGATGTGAAGTGGATGTGTAAGTGCAAGTATAGAATTAGGATCACAAAACCACTATAGTATATACAATCACAAACAACGTGCACCGATCACACCAGCGAAAAAGAAAAATAACAAACAACAAAAGAAAAAATCAATCCAAGCTTGTCTAGAGTTTCTGGTCCTAGATGACTCCTAAATAGACTGTCCACAGGAGGTTTGGTGTAGAATCTGACTATAAGCAAATCAGCCAGGGAAGGGTAAGGTTGGTGGGAGGTTTTCCGTCCGGAGACGTTCCTTAATTAAGTAACCAGCAACCTTCGGGCTTTCGGCCCTCAACCCCTTTCCTAGACACTGATTTTACAGAAGTCAATTTCCAACACTTTTCCCCTTAGGAAAATCTCCTAAGTGAGTCCGGATGTCCCTAGGGCCAACGTCTATCAAATTTTATTTACAAGCTTAGGATTGTGAGTGCGTGGGAAAATGATTTTCGGGCTAAGGAAAGGGTAATGAACTCCCCACCTTATCTTATTTACAGGTATGCCCTTAAAATTGATTGTGCAAGTGTACGATATATAAACAAACAAGGTTCACTCCAAGTAAGATAAATCAAACAAAGAGTGAGTCCTAGTCAATATGCAATGCTTACGTACCTTGTCCCCCGCACTCTTCAACAGTAAAAGTAAAGAATTGAAAGACACGTGCCTAAAATGCAAATGTCTAACAATTTTTATCAATTTACATCAAATCTTTTACTGTTGATTAACAAATATCAGGTGAAGAATACAAGATTTCAGATATATTAGCAGAAGTAATTTGCAAAGCAGCAATCCCTGCAGAAAAATTGTTAGAAGTGAACTCCTCTTTGCCGCGTTCCCACGGCAAAATGCCGCGGCTACGCGGCAATTTGGAGGGATCCTGGGCTCTGCTTTCTTGAGCAGAGGCCCAGGTCCACTTATATGTTTCTTCTGTGCAAGATATTCTGTATCTTCAACCTGTACCTGCAACAGAGAAGAAATATCGTTTAGTTTCTCACTTTTAAAAATATCGTTGCTCTCCCCGGCAACGGCGCCAAAAATTTGATTGGTACTAAACAAGGTACAAGAAGTTATTGCACAAGAACTTGGTATAAAAGATATGGTTCAATGTTTAGAGTTCACCTTTGGTTCTTGTTCACTTCGAATATGTAATTGATATACCTTGTCCCAATCTTCCGCTATAGCATAAAGCTATACCGAGTCGAACCACAAGGAGAGCTAGCGTAGAAGCGTTACGATACTCGTGAGAAAAAGAAAACGAGAATTCTTCTCTTGCTTAAAAGAATGAATAAAACACAAAGAAAGGAATTAAAGAGTGTATGGATATGTTCATGGTGGTGAGTGAAAAGAAATCAAGAAGAGGTTTGTTGTATTCACACTAAAAGAAAAGAAAACTTTAGAAAACTTGAATGAAAGAAAACCATGACTAGCTAACCTTAACTACCTTGCCAAAACATACTAAACTCCTTGATAGTGATGCATGCCTCATGTTGATTCATTGGCATGAATATGTCTTGCTTGTTGGTCTAATTACTTTCTCACTTGGATGATGGGGATTCATTCTTGGACTTGTCTTGTAGCCTCCATAGATGGTCATCGGCCTACAAATTAGACTTTCAATAATGGAAACAAAAGAGCTACACTCAAGGGATGCTAATGAATAGGCATACAACATTCAAGAATCGACATAATGAAGTTGTACAACAAATAGCATATTGGTGATCCATCTCCATGTTCCATCAAGGCACTAGTTCAAAGACTAGGCTCCAAGTGAGGCACACATGAATCATATGGAGAATTACAACAAGATACTTGCCAAGAAATGAAAAGAAACCCATCGGAGAAGAGAAAACCATACAAATTGCAAGATGAAGTAAAGCAATCACCCATGAGTTAGAAGTTAGCAAGGTAGTGGTTAGCTAGTACATGGAGAAAGAATTAGCTACACATCATTACAAAAGAAAAGCTAAACATGAATTAAATTGCAAGAAAGTAAACAAAGCAAGTAAGGAAAGAAATCAAACTAGAATCAAGCTCAAGTAGAGAAGTAGAGAATGGATCAATCCTTGTATAGCTCCAAGTTGTCACTCCTTGATGATACAAGCTCTCTCTCTCTTACAACTCTCTCTTGCAATGAAATCTAGGGAGAAGAAGATCATAGAGAGCTACAAACCTTAAACAAAAACTAACAAAATACAAAACTTTGAACTAATCTCTCTCTCTTCTCTGATCAGTTTTTGTACGCAGGTCCAAGTGAGGTATTTATAGGCCCAAGAGAGAATCTTCGAGATCAAGTTTGTTGCCACAAAATCTGGGATCTCAACGGCCTAGATCTGCTGCGCCCTTGCCGCGGATCGCGGCAAGATCTGGGCCGTTGAGCCCAGATTTTCTGGTGAGATCTTCTTGTTAGGTTGTTAGCCACGTGGACTACTTGGATTCTCCAATTGGCGCGCGGATCTCTCTAGATCTGGATTTGAATTTGGCTTTATCTTAATCATGGATTAATCACTTAATTAGTGTTAATTAAGTGATTATTTGGATATCTCTCCTTTAAGTGTGTACCTGCAAATATGTAGAGAAAAGGAGTAAAAATCACATATTTATTTGTAATATGCATGGGAGTTATGATGTAAAATATGCAATATTGGATACTAATCAGATATCAAAACAAAATATATGCATAAACATAAATAAACATGTATATATAAATCCTAAAATTCTCTCCCTTTTTTTGTCAACTCATCATTAAAGGGGTAAAGAGATCAAGGTAAAGTATATGCGATATAAATCCATAAAGAGGAGAGACTGTTAGGAACTCCCCCTACATACATGCATTACATGAAGAAAAAGATGACTAGACCCTATAAGTATAGTATACAATGTATAGATGGAGATTCTCCCTACACACGTGTACTACATAAAGAAAAAAGATCAAGTTCTTTATATATTACACTCAACGTGAATTTATATATAGAGGAGATGTTAAGCTCCCCTTTCATATAAGCAATACATGTCAAAATAAATTTTGAAAACCACTTAAAACAAATTTTGATGCCAAACGTAAATATCAAAGCAAATTTTGATAACCAATTGAAATAAATTTTGATACCAATCGACATAATAAATTTTTGGTACTACTTAAATTTTTTTGATAAACTGATAGAAAATATACTAGTAAATACTACTTGTAGATACCACTAGTAGATGCCAATTTTCCAATATAGATACCAATTATAAATAATTGATACCAATATGAAAATATAATCATTTTTTAAACAAAATATTTTTTTCAAAAAGAATGGGAGTGAGATACCGATTGAAAATAAAATCAAAAATTTTTCTCTCCCTTTTGAAATACCAACAGAATCAATGCATAAGGCTTGTATAAGATACCAATTGATATTTGAGAACTAAATCAAGCTTAGCATAAAATTATTTGTGCTATAAAATATATATGTATAAACATTCTTAAAATTGCACAAGAAATCATATATTTGTATGTATGATCAATTTAAATACCAATTGAAATGTGATGCATACATATATAGAAAATAAGTATGAGTATACATAAATTAATTTTCATGATAAGTAAGTGTATAACTCATAACTACCACCCTATCATCCACATGTTTAAAGGAATATTAATAAGACATACAAGGCATGGTCGCCCAACCTACCGCCCTTGATAGGGTAAAAGTTTTTAAAAATAATTATTTTGAAAATAGTTTAGCATAGGTTAGAAACTCTACCGCTCGAAGAATAAATTACTAGTTTTAAAGTAATTTTAAAAAATAATACGAAATCCTTCAAGTAAGGTACAAAAACATATATATTATATCCTATGAAAACATGCTAATTATACAAAAATTAACACTCAAGATCTATGAAGCACATACATAAGCTCAAGAAAATAAATTCATGAGTAAATAAAAAGGTGAGTGCACAATAACCATGTGAATAACACGTCCATGAAGATAAAACAATAAAGCTCAAAAATCAAAACTAGCATGAAATTCTTTTTTCACAAAAACATGATATATCATATAATCATGCAAGAATTATCAAAACTAGGACATACGCTATACAATCAAATATAAAATGAGTATACAAAAGATATAGAATTAAGAACACGTGTATCTCAAGAATTGTACATGTATAACACAAGTTTTAAAAGGATTTGCATATGATATAAACATATAAATCAATATATGCTTTAACTAAAGCATATAAAAACATAAATCAACCAAAGAAATAGGCATGTAAATCTATTTGAAATAATGAACATTATTTCCAAAGAAACATGCATAACTTTACAACCAATCGACTCAACATTAAGTATAACACAATATATGATTGAGTCTAGGTTACTACACTAGCATATAAGGATTAAAAAGCCTTTAAGAGTGGAGAATGAAATGGTTACCAATACCGATGTAGCCAATTCATTTCTCCAAAATACGGTGGTCCTCCCACCAAAACTCCTTGATAGCGATACATCTATTTGGTTTGACCTTCACGCTTGAAATGCATCCACAAAGGCACCAATCCTCTCACGTTTTATGAGAGCCCACACCTCTATCAAAAATAAGAGGTGGAGATTTTGGTACCCATATTTTCTTGAGTTCATAGGAGTTAGTAGAAATAGGAACCCAAACATTTTTATTTGCAAAAATTTGAAGAATATAATCTATCAAAACAAAATTTTGCAAGATGACTTTTGCGGCCACAATGTGTACATGCGTACACTCTAGCATATATGTGAGCATAGGTGTGAGCATGGTGTGCATGTGGTGTATGTCGTGGGGTTTGTGCATGAATATGCGGAATTTATTTCTTGCGAAACATGAATTCCAATTTAGAATGATTAATAGCACATTGGCTCAAAGTGGAGCCCAAACAATCAATGTTCTTCATCAAAATACATATATCGTTTTCAATTTTAGAAGAAGAAACATGGGCATGAGAAACAAAATCCCTTTTTACTTTAGAAATAGAAATTTTTTTCCTTCAAAACATTTTTCTTTTTCAAAGAATCATTATCCATCAAAGCAATCTCTTTTTCTTTTTCAACTAAAATAATTTTCCATCTCTTTTTCTTTTTCAACTAAAATAATTTTCTTTTTCAAAGATTCATTTTCTTTTGAAACAATTTCATATTTTTTAAAAGAATCTTTTTATTTTAAAATAAAATTATTTTCATTTTTCAATCTTTGATTTTTAACCTTTAACAAATCATATTTTTCAAGAAGTTTTTGACAAAACAATGCAAGCTCCTCAGTTGGCACCTCATCATCATTTAGGGTTAACCTTAAAGCATGAATGATTTTTGTATTAGCCTCAAGATGCTTGCCATTTGCAAAATATGAATTTTTAAAGGTGGCAAGATAAACATGAATACTTAGGGCTTTGAGGTACATAGACATGTTAACTTTTCAAGTTTAGAAGTTAAGAATATCAAACATGAGAGGTGCAATAAAATCCATGTGTGCATGCAAATATTATGATTAGTAAAAATAGGATCTTTAACTCTACGTTATTAGGACCAAATCAAGAGCACCAAGCTCTGATACCAATGGTAAATCACGTAAAGGGGTTGAATAGATGATGTTCTAATCTAATGCTAAATAATACGGAATTAAAAACTATTATGCAAACTAAAACTGCATATAACGTATGACCAAAAAGTGAAGCCGAATTTCCGGTGAAGGACTCTGGACTTATCCTTAAGATTCCTCTAAATTAGGAGTTGACGTGCTACTATAGCTCTCTTGGTTGAATACTAGTGTGAGCACAATATCAAACATGCAATGAATGTACAAGGAATAAGAGCATGCAAGATACTAAACAATACCAAGTATATATGACAATTACGCACAAGTAAATATCAAGCATACAAAGATACGAACAATATGAAGAAGCAAGACATTAAACACAAGTGAATTAAGAGAGAGATGAGTAATAGCAAACACAAGAGAATTGTTTCGAGGTTTGAGCCACTTTCTCTATGTCCCCGCCTTTACCGCAATGAAGGATTTCCACTATAATTGATCCTGCAAGATCACTCGGTACCGCAACACCTACAACGAGCTCCCTCAAGAACTCTTGGACCCGCAAATCTCTCATTTGTTCCCGCAAGAACAACACATGCGAACCCGTAAGCTCGCCAAGGCTGCAACCTCTACAACTCCTCCAAATTACAAAATGGAATACTTGGTGATCTCTTCTCTTGATCACCAACAAACACTCTCACAACAAGGATCCTATTAGGATAGTATTGGCCCAAAGGCCCATCACTCTAGTTTTGATGATGATTAACTTATGTAGTTATAGTACTAATGATCTTGTATTTAATTAGTCTCAGATATATGATCAAGATCTTAGTAGTTGTTTAGCTTCAACAAAGGATTTCAAGTCAAGTTTTGGAGCTAGCACGTGTTAATTCAAGAGCTTGTGCATCAAGACTACATCAAGTACTCAAGAAGAGTCTAGCTCTTTGGATTAAGTTTTGGACCAAGTCAAGAAGAAGAAGAAGACCTTCAAGAGAAGACTTGTGTCTAGGTTTGTTTTTAGTAAGATTTTATTTTTAGATAAAATGTAAAGGATAGACTAGTTGGTGGATTGCTCAAGTATCATATACACTCATACATAAAATTTATATGTGTTTTCATATAAAAGTTTTTGTATTCGAAAATAGCGTTTTGGTTTTTGGAGTTTCATATATACATGTGTTTTTTATCAAAACTTTATTTAGAGCTTAATGTCAAAAACATAGATATTTCATCATATGTGTGTAGTAGATCATCTCCATACACACTAAGCTTTAAAAGTATTTAGAATATCATGTTTTTATATTTGGAGAAGTTTTTCAATGTGCAAAAATCATTTTAGAAAAATACAGATTTTGTTTAAGACAAAACTTTCATATTACAAAATAGTTCAAAATGTTTGTAACATGTTTTGATTTTTATTCAAACATGTTTGTATATCAAAATATATTACTGAACTTATTTTTATAGATTTTTAGAGAATTTATGAGATTTTATTGAAGGTGAAATGATAAGTTTTTAATCCCTATTTAGTGCTAGAGTGGCCTTTTGCCGGTCCGGGCCAGAAGTCGGTTGACCGCTCCGGTCGACCGATGTGTACAGACGTGCACAGCTTGGGCACGGTCGATCGCATGGTCGACCGCCAGAGAGTCTCCTCTCTGGAAATGGCCCGGTCGATCGGGCGGTCGACCGCTGGGTCATTGCCCAGTTTCTGGTCGACCGGCCGGTCGACCGATCTGCCCAACGGTCAAAAATTCGACCGTTGGCGGTCGACCGTCAGCAGACAGATATGCTAACTTGGCCTCCAACAGCCATATTTTGGAGCCTATTTATATGGGGCTCCCTTGGACTATTTTCTACAATATTTAAAGTAGATTTTCAAGCTAGGTTTTCGTATATCTTTTAGTGTTTATCTCCAATTATTTAAGAGCCAAAATTTCCATATCAAAAGGATAGTTTATCAAGAGTGTTTTCAAAAGAGATTTCTTGAGTTTTTCACCACCAATTCAATCATTGTTTTCTCACATATA
Source organism: Agave tequilana (assembly GCA_038442645.1). Classification (NCBI taxonomy): domain Eukaryota; kingdom Viridiplantae; phylum Streptophyta; class Magnoliopsida; order Asparagales; family Asparagaceae; genus Agave; species Agave tequilana. The sequence continues at coordinate 24,922 of JAVJIF010003970.1, read as the reverse complement.
GTTGAGCTTTCCATTGCTATATCATTCCTATAAGAGAGTTGTTGTGAGAGCTGTTTTAGGTGATCAAAGTGTTGTGATCATCAAAGTGTTCATCATTGGTAATTGAGGAGGAGAACTTGCAGGTTCGCATTGTTTCGGGTTCTAGTGAGAGCTCAGTGTAGAGGTGCGACCTTGGCAAGCTTGCGTGCTTGCGTGTGTTTATTCTTATGGGAACAAGAGAGGGACTAGAGAGTCCAAAAGAGTTCTAGTGTGAACTCGCTTGTAGGTGTTGCGGCACTGAGTGATCCGGTGGGATCAGTTTTTAGTAAAAATCTTCATAGTGTTGAAGGCGGGGACGTAAAGCAAGGGTGCTCAAACCTCGAAACAAATCTCTCATGTTTGCGGTTGCTCTCTCTATCTCTCACTTGTCTTTATATCTTGCATGCTTATATTACCTTTATCTTTATATGCTTGATATATCTTGTTCCTAATTGTTATATGCTTGGGGATTGTTTGCTCACACTTATATTCAACCAAGAGAGCCAAAGCGGCACCTCAATTCTTATCTAGAAGAATTTTGAGGAGATAGTCCAGAGCTCTTCACGGGGAATCCGGCTACACTCTTGTGTTATACCTTGTGTGTTTAGCTTAAGAATTTTTAGTTTACATAAATAGTTTTAATTCCGCATTAATCACCATTAGATTAGCTAGTCACCTATTCACCCCCCTCTAGGTGATTTCAATTGGTATCAGAGCTTGGTGCTCTTGATTTGGGTCTTACCACCTTGACTTAAAGATCCTCTTTTTTTAGCTAATCATAATATTTATACACACACATGGATTTCATGTCACCTCCTACTTTTGATATTCTTAACATCCAAACTTTGAAGGTTAAGATGTCATTGTACCTCAAAGCCTTAGGGATTCATGTTTATTTTGCCACCATTAAAGATGCATATTGTTTAAATGGCAAACATCTAGAGGCTAACTCAAAAGCCATCCTTGCATTAAAGAGTACCCTAAATGATGAATATTTATCTAGGGTTGCTAACTTTGATTCGGCTTTTGTAGTATGGAACACTTTAGTCTCCCTTGGCGAACAAGAGCAATACTCTGCGGGGAGCGACTCGGATGTTGGAAGTGAGGCTTCTAACGTGTGCTACATGGTCCAAGGGGATAACCCCCTTAAGGTAAACTCTGAATCCGAGCTTGATAAGGATGTTGACATGCCTTATGAAGAGCTTGCTTCATTTTGTCAACAACTTCTAGAAAAATATGATATGCTTAAAAAGGATAATAAATAAATGAAAAATAAATTTGATTCCTTATTAAAAGAAAAAGATTCTTTTCAAAATAAATTAGAATACATTTCAAAAGAAAACGAATTTTTGAAAGATGAGAATATTTCCTTGTCTTCTAAAATAAATGATCTTTGTGAAGGAAATACCTTTTTGAAAAATAAGATTACTTTGGTGGAAAAACAAAAAGAGATTGCTTTGGATGAAAACAACTCTTTGAAAAGAAAAATTTTTTCAAAAGAAAAGGAAAATGTTTCTAAAAAGAAAAAGAATAATGATACTCATTCTCACCATACTTTTCATGCTACTATAAATAAAAATGAGATTAAATTTTTGAAAAATAGAATAGATTATTTGAGCTCAACTTGAGCAATTGTGCATTTAACCATAATAGATTGGAAGCCTTATTTTCAAAGAAACAAGTTTCACATGTTCATGGACATCACCCTCAATATACTTATGCACATTTTGCACATCATGATCACACTCATTCACATGTGCATATTAAAGTGTACAAATGTACAAATTGCGGCTGCAAAGGCCATCTTGCAAGATTTTACTATGATAGAGTAAATTCTTTAAATGTTACAAGTAATAAAAATATTTAGGTTCCGAATAAGACTAACCCCCGTGGACCCAAAAGAAAATGGGTACCAAAGTCCCACCTCTTGTGTTTGATGTAGGTGTGGGCTCTCACATGACGTGAGAGGGTTGGTGCCTTGGTGGTGGATGCATGGGCTCAATGGACACTACAATTGATGCACCGCTATCAAGAAAGTTTGATGGATGGACAACCTTGTTTTGGAGACTTGGAGTGTAGTTCATGTGTTTTGGTAACTATCTCTGAACTTCATTTTAGTTTACATGCTTTTACATTTGATGATTTTTTTGGGGCATGTTTTAGTGTTTGTTAAAATAATAATGTTTTGTGCTTCATGTGGTAAATACTTGTTTAGATGTAGTTTTTGTTAAAACTTGTGTATATACTTGTACAAGTAGTGAGCAACAATTCATCCATATATGTTTGCACTTCATTACTCATTTGTACTCACTACATGTACATGTATAGCCTAGTTTTGATGATTCCCTCATTTATACTTGTTTTACCTATCTTTGTGCATGTTTTACTTCATGATATGTAATCTTTGTCCAAAACTAATAAACATACATGTATATCCTTTGAAAAGAAACACCTAGAGGGGGGGGTGAATAGGTGTTAGTGCTAATCTAAAACTAAATGCAAAACTAAGTGTGGTAAATGCGGAAGCTAATGCAAATCTTGCACAAACTTAATACAACACAACAAGTGTAGCCGAATTCCCCGTGAAGGGCTCTGGACTAACTCCTCTTGATTCCCTTGAATGGGTTGAGGTGCTATGTGAAGCTCTTGTTGGTTAAGTATAAGTTAGGCACACACACAAGCAAGCCAAGCAAATAAGGATGAATAGCAATATGAATATATGCAAGGCAACACAAGCAAATAGATATGTATGATATGAATTATGCTCAACACAAGCAAATATGATATGATGTTATGAATGATGCTTTGCACAAATAAATTAGAGAGAGAGTTGAGAGATATTGGATCAAACGCAAACACACGGATATGTTTCGAGGTTCGAGCCCCTAGCTCTACATCCCCGCCTACACCACCGTGTAGGATTTCCAATCCACTATAGAAGTACCGAACTCCTCTCTCAATCCTTACAAAGCCACCGAGGCTATACAGCCACAATCCACCTCTACCGAAGAGGGATAAGGCCCGTAGCCAATACAAGCACAATCACCTCTACCGAAGAGGGATCCAAACACAATACCACTCCAATCAACCTCTACCAAAGAGGGATACAACAAAAGCAAGGAGGGTTTACAACTTAGAGGGTTAACCTCAAACACTTCTCTTTTTCTCTCTTTTTTCACAAAACAAATGATCCTAATAGATTAGGATAGTATGATAGCTCAAGTGTGGAAACAAGGTGTTTTTGAAAACAAGCAACAAAGAAAAACTAATTGGGAAGTCTCTTGTAAAAGATAGAAAATGAAAGATCAAATCAAAATCTCAAAACCTAGTTTTCTTTGATTTTCCAAAAACCCAAAACACAAATCAAATTGGAAGTTTAAAGCCCAAAACACTTTTGAAAACTTGTTTTAAACACTTTAGAAACCAGAAATTTTTCTCCTTAAAAATCTTGGCCAAAAACCAAAGAGATGGGGTTTATATAGGCCCAATACAAAACTAGCCGTTAGAGCTGAGCTGGCAGCTCTGACAGGCAGCGGTCGACCGGCCCGGTCGACCGCCAACGGTCAGAATTGTGACCGTTGGGCAACCACGGTCGACCGGCCCGGTCGACCCAAACAAACAGAGAGCTCTGCTCTCAGACCGGTCGACCGTCCCGGTCGACCGTCCCAATGTCTCCAAACGTGCACAGATTTGTGCACGTCGGTCGACCGACCCGGTCGACCGACTTCAGCCTAGTCGACTAGGTCAGTTGACTTAGTCGACTAATAGAAGCCTGGAACAGAAACTGGTCAGAAAAACTGGGAAAATTATTTTTCTAAAAATCTTTTAACACTTCTAAAAATCACCAAAAATAGTTTTATCATTTTATATTGAGACACAAACAAGTGATAAAAATTTCAAGACATATAACAAACATATCAATTCATTTTTGAGTCTTACAAATTTTATCAAAAACCAAAACTTGTATTTTTATCAAACTTGATTTTTCAATACATGAATAGATAGTCAAAATAAGTTTGTCTAGCAAGTTTAAAGCATGTATGTATATTTAGAACATATCTAATATACATAGAAATAAAGTAAACTTGTTTTGATCTACTATTCATGAAAACCAAATCCAAAACATAAAACTTTTGTGTGTTGTGCACTTGAGCATATCAACTATACTAAACTTACAAATATGGATCTAAAACACACTATCTAAACTATGGATACCTAAGTCTTCTTGATGATCTTCATCTTCAAGTTGACTTGCTCCAAAACTCCATCCATAGGCTAGGCAATGTGTGATCTTGAAGCTTTGGCCCTGAAATCATCATGAAAAGCTTCTAAACACCTCGTTGAAGCTAATCACCAACTAATATCTTGGTTAATGATCTGAAACTTAAAATCACAAGAATATTAGTAAACATAACTGCATGAGTTAATCATCATCAAAACTAGGGTGGAAGGCCTTTGGGCCAACAATCTCCCCCTTTTTGATGATGACAAAACTCATGGAGTTATATATGCATGGATTAAAGTTAAGCTTCAAAGAAGCTCCCCCTTAACTCATGCATAAACAAATAAATAAAATATATGCAATGAATGACAATGCATACCAATTTAAACTTTCAATAAAACATGAAACACAAATCTTTATGTCTTATAGTTATACATGAACATAGTGATTCCAAAACATGCATACTCAACATATGTATGCATCATCATGCATAAAACATATAAACATATTCTAGAAGATTTAGATGCCAATTAAATTAATAAAACATTAACAAAATCACTAGATGCTCTGGATACTAATAAAACTTAATATATGCAAAAACATAAGTATGCATATATAAACTCAAATCATTCTCCCCCTTTTTGTCAATCATCAACAAAAGGGTAAACAATCAAAAACAATAAAATGAGGGGTAAAAATCTTTCTCCCCTATTATGTCAATCAAAACAATAAAACAATGTTCTCCCCCTTTTTGTCTAAAACAAAAAACAAGGTCAATAAGGGGTGACTTTAAACAACATGATATCAATAGAAAATATGTCAATGAAGCATCTTGATACCAATAGAAATTAAACATAATAAATCTTGAATGTCTAAACACACATATTTTGATACCAATTGTACATCATTTTTATTTTAAACATATGATACCAATATGAAATTTTCAATCATAAAGTAAGGGAGTGGGAAACAAATACCAATTGAAAAATCACCAATTGAAAGACAAAATTAAATTTTCTTCCCCTTTATGAAATACTAACTAAAATGATGTATGGGCTTGATACCAATTTAAAAGTAATCAATTAAAACAAAATTGAAGCTCAAGCACTAGCATAAACAAGATTTTGTGAAAAATTTATATCTTAAGCACAAATAAATCAAGTATATGTGTATGAAATAGAATGAGTACCAATCACTAATAGATGATACCAATTGAAAATATACATACACAATAACCATATGAGTATACAAAAGAATCAAATTGATACCAATTGAAAGAGTTCAATGATACCAATTGAAACAACAATAATGATCAAGTGTATACATCATATTATCTACCACCCAATCATTGTTCAAGTTTTAAATGATTTTCATTTTAAAGCATACATGAACATGATCTCCCTTCCAACCTCCCATCGAAGGTAGGGGTTTTCAAAAATAGATTTGAAAATAAGCTTAGTTTGAAAATCACTACCAAATTGAAGAATACCGTAACTAGTTATAAATAGAAAGACTTGTTAACTAGTGCGAAATCCTTCAAGTAAGGAATAAAACAAAATAGTTTTTATGAAATAAGAAATCCACATGAAAATCAACACTCTAATCCAATTAAGCATAATTTTGACTCATGAAAACAAAACATGAGCAAGCAATAAAAGTGAGTGTATAAATATAGTGTGAAAATCATAATCATGAAAATTTTCATTAAGCTCAATTATTCCTTTAAACAAGAAAACACGAAAATTATTAAAACTTATTTAATCTTCAAGGCATATGTATGTCTAATACAAACTAAAGTATACATACATATCCAAAACTCAACGAGTCCACAAAATATATGCATTAAGGCATGTGGCTCTAGGATAATCATGTATATCTAATAGTTTGGACAAGATTGACATATACATGAAGTTAAATAATTAAACACAAAAACAAGAAAAACTAAATCTTCATCAAAACAAATTTCATTTCAAGGTATATGTATGAATTGTCAACACAATAAGTATACATACATATCCCTAAACACAATTGAGTCCATATATAGATTTGCATGAAAGGCAAATGACTCAAGAGGTATACATGTATATCTTAAAGTTTGGCAATACAAACATATACATGAAATGGAAACATATGATCATAAAACAAATCCAAAAATGGAATACAAGTTTGAAATGTACGAATCATCAAAACTAGACTATACTAGCACATCTAATGGGTTCAAATAAGCAATCAAGCACAAACATATATAGATTTATTTGTGGCCCACTATATGCACAAGTATATACCTAGTTTTAGTGAAAACTAACATCTAAACATGTAATCTACACATGAAGCATTAAAACATATATATAAAAAAAATCATCATGATAAAACGAAACATGATTACTATGTAAATTCACATGTATTAGATTCATGATGTACATTATAGCTTAAACAAACGTGAGAACACTAAGAATGGGTTCATACAAGCATGTGTGTCTCAAATACTATATATGTATGTCAAGGATCTAATAATCATGGCATTTACATACTAATCCATAGACAATGAAACATGCTATAAGACATCAAAGATATGAAATACAAAACATATATGATCAATATGTACATGCATGTGCATTAGATCTAGATCATACAAATTAGTTTAACCAAGGTGAAAACACAAAAAAATATAAGTCCATATAAAACATGGATGTTTCAACCAACTAATAAGTATAACACTAATCTAATTAACATGGCATATTCATGATGATCACTAAACATCAAATCATGCTATGAAAGATAAACATAGAAAGCATGTAAACATAAGGAGTTAGAGATTCGATACCAAAACCAATGAGAGCACCGCTCTAGTTCTCCAAAACATGGTGGTCCTTTTCACCAAACCTTCCCTTGAAAGTGATGCATCCAATTAATCTCCTTTAAGCACGGAACGCATCTACTCCAAGGTGTCATCACTCTCACTTCATGTGAGAGCCCACACCTACATTAAACAAAGGAGGGTTGTCTTTGGTACCCATATCTTTTTGGGTCCATGGGGGTTAGTACCTTCTCTAACCCAAACAAATTTCTTTACTAAATTCTCAACATGTAAATGATCATAGCAAAATTTAGCAAGATGGCCTTTTCGGCCACAATGTGTACATGTGTACACATGAGCATACATGTGTTGATGGTGTCTGTGTGGAGCATGTGTATGCCGTGGAGGTTGTGCATGCATAAAAGTTGGAACTTGTTTCTTACGGGTTTCCAAGCGTGTATGGTTTCATGGCACATTGGCTCATAGTGGAGCCCAAACAATCTACTCTCTTCTTTAATATACAAATATCATCATTAATCTTAAAAGAAGAGGTACATGCATTAGGTAGACTAGATGAAGAAGCTACACTAGCATGACAAACATGTGCATCCATCTTATTTTGCAAAACAATATTTTTCTTTAAACATACATCTAAATCATTTGAAATAGAAATAATTTTATTTTTCAAAGCAACATTCTCCTTTAAAACAAAATCAATTTTTGAAGACAAATTTTCATTTTTCTTCAAAATATCATGGCAATCATTTTTAGATTTTAAAAACTCATTTTCTTTAGGTGCAAGTTCTAATTGAGATCTCAATGAATCCCTTTCATTATAGACCTCAACCTTCTCTTGTAAAACATTATAAGTTTAGAATGCAAATCTTTATTTTCTTTTTCAATTCCTAGACTCTTTTTTTTCAACAAATTATATTTTTCTATTAATTTTTCACACACAATAGAAAGTTCTTCATTCAAAGCATGGGCATCAATATGATCATTTGAAGAACTAGCATCATCATCACTATCTAATGGAGTTTCCGAGTGTACCTCAAGGGAGTCATTCCCTTGGACCATGAAGCATTGTGAATCAGATTCTCCACTAGATTCCTCCGGTTGGTTTGGCACTTGAAGCTCGGAGGTGGTGGTTGTTGTTGTCAATTTGTTCCACACTGCAAAGGCGGAATCAATGTTAGAAACACACATAAGATAATCTTTAGGTAATGTGCTTCTAATGGCCTCTAGGGCTTGTGCATTGGCCCCTATATGATTGCTATCACTAAGGAAGGATTCCTTGGTAATGGCAAGAAAAACTTTATGACCTAGGGTTTGTAAATAAACGGTCATCCTAATCTTCCAAACATGAATGTTGGAAGGGTCAAACATAGGTGGGGTCATGAAGGCCATGGTAAACTATATGTGTGCAAAGCAAGCAAATGCAAACAAAAGATTAGCAACCAAATGGATCTCACTCCTAGGATGTTAAGCCTAAGTATCAGGAGCACTAGCTTTGATACCAATTGAAAAGAAACACCTAGAGGGGGGGTGAATAGGTGTTAGTGCTAATCTAAAACTAAATGCAAAACTAAGTGCGCTAAATGCGGAAGCTAATGCAAATCTTGCACAAACTTAATACAACATAACAAGTGTAGCCGAATTCCCCGTGAAGGGCTCTGGACTAACTCCTCTTGATTCCCCTTGAATGGGTTGAGGTGCTATGTGAAGCTCTTGTTGGTTATGTATAAGTTAGGCACACACACAAGCAAGCCAAGCAAATAAGGATGAATAGCAATATGAATATATGCAAGGCAACACAAGCAAATAGATATGTATGATATGAATTATGCTCAACACAAGCAAATATGATATGATGTTATGAATGATGCTTTACACAAATAAATGAGAGAGAGAGTTGAGAGATATTGGATCAAACGCAAACACACGGATATGTTTCGAGGTTCGAGCCCCTAGCTCTACATCCCCGCCTACACCACCGTGTAGGATTTCCAATCCACTATAGGAGTACCGAACTCCTCTCTCAATCCTTACAAAGCCACCGAGGCTATACAACCACAATCCACCTCTACCGAAGAGGGATAAGGCCCGTAGCCAATTCAAGCACAATCACCTCTACCGAAGAGGGATCCAAACACAATACCACTCCGATCAACCTCTACCAAAGAGGGATACAACAAAAGCAAGGAGGGTTTACAACTTAGAGGGTTAACCTCAAACACTTCTCTTTTTCTCTCTTTTTCCACAAAACAAATGATCCTAATAGATTAGGATAGTATGATAGCTCAAGTGTGGAAACAAGTTGTTTTTAGAAACAAGCACAAAGAAAAACTAATTGGGAAGTCTCTTGTAAAAGATAGAAAATGAAAGATCAAATCAAAATCCCAAAACCTAGTTTTCTTTGATTTTCCAAAAACCCAAAACACAAATCAAATTGGAAGTTTAAAGCCCAAAACACTTTTGAAAACTTGTTTTAAGCACTTTAGAAACCAGAAATTTTTCTCCTTAAAAATCTTGGCCAAAAACCCAAAGAGATGGGGTTTATATAGGCCCAATACAAAACTAGCCGTTAGAGCTGAGCTGGCAGCTCTGACAGGCAGCGGTCGACCGGCCCGGTCGACCGCCAACGGTCAGAATTGTGACCGTTGGGCAACCACGGTCGACCGGCCCGGTCGACCCAAACAAACAGAGAGCTCTGCTCTCAGACCGTCGACCGTCCCGGTCGACTGTCCCAATGTCTCCAAACGTGCACAGATTTGTGCACGTCGGTCGACCGACTCGGTCGACCGACTTCAGCCTAGTCGACTAGGTCAGTTGACTTAGTCGACTAATAGAAGCCTGGAACAGAAACTGAGTCAGAAAAACTGGGAAAATTATTTTTCTAAAAATCTTTTAACACTTCTAAAATTCACCAAAAATAGTTTTATCATTTTATATTGAGACACAAACAAGTGATAAAAATTTCAAGACATATAACAAACATATCAATTCATTTTTGAGTCTTGCAAATTTTATCAAAAACCAAAACTTGTATTTTTATCAAACTTGATTTTTCAATACATGAATAGGATAGTCAAAATAAGTTTGTCTAGCAAGTTTAAAGCATGTATGTATATTTAGAACATATCTAATATACATAGAAATAAAGTAAACTTGTTTTGATCTACTATTCATGAAAACCAAATCCAAAACATAAAACTTTTGTGTGTTGTGCACTTGAGCATATCAACTATACTAAACTTTACAAATATGGATCTAAAACACACTATCTAAATTATGGATACCTAAGTCTTCTTGATGATCTTCATCTTCAAGTTGACTTGCTCCAAAACTCCATCCATGGGCTAGGCAATGTGTGATCTTGAAGCTTTGGCCCTGGAATCATCATGAAAAGCTTCTAAACACCTCGTTGAAGCTAATCACCAACTAATATCTTGGTTAATGATCTGAAACTTAAAATCACAAGAATATTAGTAAACATAACTGCATAAGTTAATCATCATCAAAACTAGGGTGGAAGGCCTTTGGGCCAACATCCTTGAGTCATTTGCTTTTCATGCAATATTCTATTTTGGCCTCGTTTGTATTTGGGATATGTATGCATATTTTTAGCTTTGGATAAATCATACATATACCTTGAAGTTTATTTTTAAATGGAAAATGAATTTTCATGATTTTCATATTTGTTTGATAAAAAGTAATTCATGTTTTATTTTGAGCCTTATTGACTATTTTCATGAATATACTATTCACATGATGCTTGTACACTCACATTATTTTTTGTTTATTCATGACCTTATTTCATGAACACTTTGAGCTTTATAGATTTCAAGTGTCATCTTTTGCGTATTTAGTATAACTCATGAGATACATATGATTTGTTTTCATGTTTGAAGGATTTTTAACTAGTTTTTCAAAAATTACTTTAAACTAGTTATTTATTCTTCAATGGGTAGAGTTTTCAAATTTTGCAAAATATTTTTAAACTCTTATTTTTGAAAACCCTTTCCCACCCTATAAGGGCGGATGGATGGGCGACCATGCCTTGTATACTCAAAATTAAATATCTTTTATCATGTGTATGAAAAGGGTAGATCTTTATGAGTTATACACTTGATTCACATCATATTTTCAACTGGTATCACAATTAATATTTTTTTTGTATACTCATATTTTGTTTTCTATATATGTATGCTTTAAATTTTAATTAATATCAATTTATATTGGTATTCTCATTTTTCATACATATATATGATTTGATTGTGCTTGATTTATAATATATTTACATGTTTAAAGCACAAATTATGTTTATGCTAAGCTTGAATTAAATCTTGATTTCAATTGGTACCTCAATTGGTATTTTAATAAGCTTATGCATTATTTTAAATTGGTATTTTTATTGATATCAAAATTTACAATATACTTCAATTGGTATCAATATGTTTCAATTTCCAATTGGGTTTAAATTTCAATTGGTATCAATGTGTTTTACCTGTTTGGTATCAAAATTTACCATATATTTCAATTGATATCAAAATATAAAATATTTTTTTCATTAATATCAAAATGTACAAATGTTTCAATTTCAATTCGTATCACAAATTTCCTATTTCATACGGTATCAAAATCTTGTGATATCTCAAATTGATTTGTTGATTTAAGAAAAATTCAAATTTGTATTGTTTATTTACAATTGGTATCTTAAAATTTTATTTTTGTACAAATAGTATCTCAAAATTTGTTTGAGTATTATAACAATTTGTGTTAAGAATATTTTGATATGTATTATCTATATGCAAGGGGAGCTTAACATCTCTTTTATATATAGACTCATGTTGAGTGTATCTTATATTGAGGAGGTTGACATCTCTTCCTTATGTGATACACGTGTGTAGGTGGAGCTTAACATCTCCACTTATGCATTGTATATTATGTGTTATGTGAGTTAGGGCTTGTCATCCATTCTTCACGTAATGCATGTTGTAGGGAAGCTAACTTAGCGTCTTCCTCTTCGTGAATGTATATCGCATATATATATATATATATATATATATATATATATATATATATATATATATATATATATATATATATATATATATATATATATATATATATATATATATATATATATATCCTTATTGTTGATTTATTTTTCACCCATTTATTGATGATTGATAAAAAGGGGGAGAAAGATTTTGAGTTTTATATGCATTTTTGAGTGTTTGCATATATTTAGTTTATGCATCTTATGTTTTACAAATAGGGATAATGTTTTTGAAAGTTTAAACAAAAAGGGGGAGAAGGTTTTTGGGAAAAGGATTTTGGAGATGTTTGCATGTTTCTCTCACCTTGTTAATGCATATATATTTGTTCAGTTTCATGTACTTCATTGAATATCTTATTGTTTATTGCAATGCATGAGTTAAGGGGGAGCTTCTATGAAGCTTAACTTTAATCCATGCATATATAGCTCCATGATTTTTGTCATCATCAAAAAGGGAGAGAGTGTTGGCCCAAAGGCCCATCACTCTAGTTTTGATGATGATTAACTCATGTAATTATAGTACTAATGATCTTGTGTTTAATTAGTCTCAGATATGTGATCAAGATCTTAGTAGGCGTTTAGCTTCAATAAAGGATTTCTAGTCAAGTTTTAGAGCTAGCACATGTTGATTCAAGAGCTTGTGCATCAAGACTACATCAAGTACTCAAGAGGAGTCTAACTCTTTGGATCAAGGTTTGGACCAAGTCAAGAAGAAGAAGAAGACCTTCAAGAGAAGAATTGTACATAGGTTTGTTTTTAGTAAGATTTTATTTTTAGATAAAATATAAAGGATAGATTAGTTGGTGGATTGCTCAGGTATCATATATATTCACACACAAAATTTATATGTGTTGTCATATAAAAGTTTTTGTTTTCGAAAATACCATATTGGTTTTTGGAGTTTCATATATACATATGTTTTTTATCAAAACTTTATTTAGAGCTTAATGTCAAAAACATAGATATTTCATCATATATATGTAGTAGATCATCTCCATAGACACTAAGCTTTAAAAGTGTTTAGAATATCATGTTTTTATATTTGAAGAAGTTTTTCAATTTGGAAATCATTTTGAAAAAATACAGATTTTGTTTAAGACAAAACTTCTATATTACAAAAATAGTTCGAAATGTTTGTAATATGTTTTGATTTTTACTCAAACATGTTTGTATATCAAAGTATATTACTGAACTTATTTTTGTAAATTTTTAGAGAATTTATGGGATTTTATTGAAGGTGAAATTACAAGTTTTTAATCCTATTTAGTGCTGGAGTGGCCTTCTGCCGGTCGACCGGACGGTCGACCGGACCAGAAGTCGGTCGACCGTCCGGTCGACCGATATGCACAGACGTGCACAGCTTGGGCACGGTCGATCGCACGGTCGACCGCCAGAGAGTCTCTGCTCTCTGGAAATGGCCCAGTCGACCGGGCGGTCGACCGCTGGGTCATTGCCCAGTTCCGGTCGACCAATCTGCCCAACGGTCGAAAATTCGACAATTGGCGGTCGACCGGGTGGTCGACCGGGCGATCGACCGTCAGCAGACGGATCTGCTGACTTGGCCTCCAACGGCCATATTTTGGAGCCTATTTATATGGGGCTCCCTTGAACTGTTTTCTACAAGATTTGAAGTGGATTTTCAAGCTAGGTTTTCATATATCTTTTAGTGTTTATCTCCACTTGTTTAAGAGCCAAAATTTTCATATCAAAAGGAGAGTTTATCAAGAATGTTTTCAAAAGAGATTTCTTGAGTTTTTCACCACCAATTCAATCCTTGTTTTCTCATATACACTTGAGCTTTCCATTGCTATATCATTCCTATAGGAGAGTTGTTGTGAGAATTGTTTTAGGTGATCAAAGTGTTGTGATTACCAAAGTGTTCATCATTTGTAATTGAGGAGGCGGACTTGCAGGTTCGCATTATTTCGGGTTCTAGTGAGATCTCGGTGTAGAGGTGCGGCCTCGGCAAGCTTGCGTGCTTGCGTGTGTTTGTTCTTACGGGAACAAGAGAGGGACTAGAGAGTCCAAAGGAGTTTTAGTGTGAACTCACTTGTAGGTGTTGCGACACCGAGTGATCCGGTGGGATCAGTTTTTAGTGAAAATCCATCATAGTGTTGAAGGCGGGGACGTAGAGTAAGGGTGCTCGAACATCAAAACAAATCTCTCGTGTTTGCGATTGTTCTCTCTCTATCTCTCACTTGTCTTTATATCTTGCATGCTTATATTTCCTTTATCTTTATATGCTTGATATATCTTGTGCCTAATTGTTATATGCTTGGGAATTATTTGCTCACACTTGTATTCAACTAAGAGAGCTAAAGCGGCACCTCAACTCTTATCTAGAGGAATCTTGAGGAGATAGTCCAGAGCCCTTCACGGGGAATTCGCTACACTCTTGTGTTATACCTTATGTGTTTAACTTAAGAATTTTTAGTTTGCATAAATAGTTTTATTTTCGCATTAATTCACCATTAGATTAGCTAGTCACCTATTCACCCCCCTCTAGGTGATTTCAATAGATATAATTGAAAAGCTCATGCTTGCGTGAGAAAACAAGATAGATTGAAGAGGTGAAAAACCAAGAAAATCCTTTTGAAATTCAAGATAAACACTCTTGATAAACTCTCTATTTGATATGGAAGTTAAGCTCAAAAACTTGTTCGAAAAACTCTGTAGAAGATAGGAAAAACTGGCTCTAAAAGCTTATGAAAATCTTACTCAAAATCGGCCAAAAGACCACATATATATAGGGATTTGAAAATTAACCATTGGGCTCAGTTTTCTGGCCAGAAAGGCTTGTCGGTCGATCGACCAATAGTCAATTATTTGACTGTTAGGGATGTCAGTCGACCGATCGGTCGACCGCTCCCAAAAACAGAGAATATAACTTCTCTGTCGGTCGACCTCTCGGTTAATCGGCACCTACCCGAGACTGGGGTAGTTCCAGTCGGTCGACCGCTTAGTCGATCAATCTGTGGGCTGTGCATATCGATCGATCGCTCAGCCGATTAAGCCTGCCTTCGGTCGACTGGTTGGTCGACCGCAAGCAGCCCCAGATCCAAATTTTTAGGGTTTTAAAGATCTTTATAAATCCATTTTAAATACCAATAAAATTTTCATAAATTGCCACAAAAATAAGTTCATTAAAGCACTATGAAGTACAAATATGTGTGATCAAAAATCAACACATATCAAACATGCTGAACTATTTTTGAAGTAAAGAATTTAAAGCTTAAATCGATACCGGTATTCTAAATGAAAAACTGATTTTTACAAAACTTGTTCAAATACAAAAATATGATATTGAAACATATTTGAAGCGTAATGTGTATGAAAATGATCCAATACCCATAGTAGATGAAATGTACTTATTTTTAACAATAAGCTCTGAAATACGTTTTGATAAATACAAAACTTTAAACATATGAATTAAACTCATCAAAATAAGTTTTTAGACAATATGAAGCAACAATATATATGGATGAAATCCAACACACATATAAATCATGTAAACTTATTTTGATGAAATCTATTCATGAAAACAAAAGATGTATTCTTTAAAGCTCAAAGCCAAAACCAAAACTAAAACTATTTGTTATGAAAATGATATATAAATTTTTTTTGTATGTAATAGATTGAGCAATACACAACTAATCTATCATTTATGTTTTGTCCTAAAATAAAAATCTTAAACTTGCAAACTAGGACTCAAATCTTCTTAAAAATCTTCGCTTGAAAATCTTCTTCTCCATCTCGACTTGATTCAAACTTGATCAATGAGTTAGACTTCTCTTTGAGTACTTGATGTGATCTTGAAGCGCGAGCTCTTGAATCAATACGTGCTAACTTCAGAACTTAATTTCAAATACTTTGTTGAAGCTAAACACGGACTAAGATCTTGATTGAATATTTGAACTTAATAAATACAAGATCATTAGTACTATAACTACGTGAGTTAATCATCATCAAAACTAGAGTGATGAGCCTTTGGGCAAACAATCTCCCCTTTTTTGATAATGACAAAACTCATGGAGTTATATATTCATGGATTAAAGATAAGGTTCATAGAAGCTCCCCCTTAACTCATGCATAGAAAAAATATATAGATATTCAATAAAGCTCATGGTGCCAATCTTAACAAACATATAGATAGTAATGTTAGTTCTAGGTACCAATATATCAAAACATGATATCAAACAAATATATGCATAAACACAAATAAACATGCATATATAAATCCTAAATTTCTCTCCCCCCTTTTGTCAACTCATCAACAAAAGGGTAAAGAGATTAAGGTGAAAGTATATGCGATATAAATTCATGAAGAAAAGAGACTGTTAGGAACTCTCCCTGCATACATGCATACATGAAAAAAGAAATGACTAGACTCTAACCCATATAAGCATAATATTCAATGTAAAGATAGAGATGTTAAGCTCCCCAACACACGTGTACGACATAAAGAAAAGAAGTAAAGTTCTTCTTTATATACTACACTCAACATGAATTTATATATAGAGAAGATATTAAGCTCCCCTTGCACATAAGCAATACATTTAAAATAAATTTTAAAGACCACTTAGAACAAATTTTGATTCCAATTGTAAATATCAAAACAAATTTTGATAACCAATTGAAATAAATTTTGATATCAATCAACATAACAAAATTTTGGTACTACTTAAATTTTTTTTGATAAATCGATAGAAAATATACTAGTAGATACCACTTGTAGATACCACTAGTAGATACCAATTTTGCAATATAGATACCAATTGTAAACAGTTGATACCAATATGAAAATATAATTATTTTCTTAAACAAAATATTTTTCTCAAAAAGAGTGAGAGTGAAATACCGATTGAAAACAAAATCAAGAATTTTTCTCTCCCTTTTTGAAATATCAACAAAATCAATGCATAAGCTTGTATAAGATACCAATTAACATTTAAGAACTAAATCAAGCTTAGCATATATATATATATATATATATATATATATATATATATATATATATATATATATATATATATATATATATATATATATATATAGTGAGTTGATCCCCTAAGAACGGTTCTCACGAATTCTGTGAGAACTTTCATATGGGCCGTTGGATCTGATAGAGATCTGATTTTATTTGATTTGATTTATCAGATCTGACGACCCACATGAAAGTTCTCACAGAAATCTGTGAGAACCGTTCTTAGGGGATCAGCTCCATATATATATATATATATATATATATATATATATATATATATATTATATATATATATATATATATATATATATATATATATATATATATATATATATATATATATATATATATATATATATATATAAACCTTTCTAAACTAGCACAAGAAATTATATATATGTATGTATGATCAATTTAAATACCAATTGAAATGTGATGCATACATATATAGAAAATAAGTATGAGTATACAAAATTAATTTTCATGATAAGTAAGTGTATAACTCATAACTACCACCCTACCGTGCACATGTTTAAAGGAATATTCAATAAGGCATATAAGTTATGGTCGCCCAACCAACCGCCCTTGATAGAGTAGAAGTTTTCAAAAATAATTATTTTAAAAAGAGTTTAGCAAAGATTGAAAACTCTACTGTTGAAGAATAAAGTACTAGTTTTTAAGTAATTTTAAAAACTAAACGAAATCCTTTAAGCAACGAACAAAAACATATGTATATCCATGAAAACAAGCTAATTACACAAAAATTGACACTCAAGATCTATAAAACACATACATAAGCTTATGAAAATAAATTCATGAGTAAATAAAAAGATGAGTGCATAATAACCTTGTGAATAACACATTCATGAAGATAAAACAATAAAGCTCAAAAATCAAAACTAGCTTGAAATTTTTTCTCAAAAACATGATATATCATATAATCATGCATGAGTCATGAAAAATAGGACATAGAATGTACAATCAAATATAAAATGATTACACCAAAGAAATAGTATTAAGAACACGTGTACCTCAAGAATTGTACATATAATACAAGTTTTAACGAGATTTGCATATGAATATATGATATAACCATATAAATCAATGTATGCTTTAACTAAAGTATATAAAACATAAATCAATCAAAGAAATAGGTATGTAAATCGATTTGAAAATATGAAAATTATTTTTAAAAATACATGCATAGCTCAACAACTAATCAACTCAACTTTAAGCATAACACAATATATGATTGAGTCTAGGTTACTACACTAGCATGTAAACATTAAAAATATTTTAAGAGTGGAGAATGAAATGATTATCAATACCAATATAGCTAATCCAATTTTCCAGAACATGGTGGTCCTCCCACCAAAACTCCTTGATAGCGATGCATCCATTTGGTTTGACCTTCAATTTTGAAATGCATCCACCATCAAGACACCAATCCTCTCACATTTTGTGAGAGCCCACACATACATAAAAAACAAGAGGTGGGGATTTTGGTACCCATATTTTCTTGGGTCTATGGTTTAGTAGCAATAGGAGCCCAAACATTTTTATTTGCAAAATTTGAAGAATATAATCTATCAAAACAAAATCTTACAAGATGGCCTTTGCGGCCACAATGTGTACATGTGTGCATTCTAGCATACATGTGAGTATAGGTGTGAACATGGTGTGCATGAGGTGTATATCGTGGGGTGTGTGTGAATATGTGAAATTTATTTTTTGCAAAATATGGATTCCAATCTAGAATGATTAATAGCACATTGGCTCAAAGTGGAGCCCAAACAATCAATATTCTTCTTCAAAATACATATATCATTTTCAATTTTAGAAGAAAAAACATAAGTATAAGAAACAAAATCCTTTTTACTTTAAAAATAGAAATATTTTCTTTTTCCTTCAAAACATTTTTCTTTTTCAAAGAATCATTATCCTTCAAAGCTTTTCTTTTTCAATCAAAATAATTTTCTTTTTCAAAGATTTCATTTTATATGAAACAATTTAAAATTTCTTTAAAAAAAATCCTTTTCTTTTAAAATAAAATTATTTTCATTTTTCAATCTTTGATTTTCAACCTTTAACAAATCATATTTTTCAAGAAATTTTTGAGAAAACAATGCAAGCTCCTCATATGACATCTCATCATCATTTAGGGTTAATCTTAAAACATGAATGGATTTGGCATTTGCCTCAAGATACTTGCCATTGCAAAATATAAATTTTTAATGGTAGCAAGATAAACATGAATACCTAGGGTTTTGAGGAACATAGACATCTTAACTTTTCAGGTTTGAAAGTTAAGAATATCAAACATGGGAGGTGCAATGAAATCTACATGTGTGTAAGAAATATTGTGATTAGTAATAATAGGATCTTTAACTCTAGGTTGTTAGACCCAAGTCAAGAGCACCAAGCTCTGATACCAATTGTAAATCACCTAGAGGGGGGTGAATAGATGATGTGTGATTAGTATCTAATTTTGCATAATTTGTTTCACATCTTCACATTAATTTCATATTAAATTCTGCTAATAAAGCTTTGCTTGCTTGATTCTAGGTCCATGGTGTGCAATGAAGAAGAAGACCCTAATCACCATTTAATTAGTGATTAAAAGCCTATTAAAGATAACCATTGACCTAGAGAGCTGATTCTGTGAAAACCAGGGGCTGCAAAGAAGAAACCGGGTACAGGGCCTGACAGGGGACAGACGGGACCGCGCGCGGCTCGAAGCGCCACGCGCGCGGCCCAAGCTCGAAGCGCCGCGGCCCCGGCCGCGTTTTGGGCCAGGGCCTGTCCCCTGTCCTCACTCTTCCCTGGTGGCTATAAATACCCCCCTGGGGTTTCAGAGCAAAGATATGCAGAGTTTTAGGAGTAGTTTCATTTTCATTTTGTAGTTTAGGGTAGTGTAGTATAGTTTTTCTTCTTCTTCCTCCCTTGTATTTTTCATTTCTTGTAGATATTGTATTAGGGAGAGAGAGTGGTACATGTTGGGAAGCAAGAGTGATTGTAATAGAAGGTGACAATCTATGAAAGGTGCTCTCTTACCTTATCTTTGCTTTCTTCTCTCTAATCTCTTTTACATGTGTAGCTAGTCTTTTCTCTCATGGCAACTAACTACTAACCACCAATTTGCTAACTTCTTTTATGATAATCCACATGAATCTAATAGCCTCGTTCTGGCCTTACTCTTGCAAGAGCCATTGATGGCTCATGATGATGGATCTAACACTCTAACTTTCTAACCACTAACAGCTAACATTACTTTACTTCATGCTTGCTCTTATCGGGTTTTGATGATTTAAGTGTAGCTTGCACTTGTTTATTGAGTTGGGTTGTGATGAGTTACATATGGGTCATGCTTTGAATCTGTCACGCGCCCGCTTCCCAAAATACGTTGAAGCGGAGTCGCGACGAGAGTCGGCGACGTATATACGCGAAGGGAAATACCCCACGTATACACGCTAAGCCTAAATTACCTGAACAAGCTATAAATCTAAACCGTGATAATCGATGATCACTGCAATAATACATATAAAGGTTACACATGATCTGAACTGAAATAAGAATAGAATAGAAGTCAAGTGTGATATACATGAATCAAAGAATAATAGCAAGAATAAAAAAAATGCAAGAATACCAGAATCAGAAGGGAGAGAGAGTCCAGCTCCTCGCAAGGCGTACAGTCATATCGAACACCTGCACAATAGAAACAAGCATCCAATATCTGGACGTGCAAATCCAGGGTCGTCAGAAAGCGACCTGGTGAGTGTGTGTGTAAAATGAAAGGCTCATGCATATAAACAGTGTGCATAAATAATAACAGATAACTGCAGACATAAGATAAACAAATAACATGATACACAAGCAACTGAATAACAATAACAAGAATTAGAGTACAGGTAAAAGACAAGTAAAATAACTGTAACAAACAACTGATGTCTAGATGTGTATCCTAGCAATATCACTAACCTGGTACGTAATCTGGTCCTGGTTACAATCATGTGTCTATCATAATGATATATATATATACAATCAGGTGATTACGGTCAGTCACAAAGCATTAACAGTTTATTATTATTAATTATGTCAGCGAACACCAATTGTCACATGTAATAGACGCATCCCATACTACACCTACCACACATGCCAATCGAGGTCCTCAGTTATTGAAACTAACCGGTTGGAGACATTGTCCATGCTTTAGGTGGGTTCTGTGCATACCCGGACCACGGCCCAGACCCCTGGCGCTGAACCAGGACCTATCGCAAGGTAGTCAGGAACATGTAAACAGGAACAGGTACATGTATAACATGCATAACAGGAACAGGACGGGGTGTCAGTCACCCCACGAGTACCCTGCAGTGGAACCTCTTTTTCGGCTGCGCAACCTAAATCCTAGGTCCACCCAAAATACGGACGCTGTCTCCTCCATCAATCTCCCCAATCCCAGTATAAGTTGTTTGTTATCATGTTTTAGTTTATCAAGATTATTAAATGTGCATGTTACTTAAATCACTGGGATAACTCAGTGGTAGTCACAGTAACAATATCAACATGTGTAATCAGGATACTGGTATAACAGGAATATATAATATCAAGGAACAGGATACCGGTATAACAAGAATATGTAACAAGTATAACATGCGAGTGTTGTTACCGTGTAACAATATTTTCCCAGCAATTAAGTAACATGGACAATAGTATCAAGTAGGTATCATGTATAAACAATCAAGTTCTCAGGTAAATCAAGATATCTAAGATGGGTAATGATCTACTGTCATGAATAGAATAATCCGGGTAATGTATGTAATCAACTCATAATCTCAAAAGCTATCCTCATGAATCTCAAACACCAAACCTTATTAAGGTAATCTGGTACAGTAATCACAAGCCCATAAATCAACAATCGATTCTCTCATCCAACGATCAACTCTGATCCTCAAGTCATCGATATATCCAAATCTCAATAACTGAAATACTACATGTTTTAATACATATAATTAAATCTTCATGTTCCAATTCTATCAAGATTATCACACACTCTCACTCTATCAAGGTCAATCACAGGATCCCAAAGTCAAATAACATATCAGAGATATATCTAAGATCTATCAGGTCAAGTCAATTAAATCATATTTATTCCTCAAAATCAGATCCATCCAACTATAGTCAAGATCATAACTAAAGAGGGTAACGTCCTCATCATATAAGAAATCTAGATCATCTTTATATCTAGTATCCAACGTCGGTCAGATCATCAGTACTTAATCATATAATTAAGGTAAATCCGAAAGTCTTTGGTTAATAATCTAAAACCAAGATCATGTTACATATCTATTTCAAGGGTAAGCTATACACTCACATAATGACAATCCAACAAGATCAAACTCCTCTATAAACTGATCAAGATCCAATATAAATATATCATAGGTCAACTCCAACTCTAACTAAGTCAATGCTAGTCCAAGTATCAGCAAATCAGTATATTGGGTAAACAATGTCATACCTAACACTTCCTCGATATCCATAGAGATTCTAGTCGGGATAATCACGACAACTGCCAATAAATACTATGCCTAATATATGTCCTTTAATCTCAAATATAGCGTAGTTCAACTGATCAATAGATCAAATCAAGTCACAGCATAAGGCATACCTCAACTAGTCCTGAATCATAGTGGTAAATAACTACACATGAAATGATACTAATCAATACTCTGATCAACAAAATAAATAAGGTGAATGTTCGCTCATGACTCATAGAGTGATACAGGTGTTCACACTGGTAAAATAAATCAAATAGTCACATGAAATGATAAAAGTAAAACATAATACATATAGACAACGGTAAATAAGAAAATGAGACAAATGCAAACACTCACATGAAATGACGCAATTTTCGAACCGAATCGCTATCTGGTCTTCACTGCACGAACCGGTACTGATCTACAGATCATCCCATAGATCAGTCTTCGAATTGCCTCTGTATCGGTCCACAACGAGCACGAATCCGAATCGGGTCCGGGTCTCCTGCAACTGGTCTGGATCTCACCAAACAAATCCAAAATGCTATAGCACGCAACCGAACATACAAATAAATATACACTAAACACACTCCCGAGCACCGACACATACGTGTATGCCCACGTACATACATATATATACGTATTTACGAGTGTACACATATATATACATACATGCATGCATACCCATACTTACATACATATACTATACCTTTAATTTAAAACTCACTTACTAAAACATTAATATCCCTATTCATTAAAAATATGCATGCATAAATAAGTATTTATAACACCCATACATGCACATAAATATTTACCAACATACCCCTACATTATTACACTTTCAAAGACACTCACGCAACACACCAACACACATTTAATCAACTTCCCAATTATTACAATATTGCCCTAACACATAAATATAAAACTAACCTCGAGCCGATTTGCGACACGCCGACGGAGGCGTCCGGGTCCGCGGAGGGTGTCGTTGGATAGAGCATTTCACCATGAAGGGCGTGGGTGCGTTCGCACTCGCCTACGGCGATCCACGGCGACTCACGGAGAGCCGGCAAATGGTTCGAAGTAAGATATTTTCCGCACACAATCAAGCACAAATAAATTAATACACATCCATGCATGGATATAAATTCCTATATGAAAAATGAACAGGGAAGGGGGAGGGAGCTCACGGCCAATAGGAAGTTTGGACTGCCGTTGGTGAAGGGGGTGCTCCGGCGGAGTTCCGGCGATGAGGAGGCGCACCCGGGGAAGGAGGGAGGCGGTCTGGACCTTGCTGCGACCGCTGCTGGTGCTGCCATGTCCAATGGGAGGCGGCCAGAGTGATGGGCTGCCGAAATGTGCCAGTTCTTGGATGGAAGGAAGCACAGGGGACTTGGAGTTACTTCCATAAATTTAGCCTCAATGTCATTGAAGGGCTTCGAAATCTTCTCTCCCATCAAAACAACATTTCCAGTCACAAACTTCACCATCATTAAAGAGAAAAGAAAAGGACAAACACTCTTTAACCAAGCATGCAGCCAAAACAAGCAACCAAGCTTTGAACTTTTCTCACATCAATCAAAACCCTTAAGTGTGCTTCATCAGAGGTATGAACGGCCTTGTGGAAGTGTGGCAGCCATAGGGGGTGGGCTCGGCAAAGTGGGGAGGTGATGAAACTCCGTGGCCTTGGGAGAAGGCACACGGCAAGGCTACGGTGAGAGGGCTCGGACATGGGGTGCTAGGCAGAAGAGAGGTTCTGCGGCAGCAAGAGGAGGAGGCGGTTATGTGTTGGGATTGGGGAGATTAGTTTAGGGTTAGGGTTAGATTTAGGTTTAGAATTAGGATTATATATAGGGTTAACGGGTTATGGGTATGGGTGTGGATTGGGTAATGGGCATGCTAATGGGTTAAGGGTTTGGATTAACGGATAGGATCATGTATATTGGGTGTAAAAGGGGATAATGGGTAATGGATAAGATAATGGGTTATGGGTGGAATCAAGGGAAAGAAGAATCTACAAATAATAATTAAATATAAACTATAATAATATTAATGATAAATAATAATATTAGTAACACTACTAATAATAAAAAAACACTAACAATATTAATAATAATAATACTAATAGTAATAAGTAATTAAAAATACTTATAAGAAATAATGGTAATAATATATAAAGCCAAATTACCATTTACCATTCCAAACTAATTTTATTTATTTAATAATGCAATAAGTCATCAATCAAGTTAACTAATAAATAATAAAATAATCAGTAATTTAAATTAAATACTTTAGAAAAATAAAATAC
>JAVJIF010003969.1:0-141239 GCA_038442645.1 Agave tequilana | reverse complement strand
TTTGTGGAGCTCATCAACCTGGCCCGAAGCTGGCAAACCGACTCCAAAGATTGGGTTACTATTGGCCAAGATGATTGTCGACGCCATCTCCCTCGCTAAGAGATGTCACGCCTGTCAAATACATGGCGATTTCATCCATCAAGCACCAGGGTATCTCCTCTACGACCTCTACTTGGCCGTTCGAAATGTGGGGGATGGACGTGGTTGGCCCCATCAGCCCACCATCGTCGAAAGGACATCGGTTCATTCTAGCAATAACCGATTACTTCTCCAAGTGGGCCGAAGCTGTTCCTCTAAAAGAGGTAAAATCGTCTAACGTGATCAAGTTCGTGAAACATCACGTTATCTATCGCTTCGGTGTGCCTCGGCGGATCGTCCATGACAATGGACCCCAGTTCATCAGCCAGGCTTTCCAGAGATTCTGTGCTAAGTTCAGAATCCAGAGTGTGTCATCAACGGCATACTATCCTCCCGCCAACGGCCTCGCGGAAGCTTTCAATAAGACTATGGCAAGCTTCTCAAGAAATTCGTCTCGAAAAGTCAACGAGACTGGGACGATAAGTTGGGTGAATGCTTATGGGCATATCGTACGACCGTGCGAACCCCAACTAAAGCCACGCCATTTTCTTGGTGTACGGATGTGAAGCTGTCCTCCCACTGGAAATCCAAACCATCTCTACGCGTCGCCCTGACCGCGAGATGACAACAGAGGAGAAGCATCGACAGCGACTCCAAGAACTGGAGGCCTTAGACGACAAGCGTCTGCAGGCCCAGCAGCAGATCGAGCTTTATCAAGCTCGCATCACCAGAACCTTCACAAGAAAGTCAAAACGCGAACTTTCAAGAAAGGCGACCTTGTCTTAGCCGTCCGGAGACCCATGGTCATGACGCACAAGACAAAGGGAAAATTCCAACCCAAATGGAAGGACCATTTGTAGTAGAGTCGGTCTACTCGAATGGATCGTATCGTCTCATAACCTCTAATGGCGATACACTCATGATGCCAATCAATGGCAAATTCCTGAAGAAATACTATCCCTAGATGGTGTTCTTCTGCCGATCAAGTTAATACCACACCTCTGATCAAACATCCAACGCCTTCCACGGCTAAGGATAGAGGAAAATGTTGGCATCTAAGCCCAACATAAGTCCTCGACAACTCATCATGCTGAGGGGAATAGCATGACTAGCCCAACTCAAACGGTAGTTGGTAAAGGCACCTCAAATCGTTGACAGCTGAGGGTTTGCTAAAAATCCTAAGTGGACCTGATTCCACTCTCTCCTCCAAAATCTCTTACAGTTCTCATCCATAGAATGGGAGGACCACAAAATGCAAAACATTACTACGTTAAACATTATACCTCTGTAATGAATACTCCTTGTCGAGTACAAGCCCCGCTTGTTACCTCTACATAGAGCAGCAAACTTCAAAATTGCCAAGTTAACACTATACCTCTGGCATTTCAAATTCCACTTGTCAATTCTCATCAATAGAATGACAGGTCCTCAAATTGCTCCTATCAAGAGCCAATTCTTGTCAAGTTAATATCACACCTCTGAAACTACTGTTTAAGTTAACATTACACCTCTAAGCAGTATATCAGGTGCCCGTCAAGTTAATATTACACCTTGACAGTCACCCTTTCTTCAGACTTCCATATCGAAGCTGAAATGGACGATGCCAAGTTAACACTACACTTCTAGCATCCGAGTCATTGCTAAGTTCAACAATACACCTATGGCTATGACCTTTCCTCGACTTCCTTAAGCCGAGACGAACGATGCCAAGTTAACACTACACTTCTAGCATCCGAGTCATTGCTAAGTTCAACAATACACCTATGGCTATGACCTTTCCTCGACTTCTTCAAGCCGAGACGACTAATGCCAAGTTCAACATTACACCTCTAGCATTACCCTCACTGTTAAGTTAAACATCACACCTATGACAGTGACACCTCAGTTTTCCCTATAAAACTGAGATGTCGATGAGTTAAGTTAATATCACACCTCTAACTCATGTCCTTGTCAAGTTAACATTACACTTCTGACAAGACTATTTCCAACCCGTTAAGTTAATATCACACCTCTAACGGTAAGGACTTCCCTAGATTCCCCCGCGAGTCTAGTTTCATTGATATTCTCCCCAACAGAATATCGAATTCATTTGGAGGCATTGTTGGTTAACATTACACCAATAAACAATGTTTCCATCAACATCCCCAGCTGATCTGAAATCAAGTTAAGCACAAATCCTTGATAAAAGTTCATCTTCCTGGGGGTACGAACTCCACCTGTCACTTTCTTCCACAAAGTGGCAGGTCCACCAAAAATCACCTCTGTCAAGTTA
Organism: Agave tequilana; assembly: GCA_038442645.1. NCBI lineage: Eukaryota > Viridiplantae > Streptophyta > Magnoliopsida > Asparagales > Asparagaceae > Agave > Agave tequilana. The sequence goes on along the minus strand of JAVJIF010003969.1, from coordinate 138,889 downwards.
AGCTTACACCTCTGACAGTGTCATGAAAGTTCTTGAAACAAGATCTTTCCTCATATCTTTTGACTTATTAAGATTATGATTATAATTTTGATAAAGATCAAAAGACTTCCTTGCTCCTACATGTCCAACCAAAGGCAAAGAGTTCGAGACAAAAAAAAAGAAAAAAGAAGGGAGGAGAGGCTAAAAATCTCGATCTGGTAGGGAACGGATGCGCTCCCTGAGACGATGCATCTCATGCTGACGTGCCTTCTCAGCCTCCATCATCGCCTGGACCCGCAGCTCCTCTTCAGATAGGCAGGGTTTTTCAGCCAGCTGGGCTCGCAAAGTCTCCAATCTGGAGAGATGAACAGACTGGCTCTCTTCAGCCCGTACCCTTGCAGCCTTCTGCTCCTCTAGCTTCTTCTGGAGGGCGACGAGCTTCTCTTCATTGACAGCTAGCATGGCTTTGGCCTTAGCAATGGCAGCCCGAGCGTTGGTAATAGCAAGCTCTGTGTTCTGCATGATAAGCTCAGTATCCCCTGAGTCTTCAATCAGCCTTTGGCATTCAGCCTGGGAACGCTCAAGGTTGCTGACCTCTTCGGCAATTTGTACTTCCACTTCCTGTCGCTCTTGCCTTTGGGCAGAAAGGAGGCTATCCAGGATGACTTGGGTTTCGTGGAGGGAGTCAGCTTCGTCTAAAGACTTCAGCTCTTTCAGGTCACTCTCCAACTGATCCACCACCCGCATACATGCCTGAGCAAGAGGAAGGCCCCCGACTAGCTCGATGTTCTCGGCCACATTCCCGAGAAATCTCCGGGCAAAGTCAAAAGAACGACGCCCAGAAAGGATAAAGTCGATGCACGATCGCATCGCTTCAAAGAACTGCCGCACCGTACTGCGCGTCAGGAAGTCCATGCTGTCATCACCCGGAACGCTCCCCGACCCCCTTTCTATCTCGGAAGAAGGGGTGTAGGCCGGCTCTTTTTGCGCAGAAGTCATGCTAACCGCCGATACGGCAAGAGCGGAACCAGCCACTGGTGCTTCCGGAGGTGCTATCCCTGCGGGAACTTCCGCGACCAATGATGGAGTGGCAAGCACGATTTCCTCAGAAACTTCATTTGAAACTTGAGCGTGCAATCTCCTGGGAGTGGACCTGCCTCCACCCGAGCCTCCTCGACCTCAGTAGTGGCTTCCTCCTCTGGCAGAGTGGAAGGCTCCCCAGTCTCAGCAACTGCCCCCTCTGAGGGCATCTCAGCAGCGGAGGTCTCAATTCCCTGTGGTCGAGTCAACTCTCCCACCATCTCCTCAATATGCGAGGAGGTTGTAGCCTCGGCATCTCCAGCTGACCCTGCAATATAAAATGAAGAATGTCAAGACATCTTCTTCAATATGTAAAGAAAAATTGGACAGGAGGTGGAAAGGGTACCTTCAACAGGAATAGCCGCCACTGGTGGTGCAGATGATGACTCGCCCACATACATTTCCTCCTCTGAGATATGGAAGAACTTGCTTTGATCAGGAGGAGCGGGTCATCACAATAGTCGACCTCGTCCTCAAACATGCTTGCCCCTGAGAACGAAGAAGACGACAGATCAGTGCGAGGAGAATCCACAATCGGAGCCTTGCCTCCAATCACTCCAGTAGTAGGACTAGGGTCAACGGCTCTAGGACTGGGGATGAAGACGCTCGGAGATCCCAACTGCTGTGCCTCATCTCTCCTTTCATGAGCAGAAGGTGATTTGAGCTGAGCTGCAACTCCCGGAATCTCAACATCTGCATTACCCATTACTTCAATCTCTGGGAGATGCGACATCAGCAGCAACAGCGGATTCCTCGATGAACTCCCCTTCCTCCACAGCCTCGCGGTGCTCGTGGTGCGGCCTAGGAGCACGACTGGAAGAGGAAAATCTTCCTCTTCCGGAGATTCGCCAACTCTGGCAACGACATCTTCAGGAGGAGCCTCAACTCCAGCAGAGATGGCTCCAGATTGAGAGACTTCAGCCGCCGAGTCCCTCTTAACCTTCTTCGGGGCAGGCTCAACAACAGAAGTAGAGCGTGAGGACGCTTACTCACCAACTGCCTAGACCTCTTCGTCTGCGGCTCCTCCCTCGTCGCTGATGGCTCCGCCCTCGTTACTGACGGCTCATTCTTCGCTCGTGGCTCTGCCCTTGGCGGTCGTGGCTCTGTAGCTCGTGGCTCCCTCCTCGTCCTTCTCCCGACCTCCTTACGGGCTTTCCGGTACTGCTCTACGAGTCTCGTTGGTTTACCAGACTCTGTCCTTGCCTCGAGGCTTGCATTGATGCTCTCGATACATGAAGATGCCGGAAGAAAGTCTGGTGTCTGGACGGCTTGGGAGTACCAAGTACAATAGCTTAGACTCATCTGGCACTTGGGCGCTTCGAGAGGTAGACGGAAGGTTGTTCCTGTCCCTCCAGCCACACTATAGTACCAGGCCCGAGCACCCTCGAACAAGTTCCCTTCGAAGGCGAGATAAGCATTTGGATTCCCGATATAGAGCTGGTCATAGCCGAACTGTCGAGCGAAGCGATTCGGCATGTATGGCTCAATGGTGCATGACGTCCCTTGTCGAAAAAGCATATACCCGGGCCGAATATTGAGCAACCACCAGAAGGCTTCCTGGGATAACCTCGTGAAATCATCAGGGCCTGCGGAATCGACAAGTAGATCGCCGTAGGATGCACCAGGGATCTGGAGGAGGCAACGATTGAGCTGATAGTTTGCCGGGGCTGAAAGACGCTTCCGGATGTAATATATATAAGGATCTTCCCACCTTGAACCCTCCAATCGCTGTATGAAGGGGACGGAGTCCTCCTTCCAACGCACCGCCGTCATCAAAGAGGGGCAGTGCATCACATACCAGACCATAAGGTATGTGTAAGGCAGCTCGACCCGAGGATTGGGATGCTTCACCACTGGATTCCCCTCTGCGTCCGTGAGCGGCTTTCCCTCGGAATCCACAGTTTTTGGCGGCTCACAAAAGCTTTTAGCCAGCGCCCGCAGCCCGCTCTGAATACCAGCCACCACGGTCGGGAGAAGAGCTATAGGGTTACCATGGGCCAGAAGCACCGCCGGGTACACCACGTCGGCAACTATAACTTCATGTGGCAGCGTGGGCACCACACAACGCTTTAGCCACAGCATCAGAAAACCCGCCAGCAGCGCCCGATCGGAGATAGGAGTCCGGGCTTGGTGGTGGAAGCTTTCAAAAACCAAGTCGGGGTCGAAACCATCTTCGTTCGATTCTGTGGTGTAGAACTTCTCGGGAGCCTGGTCAATCCGGTCTTCGATCTCCCTATCAGAGCTGGGAGCCAATCGGGTGATCAAGTGGTCTTTGGTGTTCACATTGTTGAACAATAACTGGCCCAAGACAGATACGTGACCCCCTGCGACCGCCATTTGGTGATCTGACCGCAGATATGGAAGTGACAGAGCACTTCCCAGTAGGTCTCGTATATGAGGGGAAACTCCTCCTTCACGTGGCGAAGCTCCACAGCGGTCGGGACATATTCTTCATAGGGCATGTCCCCTGTTACCAGTCCTGAGACCTCGTGCAGCTCGTGTAAGGCAAGGCCCATCTCCCTGACTGGAGTAAAGAACGTCCCCGTCAAGGGATTGTAACGTTCTAGGATCCCAAAGAAGTTTTGAGAACTTTGAGGGATCCCCCACTGTACGGCCCTGACCGCCGAGTACAGTCCTACACGCTTCAGCAAATCCCCGAGCTCGGTAAGGACAAAGCCAACCATCCTGCCCCACCAGTAATTCGCTGGGGAATGGATCCACCCATATGCACGGAACGCAACTGGATAGTCACCCTCCGCTGCCATGAACATGTTGAGGAAGGTGGTGCCAATGTGCGGTATCTCTCCAGACGGGATCTCCCTCTTGCGCGATCCAGGGAAAAGGCCGATAACCGACCCGTCATGGCCGTCATGACGGTGCACTTGGTAGTGGGAGCCCAGATCGCCAAGAGTAACCTCAGGAGCATATCGAGCGAGGTCAAACTCCATCTTCCGCGGGACGGACATATGCTGGTAATAGAACATAGGGTACATCCTATCCATGGCGGGAGAAAGAACCTTCTGCCCCCTATTTGACGGAGCCATGTGTAAGTCCCTTCGTGCACGCGATGGCCGCCATCGTGGATATGATCCCCGAAGAAGAAGGCGGGCTTCTCCAGCTGAATGCCATCATCCGTGATGAATGCTGCATCGGTCATAAGCACTCGAAGAGTCCTCATATCGACGTTCGAGAGCTTCTTCTCACGAGCCGGCGACTGGTCGGCAGTCACAGGGACAGTCCTTTGCAGCACAAAGGTTAGGTTCGTTCGGTCAGCACCACCTACATGCCCAAAATGGCGTATCTTGGGGAGTGAAGTAGCAGGTTGCGGCGCTGCAAAAAGATAAAAACACTTAAGTCAGATGCTTTACCAAAAGTAAAGAGAAATACTAAGTGTTTATAATCTAAACGCAGAAGAGATACTGGACGCAGGAATTATCAAATCCGCGTCCAGACCTGCAACTCTGCGTCAGGAAGCACAGAACGCGAAGATCAATTCCGCGTTCTACAAACCAATACTTATGAAATTCCAAAGTACTTGGACTCAGACGCCAGATTCATCAAATTGGCGCCTGATGACACAGAACGCGAAGATCAATTCCGCGTTCTACAAACCAATACTTATGAAATTCCAAAGTACTTGGACTCAGACGCCAGATTCATCAAATTGGCGCCTGATGACACAGAACGCGAAGATCAAATCCGCGTTCTGCAAGCCAAGACTTGACTCTGCCCGGACTCAGACGCCAGATTCATCAAATTGGCGCCTGATGACACAAAACGCGAAAATCAAATCTGCGTTCTGTAAGCTGCGTCCAGAGACCTTCACAGTTAGAAATATTCTAAGTGAAGGACCCGAAGTGCAGAGTCCTTGGGCGTCAGATTGTCTAATCCGCGCCCCGGTTATCATCCCAAAGACTGCGTCTGGGGAATCAAACATTCTCTGTGTTAAAGTTCTTAAAGGTGAAGTTCTGCCTAGACGGCATACTACCTTGGAGACCTTGGAGGACGAAGTCCTGCGCAGAGGAGGAGCTGCCCCTCCGGGCCTCGGTGGTGGTCGCCTTTGAGGAAGAAGCGGTCGGCTTAATCTTTGGTGCCATGGCGAATTTGATCCGAGGTTAAACAGAGGAACAGGGAGGAGAATATGTTTTTCTAAAGTTCTTAGCAAGCGCGAGAAGAAGAAGAGTCTCTCCAAACTGCTGCCTTTTATAGGCACAGGGATTCGCAGAGATACGCGGCACGTGACCCAAGGGACGCTGCAGCGAATCGTCGCTTGACGCATGTAACAAAATCATTTCCGGTGGCAAAGATCATGCGTCGCAACCTCGCCACGAGTTAAAAATTGACACGTGGAGCAGTTCATTTAATGAACCGCGAGATCCGCGCGCCAAAAGGCGAAATTTCGCCGTTTCCCCAGGCCAGCTGGCGGCGTAATCATGACAACATAGAGTCCGCGCCCAGAAAACGCACCGGACATGCCCCGTCAGCATTTCCAAGAGTGCGTTCGGAAGATCGCGTCTCCTCTAAGGAGTTCGCGTCTGGCCAAACATCGCGTCTATTTTATGGAAGCTGCGTCTTCAAAGCAGCCTCTGCTTTTCAAAAAGGAGCCTGCGTCCAGTCTTATGCGTCTGCAAGACAGTTCAACAGTACACTGGCGCCAACAGACAACCAACTACTCCCAGCCAAAAACGCACCCGTGACAGACTAAAAACAATTGGGGAGGCCTAGGCTGTGTATCTAGACACTCAACACGATCGACTCTGATGGCTTCTAAGAGTTCAACAATACACTCACGAAGACCAAATTCGGATAAGGTCAAACCCGAAGCATCAACAGTCCAGTCACAAAGGCGAACGCGGTTAAGTCCAAAGTATTCCGAAATCCGTCCCATTCAACTGCGGAATATCGGAAACTTTGGAGGGGGTTCTGTAGGCTGTCTAAAAATGACTAACCAGGCAAGCCATCAAAGAAGCAGTCTTAAACATTAGACGCAAGGGACTGAAGCCCGCGTCTCAGCATCAAGGCGCGTCGGCCCGAAGCCCGCGTCTCAACTTCAAGGCGCGTTTGGTTCAAAGCCCGCGTCTCTACATCAAGGCGCGTCGGCCCGAAGCCCGCGTCTCAACTTCAAGGCGCGTTCGGTTCAAACCCGCGTCTCAGCATCAAGGCGCGTCGGCCCGAAGCCCGCGTCTCAACTTCAAGGCGCGTTCGGTTCAAAACCCGCGTCTCAGCATCAAGGCGCGTCGGCCTGAAGCCCGCGTCTCAGCATCAAGGCGCGTCGGTTCAAAGCCCGCGTCTCAGTTGCAACCGCCCCAGATCGTGGAGGTCAGTTACCGCGCGTATAGCGGGTAACGGCCCCTCATTCAGGCGCATTTTTAGGGGGCACGATCACCCCTTAAGACCCCTATAAATAGCCCTGTTGGCTAGGAAGGAAGGGTCGATTGATTGAATCCAAAGGGAGAAGGGTCGGGCATTCTTGAATCCAGAAAAAGAGAAGGGTCGGGCGAGCAAATTAAATCCAAAGGTCGGAGATTTTGAGAGAAGCACGACGCCAACAAGAGAGAAGACTCTTCAGCAGGCTTACTGAGTACTAACCGCTCTTCGCTTACCTCCTCTTTGAGAGTTTGGTAGACGGAGCTGAGTTACTCCCCTACCGGCCGAAGAGAAGACCCCCGACGGTCCAGGACGGTCATCTGGTCAACGGAGAACAAGATTCACTCTCCATCGCCACACGAAGAACCCAGCCTTAAACAAAGGGAAGACTCAAGCATCCTCCCTCCCTTGTAGTCGGAATATTGTTTTGTTGTAATCTTCAACTGATTCAAGGAAATTTTACGGCAAATCTCTTTCCGTACCGAACAGCGAGCTCCTGCAAAGATGGAATCAGTAGAAGGTGCTGCTACCTGCAAGTCAGAAGGTGGACACAGGGTTCTGGACAAGAAGAAGGTGAGTTTCAGCACCAGTGCTCACCATAATGAAGGTCTTCTTGATCGTGTTCACGTGAGTGTATGGGGACCTGCTAAGACGGCATCGCTTGGAGGTCACAGGTACTTTGTCTCGATAATTGATTGTTCATCTAGGCAGTTTTGGATATATCCGATGAGACAAAGGGGTGAAGCCCTAGATGTGTTGAGGAAGTGGAGCGGAAGAATGGAGAGGCAGATAGGTAGGAGGATAAAGGAGCTCTACATTGGTAATGTTGGAATAGACATTGACCGATTCCTACAGTTTGGCCAGAACACAGGAATTGCTACACACTTCTCAACAGGTACAGATGAGTTGGCTAAGGATGTGGTCCGTCCCTTGCTGGAGGAGGTTCGGAGGTTATTGTCCAATGCAGGATTGGACAAGTCGCTTTGGACTGAGGCGATTGAGTATGCTAGCCATCTCAAGAATCAAACGACTGCGATAGGAGGTAAAGCTCCACTGGAACATTGGTCTGGAAAAACAGCTCAATATCATGGTTTGCTGTGGGAATTTGGAAGTCCGGCTTACTTCAGTGCCAAGAATGTCAAGGTGAATCCGCAAGCAAGGAGGTTTGTCTATTTGGGAGTCAAGAAGAACAGCTACAGGTTGTGGGATCCCAAGGACAAAAGGATAGTTATGAGCAAGAATGTCACAGTTGGAGAGACTTCAGAGTTGAAGTCCATCGTCTTTCTGCAGGTGGAGAGGACGAAGACCAAGGGAAGATCGCAGCAGGTGGAGGTTGATGCTACTTCATCATCTTCAGGTAGTTCGGCATCAGAGGAGACTTCATCGGAGGTGACACCGGGAGGAGTTCAAGATACCAAGGGAGATGCTGAACAGGTTGACGACATTGCAAAGGATGTCGAGTTGAGTGCAGCCATTGGAACCAAGGGGAGACCACATTCGTGGTTAAAGAAGGATGAATCTCAAGCTTGTGAACGCGACAAGCTCAAGTTGAAGGCCGTTGCTCCATGATGGTCGGGAAGAGGTTCATATGACTCAGTCTGACAGGTTCGCTGCTGCAGATACAGGTACTATTATTGGAGCTTGATGAAGCTCATCTTAAATGAACTACGGTTGGCTTGATCCTTTTGGGCAAAGGTACGTAGGCAGCCGTAAAGGCGCAGCCATTGGTGATGCAATTCTTATGAAGCTATGTATGAGTTCTCGAGAAGTTGTTTGGAGCTTCACATAGAGGTGAAGAAGTGTGGTCAATGGAGCTTCACGTAGAGTTGGAGAGACTTCATGTAAAGGTGAAGAGACTTCATGTAGCGGTGAAGTGGTGTGGCCAGTTGGTCTTCACATAGAGGTGAAGTGGTTGTGATCTCGAAGAACAGTTTTATCTTCCGGAGAGGAGATGTTGAGCTTGCATAAGGAGGGGTGTGCATCCAGTTGAAGCCGATGATGTTTGGTTGGCTCTACGCAGACTTGGTTGGACCGTCAGTGGAAGACAGGTAGACTAGATAGAGCTAGTCAGTGGAGAGTCAGTGTTGGCTCATAAGGAAGTCTTCATGAGGTCATGAAGTTGCGGAGTAGAAGCCACAGTATGGTGATCGGCAGGTATGGAAATTCTCCTAAGGTGAAGTGCAGGGAAGACATGTGTGATGTTTTCAGGAATAGATGAGCCAAAGATTCCAAGCCGAGATCGTGTGTCGATTTCGCCGAGATCGTGTGTCGATTTCGACCGGTGCGCGCAAGCCGAGATCGTGTGTCGATTTCGCCGAGATCGTGTGTCGATTTCGCCAGGTGATAGACTGAGGTTCGTTGGATGTCGGCTCAGATTTTGGAATCTTCGCCGAGGTGGAGAATTGTTAGAAAGAGAGAGTTTATTGATGGGGAAGTTGATTAGGATCGTCGAGGGGTCGTCGAGGGGTCGTCGAGTAATCGCCGAGGAAGTCGACGACGAAGACGAAGGAAAACAGCAGCAGAAAACAAGCAGCAGCAGCAAAACAGGTTCTCCGGTCGAACGGGCCGGTCGACCGGACGTGCACGACGTGCACAGTGTCAGAGAGCGGTCGACCGCCGGTCGACCGAAATGACTGACTGTAAAGGGCCCAACTCTCTGTTGGAATCGGTCGACCGGACCGGTCGACCGGTAGAAGGGTCGGTCGACCGTCTCGGTCGACCGACAGTCGGGTTTTGGGCTGAAATCTGCAGTTCGGAAACCTGTTGTATTTAAGTGCTGCTAGTGTTTTCTAGGGTTATTATCTTGTAGAAAAACCTGCGAAATTAGAAGGCTAAGAGCTCTCTTGTATTGAGAGAGGCTAAGAGCCATTGTAATCATCTTCCTAATTGAAATCTCTCTCCGTGGATTGCCCCGAGGACGTAGGCACGTTGGCCGAACCTCGTTAGATCTGTTGTTTGCGATTGGGTTGTTCTTCTTGTTTTGATTTCATTGTTCTGAGATTGAGATCTGATAGATCCTCTATTGAGTTGTTTTGAAGGCTCTTTTTATTTTCAATACCATAATTTCTACAACTAAGAAAAATAAAATTTGCTATATTTGTAGCAGAGTGTTTTCATAAAACTTAGAAAATAATAAAATATGTTTTTGTAAAACTCAATTATCATCAATAAAGTGGGAGTAACACATAAATAAAAAATAAGATTAAGAGTTTTCCATATATCAGAAGTTAATGAAATTTGTCTAGCATCACTAGTAAAAAGAGCCTTCAAAATATTTTTTCTATTCACAAATAAATTTTCAATTTCTTTTGTTATAGTTTGTCTACTAATTCTCTTATAAATAGAAACAAAAGCAGATTTAAGATAATCAACAAGTGCACCTGATTCAGTAAAAGAAAATGGAAGTTCTGCTCGAACAATAAATTCAGCTATTTTGTGTTTGTTTACTTCGGGCTTATATCTTCAAGTGAAGAGTGTGTCCGAATCTGCTAATATTTGTGCTTGTTGTGATGGTAAAACATGATTTTTAGCATGTTTCTTGTCATATTGTTTTGAAAGAACGCTTGTAACCTATTCTTCTTTATGATCAAAAAGTTAACGACGGTACTTACATTTTGCTTTTCTTCTGCCATCAATGGTTCTTTCTTCAGAATGGTTTCACACTTTAGAAGTTTTGGCTCTTCTTTTAGTGGTTGTACTAGTTGATCCTTGTGTTTCTGAAACTACAGTGTCATACAGTGCTGGTTGTGTATTGTATTGTTCTTGTGTTTCAGTTAAAAAGGAGCCAAAAATTGTGCGTTCATTGGTGATATTGACATTAAAAGTTGAGAATATGAAAAATACTGAGGAGGGAAGGAAATAGAATGTCGACCTGTACTGTTATTACTGGCACATGCACCATATGTGTAACACCCCGTTACTTAGTTATGTATTCAAATTCTTGATCATATTTTTTTGATTTACTTTTTGTATTTGTTTTTATTTTATGCATATTTATGCGGTCGTTTTGCATTGGATCTGAATTCGTGAATTCGAAGTCAGCTATAGTCTGACCGGAGACCCGATCCTAGCGTATTACTCGATTTGATCTTTCCGGTAGTCAGATTTGATCGATTTCAGTTTCAAATATTATTTTTTAATACTCTAGTTTTTTCATGATTTTCTGAATTTTTTTGAATTAATTTATAAAATCTTCAAAATCGGTATTGGCAGCATCACTGGTCGATTCTAAGATTTTTAATTTATAATTGGAGTTAAATTTCTGAATTCTACTTTCATATTATTTCTTAGAATCACAATTTCTACTTTAATGCATTTTCTGAGATTTTTCTGAATTTATTAAAGTTTGACCGTTTTGGTGTCGACCAATATCGCTGGTCGATTCCAATGTTTTTAATTTACAAATAGAGTTGAATTTTTAAAATACGCTTTCACATTATCTTTTAAATTCAATTTTCTATCTTAATGTATTTTCGGTGAATTTTCTAAATTTATCAGAACTAGGCCGGATTTGGTGTCGGCCAGTATTGCTGGTAGATTTCAGAATTTTTATTTTGAAAAATGACAATTTATTTCTGAAAACCAATTTCATATCATTCATCAAGATGGTGTTTTCTACTTTTGGGTTTTTTTGAGAATTTTTCTAAAAATAATCAATATTTTCCGACATTATTAAAATATTATTATTTAAAGATTTTCATTTCCTTCTTTTTTTTTCTTTTTCCTTTCCCCCCACTCCATCAACGACCCACTCCCTTCATTAAATTCCGCTCCCGTCCGTCACTCCCTATCAATCTCTTTTTCCTTTTCCTTCCTCTCTTCTACTTTTTCTTTTCTTTTTTCTTTCTCTTCCTCATCTTCTCTGTGGCTGGCGGCGCAGGGGCCATCCCCTCTCAATTCCCTCTCCATATTCTCAAATCTCCTCTCTCTCTCTCTCTCTCTCAAATTCCTCACCCACTCTTCCTAGTCTTCTCTATCTCTCTCTAGTTTCACTCTCTCACTGTACCTCTCTCTCTCCCCCTCCCTCCCCCAGGACCCGACGCCACCGCCATTGCCACCACCTGGACGCCTCTCTGGCGTGACCCACCTCCAGCGCCGCCTGGCCGCGACCAGGGCAGGGCCAGAACAGGGGAAGCAACCCCTCTTTGCTGCCCCCTCTTTCTCTCTCCTGCCCGTCCTTCTCTCTCCATTTCTCTCTCTCTCTCGCCTGTCCTGTCTCTCTCTCTCTCATATATCCCCCATTTCTCTCTCCTGTTCCGCTCTCTCATCTCTCTCAAGAGATTTCTCTCTCTAGCTCTCTCTTTCTCTTTAGATCTCTCTCTAGGCCTCTTTCTCTCTCTAGCTCGCTCTTTCTCTGTAACTCTCTCTGTTTTTTCTCTCTCCTCTCTCTTATTCTTCCTCTCTCTCTAAAAACAATTAAATATATTTTAATATATTATGGCGTATGCTGTGTTTTGAGACTCCGGGAGTTCTCGACTTTTTAAAGATTTAGGCCAGTGCTCTCGCCTCATTTTGGGTTTCTCTCTTCGTCGGGTCGACTTATATTGTATTCTATATTTAGATTTGTGTTCATATTTTGTATTAGGCTGGGCCCTTGTATTTGTATGTGGCGAGTTTCCAGTATTGTACATGTATATGCCTGTGACGAATGGTTGTACTAGGTAGTTTATTTTCTATCCATATATCATACTTGTGATGTGTTTTATTCTGCTTTATACCATGTGTGGCCGACCCTTCGCAGTCATTTAGCCTCCGGGTTCTCTACTCGGCCTCTGGGCCCCATTAGCCTCCGGGCTTTCCCACTCCACGGTAGCTAGTCTTTGTATGTGTGCTTCTGATGTACTAATATCTTCTGCAGGTACTATACACAGTGTTCGAGATGCGTTTAACCTCCGGGCTCTCATGCTCCGCATGGTAGGCGAGTCTAGCGCACATCGCTTCTCTGCTCCGCTCGAGTGTAGTTATGTCGTGAGTGATAGTGTACGTTATCGTGGCATCGTTACGAGCGATAACTAAGCCGAGCGTGATGGTCTCTAGGTTGTATGCTAGTCTCGCTCTGCTTAACTGTTCGCTTTTCTGCTCGCTGACCTTATTCCTGTCATACTTAGCCCCTTGTCTCACCACTTTACTGACAGATTAGTTATCACCTGTTATATGCGTGTCTGGTACTTACACCTTTACAGGTACCTACTCTGTATGCGGACCTATTAGCCTTTAAGCTTCACCCACTGCCTCGAAAGAGGAGTGCACTCAGACCGTCAGGTCTCTTTAGCTGCGTTTGGTAGGCAAAGCTAGCACTCAACACTTCCCCGCTAACTCCGTTTGAGCGTAGTTACGCCGCGAGCGCGGTTTCCCACACGCGGTAGAATAGTGTTCATACGCTCTATCCGTCGTATGTGTTTAGTCGTGCCGCGGGCAGTAATCACACCGAACGTAATGTCTAACAATATACTATCCAATATCCTATACGGTAGGCTTGATGATCAAATTGAAGAAACGATCAAGTTGAAGAATGACCTTCTGCAAGCCAAGTCAGTGGATGTGAGACAATATGCTGGCAACCGAAGCGCCGTATGCAGACGAAGCAAGTTATGAAACGAAAACAAAGGCTGAAGAAGGGCGCAAGCTAGATCAATCCGAGTTCATACCGCTGACTGCTCAAATGGTGATGGTTCACATGGTCCTCACCCTTAATGGTTTTTTCTAAATCTACAGTTTTAGTTAATCTAGCTTATACTTTCTGTATATATCCACCACCATGATGCCATATATTTGGGTCATACGCTGCTTATATGCGTCTTATGTAGATCAAACTATAAATGAAGCGTTAGAAATTTAGTATCTCACGTTCATTTCCACCGAAACTATTTTAAATAGGATGAACACAATTGAGATGTAAGCACCAAAAAATGTAAACAAATATCGCTCGGGTGTATGGTAATTTATTCAATTTCCACTAGCTACAGAAGGTCCCAAGATGAAAATATGCAAAAGCTAAAATACGTGCTAGGGAAAAAAAAGAAAGAAAATTTCTAAAAAAAACAAGTTACGTAAATACGACACATATCATATACGGGCCTTGGTGAATTTGAACCACGATATCAGGGAACGGGACTTGACCTCTTCCCCCAAATTGCTCTACCAGATTTGAGCTAAAGGTGCAGATGCACAGGAATTTATGTCTCATTGAAAGAGAAGAGGGGGAAAAAAAAAATTGAAACCAGCAAAATAACATTATCAAATTAGCAGAGAGAGAAATAACCGCATCCCAGTTGAAAAGAACAAAATATAGCTCACAAAACAGTCGAAGAAGTTGCAAAGTGTAACCCCCTGATCCCTGGTGTACGTATCACCGTATCAGTACGCGATACGACGTACAAAAATTGATTTGACCTCTGTGGTAGTCCGATTGAGCTGATTTCAGTTTCAAAAATCATTTTCTAATAATTTAGATTTTTCAGACATTTCTGGAATTTTTCTGGATTAATTTGGAAAAACTTCGTAGTTGGTGTCGACCGATACCGATAACCGGCCTTTCGATTTTTCTTTCATAAATGGAGTTGTATTTTTAGAATCCGCTTTCACCATGTGTCTTAGAATCATATTTTCTACGTTAGGGTATTTTTGGGGATTTTTCTGAATTTATCGAAAATCCGGCCAAACCGGTGTCGCCCGGTACTGATGACATCTTCCAGGATTTTTAATTTGCAAATCAGACTGAATTTCTTCAAACCGTTTTCATATTACATCTTAGGATAATATTCTCTATTTTCTATAATTTTTGGGTACCGTTCGGAGCTGGTCAGATATCGGGCCAATTTAATAATAATAAAATATTACATTTTTAAACTTTCTTTTCTTTTCTTTTCTTCCTCCTTCCAGCGACTTCCCCACCGCCTTTGACTCTCCACCGTCTCTCTCCCCTCTATTTAAATCTCTTCCCTCTCTCTCTCTATCTCCCCTAATTCTCTCTCTATCACTCTCTCTCTCTACAATTCCTTCTCTCTCTTCCCTCTCACACACACTCTCTCTCCTCTCTCTAATTAAGCCCTAATCCATTCTCCCCCTCTCTAAAACTCCCCTCTCCCTGTTCCATGGCTGGCGTCGCCGCGTGCCCACAGCCGACGCCGCGTGCCCACGGCCGGCGCCGCCGCCGCCGCCCAACCCCTCCTCTTCTTCTCCTTATTTTCCTTTTCTTATTTTTCCTTTTCTTTTCTCCTTCTTTTTCTCTCTCTCTCTCTCCCCCTCTTTTACTCTCTCTCCGCACCCTCTCTCTGTCTGGAGCACGGCCGCGCCGCCGGCGGGCCCCGCCTTGCCGCCGGCCAGCAGGGCTGGCCGGCTTGCGCGCAGCAGCAGCAACAGATGTTGCTGCCGTTGCTGTTGTTGTTGGGTTCGGGTGAAACCCGAACCCAATAACTAATTGGGTTGGGTTTACACCCGACCCAATAGCCCATACCCATTACCCATTTAGTTTAAGTTACAGGTTTGGGTTTGGATCTAACCGACCCGTTAACCCGTCAACCCGCATCCAAACCCATTAAGGGTAACTTTACAGAAAACCCCTGATTCAATTTCTTAATTGCATTTGAATTCTTTTTATTTGCATATTTAACCCATTTTTATTGCTTTTAGTATTCGGGCGATATCTGGAACATCCGGACTCCGATTCGGGCGATTCTGGATCCGTTGCGATCGTGGGGAAGAGAGCTACCATCCTATGGCTAGTTTGTGAGTGTTTTCTTTTCTAAATTTTTATTTATTATTCATGTTTATTAAAGTCATGAATGATTGCTATAGTTACGAAATCGTAATTATGGATTAAATAATAGAACTGTTAAATTCCTAACTTAACTCGAGAAACGGCATGTGTTATAAACATAGACATAAAGATAAATGATCAATTAAAGAATCACTAGACACAGTCACTACATGGATAACTAGTATGGTTCCTCACTAATGCTACATGGACACGAAGACACGCGTACTTCATTATGCGGGATCTTGTCACAATTACACTATCACCTTGACCGACCCACTGGTACACTAAATACCGTAGTGCATGTATCGGTTACACTGGATATCGGTATTTCATGTACACCATTACATAGATACTGAGATTCACGACACTAATACTGCATGTCTGTGACCTACCAATATACGGATATTCTAGGACACTGGATACCGTCATTTATATTGATATCCTCGTTACATGGACGCACTGATCACTGTTATGACATGCACGTGCACAGAGATATTACACGGCGTATTACCACACATAGATGTTCCACTGGTACACGGATAGACTACTGCACGGACTATTGCATTTCATGTTTACATATCACGGTTACACATGCCTGCATTTCATGTTTACATATCACTGTTACACATGCATGTCATGTTCTATATCCCTGTCACACATGCCTATATGGTCTCTCTATCTTCTTGTCATATGGTTCACCGTGCATATTATATGTATTATTGTTTCATGTTCCCGTATTCATGTTAATGATTGTTTCCTGTTACTAATATGGGTATTCCCGTTACTGGACATGAGAGCTGTTGATATGCGATATGTGGACTTCACATCTATTGTTCCTGTTATATTGTTCCCGTTATATTGTTCCCGTGATATTGTTCCCGTTTCCGGGTATATTGTTCCCGATATATTGTTTTATGCTATCAACAGAGCTCAGGTCCAGTTATCGTGTTATCCGTATTAGGTACTGTATTTGTTCTTGTTACATTGTATATTGACATATCAGGACATATCAGATCATAATGATAACTGGGGTATGGGGGAGACTTGACGGTTGATTAGATCTTATCGGGTGATGTACTGGATCCATATTGTTCTCCCACTGCAGGGGATGGTAGTGCTACCTACCAATTGCTCCATGAGCTATTGTTACTTGATTATTGTTCCCCTCTTAGCGGAGGGCTCTGGTCTTAGCAGCCAGGGGTTTGATAAAGGCCGTGATCCCGGGTATGCACGGGATACACCTACCCGATAAGAACTCCTCGACCATGGTTTCCAATTAACATAATAAAACAGTATACACAATAGTGACGTCAGGAACACTTGTTATTTGATCACTCTCTCGTTTGGATACTGGTACCCGTAGGCCATGTCCGGATGGGTTCGACTGGAGTGCGGGCTCCAGTATGAACTGCCAGTGGTATGGGACACTGGAAGAGATTGATTAAAATACCAGGTGGTACTGATCGCTACTATTGTATAAATGACATGACTTTGACATGACCTGCCTGCTACATGTTTAGTTGTACTTGTTACTGTTCCTGATCATTTATCTGCTATCATGTTACATGTATACATTGCTACTGTTCCTGTTTCCTGTTACACTTTCTGTAGTGCCCTACTACTCATGCACATGTATACTTTGTTACATTACCTGGTATATGTTACACTGTATGTAGTGGCATACTATGCATGTTCTGCATTGCATATATTTGCTTGTTGCAGACATATGCCCATCTGCATGTTCACCTCTATCACGTCACCACTATCATGTTCATGTTTATTACGTTACTACTAGACAACATTAGTTATTATATAAACTGGACACGACTATAGACATGACCTGATGCTAACTGGCTAAGTATTGATGGTAGTAAAAGATGACATTGTTTCTATATTTTTCTACTGTTTATTCGATACTTATTATGTGGTATCACTAGTACCACATCATGTAGTATATCTATGTATCGTGCTTGTATTACTATTGTATATATTACTGCCTCCTTCATTTTACCACTCACTAGGTCGCTTTCTGACGACCCTGGGTTTGCGTGCCCAGATTGGAGATCGGAGTTATAGTATTATCAGATAGTGCCGTGGAGTCACATAGGAGATTCCTCATCGGGCCTATTCATAGGTATCTTGGTCATTTATTTCTGTATCTTATTTGTTCCATTTTTCATATCTGTTATGATCGCTAACCTCTTTCTGCAGGTATTCTTGTACTACTTTTATGCTGGACCTCATGTTTATATGGAGGTAATGTACTGTACTAGGTTTAACGTACGCGTGAGCGTGTATGCACCTCGCGTATGTACGTCGCCATAACGTCCCCGTACCTACGGGATCGGGGCGTTACACAAAGAATGAGAAAAGACCGTACAATCCCACAGGGCGCATTTTGATCATTATTTATTTTATTTGCATGGGAGCTACATTGGAAACCCTAGGAGGCATGAACTTTGAGGGATTTTGCTTGTGTTTTGATGGGCTCTTCGGTCATCAGTCTCAGTATAAATTAGTAGTGCTGCTGCACGCTTGTTTGTCTTTGTTTCACATAATCTTAGGTTTCATTCTTAAGGCTTAGAATCACTGAAGCTTTTCTCTTGTTGTAGAAAAAGTTGACCATGGTTAGATCGTGCAGAGCACTTTAAAAGTCCACTGTAATGAGCATAAGAGTATCTGGTGCATCTCCAACAAGGATATTCACCAGTAAAAGAGCTCAAGAAATGTTCTCCCAACAATTATAATTGATCTTTTATTTCCCCTGAAAACTTTTTTATTTCTGTTTTATTCTTTTCGCGGTGTAAAAATATAATTATCTTTGCAGTTATTATTATTATTATTATAGTCACTTTATTCCATTTCATTTGTATATGGTCTCATGTCATGTCAGAGGAATGAATGCCATATGATAGCTCAATTCCGTCTCATGTAATTGTTTCAACGCTTCTGTTTTTATGCGCTCGCAATCACTTCTCCAAAATTATCAAATAAAAAAAATTTCAATTGGCAAATATTTGTGGAACAGGTTTGTGAGTGCGCGCGCGCGTTTGAGCACAGTGAACCGTCGGATGCTGATAGGTCCCAGGTATCAACATCCGACGGCTCACCGCACTCCCACGGAGCACGGTGAGCAAATCACGGTGAGCAAAATATTCGGCTCGGGAGCGGTTGGAGTTTGAAGCGGGCATTCATTTCTGTCCTTGCTCATTTACGTAATCACGTGGGATTCACCGTACGCTAATTTGCGCGTGAGACCGACAACTAGGGGTGCCATCGGATCGGATACGGATCGGATATTACCTCTACCATATCCATATCCGCACCCAACCTTCGGATACGGATACGGATACGGATATTGGCGGATGTGAAAAAATGATATCCGTATCCGCCAAAATCGGATATCAGATATAAATCGGATATTAGCGGATCGAATGCGGATACTAATCGGATATGTTAAAAATGGATATGGTTAAAGATAAATTAAAAAGAAATACTTATATTGTTTTTTATCTCATCTACTACAAATATTAAATGTGATACATACTATGATATTATTGTGTACATATCAATACATTCATCGTATTCATTGTCATTTGACTTCTATAACAATAGATTACACGTCCTCCGGTGCTAAATGCCGATTCGGATGACATGGTTAATGTCGAAATACTCAAAATATCATGTGGTGCTCTTGCAAGAATCGAATACTTTTCACTATTACTTTTTCACCAACTCAAAATATCAAAATTTAATACCTTATTCCATTGAAGAATAGTCTTCTCCATACCGATATCATTATGAAGCACGCAACATTCGGATATCGGATCAGATACGAATAAGATATTACTTTTACCATATCCGTATCCGCACCTACCTTTCGGATACGGATACGGATACGAATATTGACGGATGTGAAAAAATGATATCCGTATCCGGAGTGGAGGCGGATTCGGATGCGGATATCCGCGGATAATCCGTATCCGGTGGCACCCCTACCGACAACTCTTATGCCTAACGTCCGTTAATTCCGACCATCAAGAACGATGCCTTCTCTCGTTTCAGGTCTGTCCTACCGTCCAGCTCCGTTTAGACGGTGTGAGGGCATTAGAGACATTTTCACTTGCGGTGTCAGAGAAGGGAGAGCTCCCATTTCCCTCCTTTTCAAACGCTGGAGACTTTTGGTAAACAGGGAGTCCTCCTGACACTCGCACTCGCTCTCATCTTCTCCTCCTTCAAGCTGGCAGCTGTAGAAGCTCAAAACCCTAGAGAAGTCTTTGAAGGTTCGTAAATCTTGCTTTTGTATTAATTTTGCTCTCTAAATGTTGAATTTTAAAGTCATCTGCTCAGATTGTCGGTTACTGTTCACTGGGTTTTGGTTTTAGTGATCGAGAGCTTGAGTTTCCGTAGATCTCTGATTCGGATCAGTATAGGGCTGGCATTTAGTTGGTGTTTAGTTCGCATCGTTTCTTTTCATTTTTTTCTTCTAGGTTGGAAAGAAAGAATGTGCTTAAGTTTGAATTTATTCACTTATATTTGCACTTTAATTCATAATTGTACGTTTTTCTGTTGATGGTTAGCATTGTGTATTCATCTAGCGTGGGTTATTCCATTGATCAAATCTAAGCATTATCAATCGGTCCACTTTTTGTGATTTGAATCTTTTAGTTTCCCCTCTGTGGGAGTTGATTTTTTTTTTTTTTTTTTTGTAGAGAATCTGATGTTTGGCAAAATTTCACCTTTATGTAGCATTAGTTGATACCTATTTTACATGGTCTGAATTTTAACCTCAGTTTTATTATTTGTTTTCCCCTACTTTTGAACTGTCCCCCTGTTTTTGTTGATAGCAAAGATTTTGCTCTAATAATGGCTTTGTGAAAAATTAAAAAAATATTTACCTGTAATATCAAATTTGAATCAATTAGCACTAAAGAGCATGCAGCTATATGCAGAGATTCTGAACATGTTGTGTATATGAGAATGAGAATGGTAGGGTTAGCATATCCAAGAATTGCATTGATTTATGATAAAGTGGTGGAAGATCTGATTGTTAAAACATGAGTTAGATTGAAGTTTGATTCCAAAATTTAAACCTGATAGGGTTATCTGGTTCTTAATCTTGTGTGTTTACTCCAATCCCATGAAGACAGCTCCCATTCTCGAAGTCTAGTATGAATATGCACAATGACAATGGTATGGATGGTGTCAATGCTTCTAAGCTACTTGGTCTAGTTATGGATTCAAGCTCTATTGTTAACAAGATTGCATGCACAGTTTATCAAGTCAATAGATAAGAAATGGTTTACTGTTTAGTCTTTTCCATTTACTCCAGTTGAATATCATTGCGAATGTCATTACTAATGCATTCCAGCTCTTTATTTGTCTTTGGTACCTCGGTAGATCATTGCTTGATCAGATATCAAGGACACCGAAATGGCTCAGACGTCTTCACTGTGGGCGTGTTTGATTGCAAGGAAGTGGGCGGAAGTAAAGAAAGGGGGAAGTATAATTGCTCACTTCCCTATCTATCCAAACACCGGAAAAGGAAAATGAGAAAACCCCTTTTCCTTTTCTCTTTTCCCTTTTCCCTTTTACACAATCACTTCCTCACTTCCAGGGTGCTACAGTTAATTTTGTGGTCATGTAAATCTCATTTGTAGTAAGTTGTAACTCAAAATAGTTAATTTTGTGATCATGTAAATCTCACTTGCATTCTAATTACAATTTAATTTTTATTTTTCTTAATTAATTTTATTTTAATATTATTTTACGGTCAACTTTGTGATCCACTTTTCCACTTTCACTTTCACATTACCATCCAAATACCGAAAAGGACATAACATTTTTCAAACCACACTTCCCAACAACATCCAAACACCAGAAAACTCACTAACCAATTCCCAAGTTTCAAAGGGAACTATTACTACTTCCTCACTTCCACCCCTAACCAAACAGCCCCTGTGTGAAACTGTGATGCAACAAAAATATATCTCACTTTTAAGATTTTACAAAATAAAAAGCTTTGTATCTTTACCTGACAGTATATAAATGAATTGATGTGATTACTTGATGAAGTTTGGTTTGATTTAAGTCGGCAATTACCGGACTGTTGAAGGTGAGCTTGAATCGACCAGCCGTCAAGCCGGCAACAAAGAATGGGATTTAGAGAGAATGGTCGAGGGTTGCATCCAGACCAATCCCCTGCGACGTCCAAGTCCACTTCTGAGTAGATAAGAGAGGGAAGTAATAATAGTAAAAATGGCCAGGTACAATCAAAGCTTCTTGGGATTTGTGACTTTTATGTGATACTGTTTAGGTCATTCTGGAATGATAGCCAGTTCTAGGACTTTCACTTTTGTAGCTAGCTGGATATGGATATTCTTTTCTTGGTCTGCAAGATTGGGCATGGGCCCTCTCCTCACTGTTGCTGTTAATGGATATTTAGAAGTATGGGTTGAGAGTTTTTTGTTATTGATAAAAAGGTTACACAACTAAAGAAGTTTAACTTTTGTCATCATTACTCGGGAGCAAGGTCTTTCTTTTATAATTTCACTCCAAAGAAAAGAAGTGCAAACTTCCGTAAGAAATTGGAGGGGCTTGCGACACATGATGGGTTTGTCGGATATTCTGTATGTTTCAAATGATTGGATCAGCGTATCTTGTACTATTGAGAAAGCTCTCTCTCTAGGTTCTGCTGATGTGATAGTTTGTTCTAATAAAACGGTGCTTCTATTTGTTGTGCATTTTCACTATTCTATCAAGGCATGTAGATGATTATTTTTCTAGGCAAATAATCCCTCTAGTCTACCTTAATTTCTTGGGTTTAACAACAGAATCTTTCCCTTAATTAAATACCATATACTTAGCATTTTCATTTGCCTTGACGCGTTTCCTGAATATAAAACTTTTAAACCATGTTATCTCCAGGTATTCGTCATTATATTATTTATCTCTGGGTATTTATCATTATGTTTTTGCACTGTGCAATGCGATAGAAAAGTAAAATTATCATTGCATTATGCATGGATCTGATATACATCACTAGCTACAATCCCGTTAATCACTCAACAAAAGTTTAATGAGTTATATTTAGTCCAACTCACACAGAATCTCAAAAGATCAAAATTGGAAGTTATTCTCAAAATTGATTTTTCTAACAAGATCTCTTGTTCCTCAATGCTTGATTTGGGGTTTTACTACTTATTCAACTTCGGGTGATAGCTTATTATAGATGATTTTAGATTTTTAGTTTATTTCATTGTCTATTTCACTTTGTGCCACATCTCCATTTTGGTATTTTGGACAGTGCGAAAATGGTATTCTGTAATTCTGATATTTAGATCTTAAACGATGTGTATTGTATTAACATTCTTTAGTTGACTTTGATAGTAGTACGAATGTTTGTTATAAGCATTCAACTGGTTTTTAATAATAAGTGGACATGCTGGAATTGTTTCAGATATACAATGGGCTCAAAGATGAACTCAGCTGACAGTAGAACTCGGAGATCTATGTCAATTATCATCATTGTTGGTCTATGCTGTTTCTTTTATTTATTAGGTGCCTGGCAGAAAAATGGCTTTGGAAAGGGCAATAGCATAGCATTGAAAATTACAAGGGACACAGATTGCACTATCTTGCCGACTTTGAACTTCGAAACTCATTATAATATTGGGAGTGACATTTTATCTTCTGGATCAAAAATTAAAATGTTTAAACCATGTGATACTCGCTACACAGATTACACACCATGTCAAGATCAAAATCGAGCAATGGCATTTCCTAGAGAAAATATGATCTATAGGGAGAGACACTGCCCAACTAAGAAAGAAAAGTTGCACTGTCTTATTCCAGCACCTAAAGGGTATGTGACGCCATTTCCTTGGCCAAAGAGCCGTGACTATGTACCATTTGCAAATGTTCCGTACAAGAGCTTGACGATTGAAAAAGCTGTACAGAATTGGGTTCAATTCGAGGGTGATGTGTTGAAATTCCCAGGAGGAGGAACTATGTTCCCTCAAGGAGCAGACGCATATATAGATGAACTTGCATCAGTCATCCCAATTGCAGATGGGACTGTCAGAACTGCACTGGATACTGGATGTGGGGTATGTCAAATTTAATTATATATATATTTTTTGTATAATGGCATGTCGTTTTTATTTGTTTTTCTTGAACTATAGGTCATATAGTCTTAACAATTAGATTTATCCTATTGGACTCTTTTTCTTTTCTGCCTACCGTGTGAATTACACCTATACCTCAATAGTTTCATAAGAAAAGGGAGGGGAAAGAAACGAGAGAGAGCTCCCATACAGTTGCCCCACTATGCTTCATGCTCCTAACTTTAGAGCCATCAGCTCTTGTGCCATCCTGATACTGCCATCCAAATACTGTCATATAGCATTCAAGCACCACTTTTATGAAGAATTTTCCCTTTATCTGCTACCTTAAGATATGGCAAGAGATTAAATTTTTGGTGAACTAAATAACCCATTTATAAATAAAGTAGGTGCGAGAAGTGCAATGTCACAAGTACACCAGTAAAGCCAGTCTCGAACTCCTGCAAAATTAGGGTGAGACCAAATAAAGCAAAACTAACTAGAAGATAGTAGACTAGAAAGATAATTAGGAGGCTAAACATGATTACAAGATAGACTATATCTTCTTTCTCCAGCTTGAATGGGCTTGCATGTGATATGTGCAGGATGAATCAAAGTAGCAAGACTTCAAGGCTCAGTCATGTGAGAAATTGGACCTCTGTGATAAACAAACAATAACTCATGGTAGAGGATCTAGAAATATTGTTTATCTCGAAAGCTACATGCTATCGTCGATACTATTGGAGAGATATCTGACTTGTAACTTGGGACCTGAGAAATGGAAAAAATACTAGAAAATAACAGAAACCTAAAACTCCTAATCAAGTTATCTTAGATCCCATATTAATGGTAGAACGACTGAAAAACACCTAGAGGGGGGGGGGGGTGAATAGGTGTGAGTGCTAATCTAGAAACTAAGTGCGCTAAATGCGGAAGCTAAAACAAATTTTGCAATCACACTTAATACAACCAACAAGTGTAGTCGAATTCCCCGTGAAGGGCTCTGGACTGACTCCTCTTAATTCCCCTAAATATGGGTTGAGGTGCTATATGAAGCTCTTGTGGTTAAGTATAAGTGAGGCACACACAAGCAATCCAAGCATATAAGAGATATAACAATAGAGAGAGAGGGTTTAGAGGCAATGGATCAAACGCAAACACAATGATATGTTTCGAGGTTCGAGCCCCTAGCTCTACGTCCCCGCCTTCACCGAGAAGGATTTCTAATCCACTAAAGGAGTACCGTACTCCTCTCTCAACCGTACAATGCCACCGAGGCAATACAACCACAATCCACCTCTACCGAAGAGGGATAAGGCCCGTAGCCAACAACCAAACTCAATCACCTCTACCGAAGAGGGATCCAAACCAATACCACTCCGATCAACCTCTACCAAAGAGGGATACAACAAGACAAGGAGGGTTTACAACTTGGAGGCTTAATCAACCTCAAACACTTCTCTTTTTCCACAAACAAAGATCCTAATAGACTAGGATAGAAGATATAGCTCAAGTGGAAAAATTAGGTGTTTGGAAACAAAGACTCAAAGAAAACACTTGGAAAAACTCTTTGTAAATGATAGATTTGAAGAACAAACCAAATCTCCCAAATTTCTATTTTCTTTGATTTTCCCAAACCTTAAAACACAAAAACCAATTTGGAAGTTTAAAGCCCAAAAACACTTTTGAAAACTTGTTTTAAACACTAAAGAAACTCTGAAAATTTTCTTTTCAAAAGTCTTATCAAAACACCCCAAGAGATGGGGTATTTATAGCCCAAACAGAAAACTAGCCGTTAGGCTGATCTGGCAGCCTGACAGGCTTGCGGTCGACCGGCCGGTCGACCGCCAACGGTCAGAAATATGACCATTGGGGCATCCGGCCGACCGCTCGGCCGACCGCCCAGATACAGAGAGCAAAGCTCTCTGGTCCGGTCGACCGGTCGGTCGGCCGGCCCATTGTGCTGCCAGACGTGCACAGCTCTGTGCACGTCGGTCGACCGTACGGTTGACCGGCCCTTGGTGCGGTCGACCGTGCGGTCGGCCGACCTGGCCTGTCAGCCACTGTTCTGGGTCAGAAACACTTGTTAAAAATATTTTAAAAATTCTTTTATCTCTTGTAAAAATACCAAAAATAGTTTTCTCATTTTGCATTAATATATAAACATGTGATAAAAAATTTCATCTCAAATATCAAGCAATTTGAACTATTTTTGTGTTTAAACATTTTTACTAAAAACCAAAACATGTGTTTTATCAATCTTGTATTTTTTCAATAGGAAAACTCATGAATAGACATATCAAAATAAGTTTGTTTAAGATATGAAGCATGTATGTATATCGAACACATCTAATATACATAAAAACCATTTAAACTTGTTTTGATCTAAACTATTCATGAAAACTAAATCCAAACATAAAACGTGTGTGTTGTGCACTTGAGCATATTAACTATTCTAAGTTTTACAAATGGATCTAAACACACTAAACTAAATTAGGATACCTAAGTCTTCTTGACGATCTTCCATCTTCAAGTAGACTCGATCCCAAACGTGATCCACCGAGTGCAAAGGTATGATCTTGATGCTCGGGCACTGGAATCACCAAGTGAAGGCTTCCAAACTCCTCTTTTTGAAGCAATCACCAACTAATATCTTGATAAATGATCTGTAACTAAAATCACAAGATTATTAGTAAATATAACTACATGAGTTAATCATCATCAAAACTAGAGAGGAAGGCCTCCAGGCCAACAATCTCCCCCTTTTTGATGATGACAAAACTCATGGAGTTATATATGCATGGATTAAAGTTAAGCTTCAAAGAAGCTCCCCCTTAACTCATGCATAAACAAATAAACATGAATATGCAATGAATATTAAACATGGAACATGCATAGATATGCATAAACAATAAAAGGTTTAGATACCAATGAAATTGTCAAAAACAAAACAGTGCTCTAGATACCAATTAAACTTAAACTAAATTAAACTTAATATATGCAAAACATAATATGCATATATAAAATACAATCAAACTCATAATCTTCATAATCTTTCTCCCCCTTTTTGTCAATCAACAACAAAGGGGTAAACAATCAAAATAAAACAAAATCTTCTCCCCCTTTTTACTACAAAGAAACAATCATCAATAAGGGGTAAAAGCAAAACCAAATCAATAAATTTTCTCCCCTTTTTGTTCGAAACAACGAATCAACAAAAGGGTTAATAAAAGCAATGTTCTCCCCCTTTTTGTCTAAAACAAAAACAAGGTCAATAAGGGGTGACTTAAAACATGATACCAATTAAAAATGTGTCAATGAAGTGCCTCTTGATATCAATTAAAAAAATGAAAGCAACATCTTGATACCAATTGAAATAATTGTTCATTAAAAGCAAGTGATACCAAAATGGAAATTCAATATTTTCTATTCATAAAGCAAGGGAGTGGAAAAGCTAAACCAAATACCAATTGAAATACAAAAACAATTTTTTCCCCCTTTATGAAATACCAACTAAAACAATGCGTAGGCTTGAAATGAGATATCAATTGAAAAACAATTGAAAACTAATCAATTGAAACAAAATTGAAACACAAGCTTAGCATAAACACAATCATATATATGTATGAAAAATAGATACCAATTGAAATTGATATTCTTTGAAATTGAAAGCATACATACATACAAACATATATGAGTATACAAGAAAGGTCAAAATTGATACCAATTGAAAGAATTTCAATGATACCAATTGAAACAACAATAATGATTAAGTGTATACATCATATAACTACCACCCAACCATGTTCAAGTTTAAAATGATTTTCAATATAGAGCATACACGAGCATGATCTCCCATCCAACCACCCTTAGGTTGGTAGGGGTTTTCAAAAAAATAGATTTGAAAATAAGCTTTGTTTGAAAAAACTCTACCAAATGAAGAATATCGCAACTAGTTATAAGAAAAATTTGTAAATTAGTACGAAATCCTTCAAGTAAGGAATAAAACAAAATTATTTTTCATAAACATGAAATTCACAAAATAGTCAACACTCATAATCAATTAAGCATAAATATGACTCATGAAAACAAAACATGAGTAAACGATAAATGTGAGTGTACAAATAAGATGTGAAGATCATAATCATGAAAGATAGACAATAAGCTCAATATTCCTTGAAACATGAAAACATGAAAATCATCAAAACTTATTTAATTTTCAAGGTATATGTATGTCCTATACAAATTAAAGTATACATACATATCCAAACACAACGAGTCTACAAAGATATATGCATGAAGACACGTGGCTCAAAAGGATGTATATGTATAACAATAATTTGGATAAAATGGACATATACATGAAGTTAAACATAAACACATGGAAACATGTAAAATTAAATTTAAAACAAATTTCATTTCAAAGGTATATGTATGATTTGTCAACACAAAAAGTATACATACATATCCCTAAACACTATTGAGTCCATATGTATAGATTTGCATGAAAAGCAAATGACTCAAGGGGTATACATGTATATCTTAAAGTTTGGCAAAATAGACATATACATGAAATGAAAACACATGATCATAAACCAAAATGGGAATACAAGTTTAAAATGCATGAATCATTAAAACTAGACTATACTAGCACATCTAATGGGTTCAAATAAGCATTCAAGCTCAAACATATATAGATTTATTTGTGGCCCACTATATGCACAAATATATACCTAGTCTTAATGAAAACTAACATTTAAACATATATTCAACATTTAAAGCATCAAAACAAGATATAAATAAACATGAAAACATAAACATGATTATTAAGAAAATTCACATGTTATTAAACCTATGATAAACATGATAGCTAAACAAAGGTGAGAACACAAAAATAATGGTCCATATTAAACATGGGTGTCTCAAATGCTATACATGCATGCCAATAGTCTAATAATCATGGCATTTTCATAATGATCATAGAAGCAATGAAACATGCTATAAATAATGAACATGAAAAGCATGTAAACAATAATGAGGAGTAAGAGACCGTTACCAAAACCTATGAGGCAACTCTCCATATCTCCAAAACATGGTGGTCTTCACACCAAACATCCCTTGAAAGTGATGCATCCAAATGATTTCCATGAAGCTTGGAACGCATCCACTCCAAGGTACCGCTACTCTCACGTCATGTGAGAGCCCACACCTACATTATAAACAAGAGGGGTGGTCTTTGGTACCCATATCTTATTGGGTCCATGGGGGTTAGTCCCTTCTCTAACCCAAACAAATTTATTTGCTAAATTATAATCATGTATACGATCAAAATAAAATTTAGCAAGGTGGCCCTTACGTCCACAATGTGTACATGTATACACATGAGCATACATGGTGTGATGGTGTCCGTGAGGAGCATGTGTATGCCGTGATGGGTGTGCATGAAGAGATGGAACTTGTTTCTTTCGAAACAAAGATTCCAAACGTGTATGACTCACAACACATTGGCTCAAAGTGGAGCCCAAACAGTCAACACTTTTCTTCAAAATATTTATATCATTTTTAACACTTGAAGATAAAGTGGAGCATGCAAAGGGTGATCTAGGTGAAACTACCCTAGCATGGCAAACATGTGAAGAAATATCATTTTTTAAAGATTTATTTTATTTAAACACACTTCTAAATCCTTTGAAATAGAAATTATTTTATTTTTCAAGGCAACATTCTCTTTTAAAATAAAATCAACTTTTGAAGACAAGTTTTCATTTTTCTTTAAAACATCATTGCAATCAATTTTAGACTTTAAAAATTTATTTTCCTTTGATGCAAGATTAAGTTGAGATTTTAATGAATCCCTCTCATTAGAAATCTCCTCCTTTTCTTGCAAAACCAAATTAAGTCTAGAAAACAAATCTTTATTTTCATTATTAATGCCTAGACTTTTCTTTTTCAAAATGTTATATTTTTCTAAAAGTTTTTCACAAACAATAGTCAACTCTTCATTCAAAGCATTGGCATCCATATAATCATGATCATCAAATGAAGAGCTAGCACTATCTAGTTGAGTATCCGAATGTACCTCAAGGGAGTCATTCCCTTGGACCATTAAGCATTTAGAGTCGGATTCTCCACTAGATTCCTCCGGTTGATTTGACATTTGAAGCTTGGAGGTGGTGGTTGTGGTTGTCAACATATTCCACACTGCAAATGCGGAATCAAAGTTAGAAGCAAGCATAAGATATTCTTTAAGAAGAGTGCTTCTAATAGCCTCAAGGGCTTGTGCATTGGCCCCTATATGCTTGCTATTACCAAGATAGCATTTCTTGGTAGCGGCAAGAAAAACATGCAATCCTAGGGTCTTCAAATAACAACTTATCATGACCTTTCAAACATCAAATCTAGAGATATCAAACATAGGAGGGCTATCCATGATGTGTGTAAACTATATGTGTGCAAGCAAACAAATGTGCAAATGCAAATGGTAGATTAGCTAAACCAAGTTCTCACTCCTAGGATGTTAAGCCTAAAGTATCAGGAGCGTAGGCTCTGATACCAATTGAAAAACACGTAGAGGGGGGTGAATAGGTGTAAGTGCTAATCTAGAAACTAAGTGCGCTAAATGCGGAAGCTAAAACAAATTTTGCAATCACACTTAATACAACCAACAAGTGTAGCCGAATTTCCCGTGAAGGGCTCTGGACTAACTCCTCTTGATTCCCCTAAATATGGGTTGAGGTGCTATATGAAGCTCTTGTGGTTAAGTATAAGTGAGGCACACACAAGCAATCCAAGCATATAAGAGATATAGCAATAGAGAGAGAGGGTTTAGAGGCAATGGATCAAACGCAAACACAATGATATGTTTCGAGGTTCGAGCCCCTAGCTCTACGTCCCCGCCTTCACCGAGAAGGATTTCTAATCCACTAAAGGAGTACCGAACTCCTCTCTCAACCGTATAGTGCCACCGAGGCAATACAACCACAATCCACCTCTACCGAAGAGGGATAAGGCCCGTAGCCAACAACCAAACTCAATCACCTCTACCGAAGAGGGATCCAAACCAATACCACTCCGATCAACCTCTACCAAAGAGGGATACAATAAGACAAGGAGGGTTTAAACTTGGAGGCTTAATCAACCTCAAACACTTCTCTTTTTCCACAAACAAAGATCCTAATAAACTAGGATAGAAGATATAGCTCAAGTGGAAAAACTAGGTGTTTGGAAAACAAAGACTCAAAGAAAACACTTGGGAAAACTCTTTGTAAATGATAGAATTGAAGAACAAACCAAATCTCCCAAATTTCTATTATCTTTGATTTTCCCAAACCCTAAAACACAAAAACCAATTTGGAAGTTTAAAGCCCAAAAACACTTTTGAAAACTTGTTTTAAACACTAAAGAAACTCTGGAATTTTTCTTTTTCAAAAGTCTTATCAAAACACCCCAAGAGATGGGGTATTTATAGCCCAAACAGAAAACTAGCCGTTAGGCTGATCTGGCAGCCTGACAGGCTTGCGGTCGACCGCCAACGGTCAGAAATATGACCGTTGGGGCATCCGGCCGACCGCTCGGCCGACCGCCCAGATACAGAGAGCAAAGCTCTCTGGTCCGGTCGACCGGTCGGTCTGCCGGCCCATTGTGCTGCCAGACGTGCACAGCTCTGTGCACGTCGGTCGACCGTACGGTCGACCGGCCCTTGGTGCGGTCGACCGTGCGGTCGGCCGACCTGGTCTGTCAGCCACTGTTCTGGGTCAGAAACACTTGTTAAAAATATTTTAAAAATTCTTTTATCTCTTGTAAAAATACCCAAAAATAGTTTTCTCATTTTGCATTGATATATAAACATGTGATAAAAATTTCAACTCAAATATCAAGCAATTTGAACTATTTTTGTGTTTTAAACATTTTTACTAAAAACCAAAACATGTGTTTTATCAATCTTGTATTTTTTTCAATAGGAAAACTCATGAATAGACATATCAAAATAAGTTTGTTTAATATATGAAGCACGTATGTATATCGAACACATCTAATATACATAAAAACCATTTAAACTTGTTTTGATCTAAACTATTCATGAAAACTAAATCCAAACATAAAACGTGTGTGTTGTGCACTTGAGCATATCAACTATTCTAAGCTTTACAAATGGATCTAAACATACTAAACTAAATTAGGATACCTAAGTCTTCTTGACGATCTTCCATCTTCAAGTAGACTCGATCCCAAACGTGATCCACCGAGTGCAAAGGTATGATCTTGATGCTCGGGCACTGGAATTACCAAGTGAATGCTTCCAACTCCTCTTTTTGAAGCAATCACCAACTAATATCTTGATCAATGATCTGTAACTAAAATCACAAGATTATTAGTAAACATAACTACATGAGTTAATCATCATCAAAACTAGAGAGGAAGGTCTTCGGGCCAACAACGACTACCTAGAAAGGTTTGACAATTAAAATAGCAATGCTAGGATTTTGGTATCGGAATCGTTCATAGGAATTTTGGTATCAAAATTGGCAATATCAGCAGTTTTATTTCACTGTTTCGGCAACATCAGGTATCATTTCGGTTATATCAGGTCTATTAAAGTCATGCCTCAACAACAAAACTCCGAAGTTGTTGTGAGGGTCGAGGGTAATATTTTTATACTCTAAGACACCTTTGCACATCTAGCACCCTACTTATGGGTAGAAACTTGGACTTTTATACAACAATTTTTTTAATCTACTTTTTTAAAATGTGTGCTCGGTGGGATTTGAACCTGGGTTGCCCTGATATCATATTAAAGTTGTGGTTATATAAACACCGAGACAATAAAAGAGAAACTCCGAGTGGGAGACTCGGCAATGGAAGCGTAGTAGTGATCTGCCACTAGCAAGCAATAAAGACTAATTACTACAAAATATAAGAACACCAGATTTAATGTTGTTCGGTAAGAGTGTCTACGGCCACAGGGAGGAGGGGAGAAATTGTATTGAAAATAAAGAAAATGTAAGAGTCACAAGAATATCTCTCTTACAACTCTCAATAGTGGAAACTTAATTTTCCTTGACTCTTGACTAACATTCAAAGGCCACCCCAAGTGGTTTATATAGGCTCCTAGATTCATCTTAGTCCAATAAAAACTCCATCAATACGAACAACACCGCCTCTGAGGAAGAAGAAAAATCGAGTTCAACTTGAACTGGAAACATAACTTGAAAAGAAAACTGTTAGAAACGCCATTAGTTGACTAATCCATATTATTAGTCGACTAGTCCTGATCATTAGTCGACTATACGGTCGACTACTGAGATTACTTTACTTTCTATTGCGCCACATTAGTCTACTCTTGAGCTGCTATTAGTCGACTAATCTGCATTAGTCGAATACCCTTGGCTAGTAGTTGACTAGCCTGGGCACAAACTGTGCAAACCTGGCCGTTATTGATCTCTGAAGCTTGTAACTCCTCTACCTGAACTTGAATTTTTCTCCAATGAATATGAGGCACCCAAAACGTTAACAATTTTCACCTTAACTCATGTTCATTGAGTTCCTTTGTAGAAATTGGCCTCCGCTTCATTCACCTAGCTTTCTCTCCCTTTTGTGACTTCACATGGCTCCCTCCCAAGAGCCTATTCTCCACTTTACCTTTAGAGAACCTGGATGAAGTTCAGAGTTGCTCTGAACTTCTCCATCGCAATGATCTTTATTATCATGTCTTTTGGATTCTTATTTGTGCAACCTTCATCAAATCGATCACTTTGTTATTTACGACCCACTGACGTATCTTGTGATACCTCATATTAATGTGTTTTGTTTGCTTGTGATACCTGTGATCCTTAGCAAGATGAATAGCACTCTGACTGTCGCAATGAACTCGAACTGAATCTTGTATGATGCCAAAAATCTCGATCAATTCTTTCAACCACGAAGCTTTCTTTGATGCCTCAACTGCAACCATATACTCCGCCTCTGTCGCTGAAAGCACCACAATGTCTTGCAACTCTACCTTCCATCTAATAGCACACTCAGCTACTGTGAATACATAACCCGTTGTACATCTTCGCTGATCAAGATCTCTTGCATAATCAGCATCAACATAGCCTTGCAATACTCTAGGCTTCTCCGTTTTCAACCTCTGAAACACCAAGTCTAGTCTCGCAGTCCCTCGTAGATATCGTAATACCCACTTCACTACTCCTCAATATTGCTTTCCTGGATTTGATATGAACCGACTTATTGTTCTAATAAATAGGCTAAGTCCGATCTAGTGCAAACCATAGCATACATGAGTGATCCCACTGCACTAGCATATGGTACTCAAGACATCTCTTCTTTCGGTGATTGTGGATATTTCTTGGAGGATAACTTGAAGTGATTTGCGAAAGAAGTGGTGACTAGTCTTGCTTCTGTCATATTGAATCTTTCCAACACTTTGAAAACGTAGTTCTGCCGGGATAGCCAAATTTTGTCTGAACCTGTCTCGAGTGATATCCATACTTAAGATTTTCTTAGCTTCGCCCAGATCCTTCATGTCGAATTCTCTCTTTAGCTAAGCTTTAAGCTTCTGAATGTGTGTCTTATTTCTTGCAACAATCAACATATAATTCATATACAACAACTAATATGTCGGATCGTCATTCTGCTTGAAATAGACACAATTGTCATACTCAAAACGAGTATCTGGCCTTGCTCATGAAAGAGTCGAACCGTTTGTACCACTGCCTGAGAGACTGCTTAAATCTATAGGGGGATTTGTTGAGAAGACATACCTATTTCTTTGACTTTCCCGGATATACCCTTTAGGTTGCTTTATATATATTTTCTCCTCGAGCTCACCACGCAGAAATGCTGTTTTGACATCCAACTGCTCCAAACTCTAAATCAACGACTATCACCAATAACATTCTAATAGACGTATGCTTGACTACAAGAGAGAATATCTTATTGTAGTCGATACCCTCCTTCTGAGCATATCTTTTAGCAACTAATCTTGCCTTGTATTGCTCATTGTCCTTCTTACGAAAGACCCATCTGTAATTTATTGACTTGGAATTCTTTGGAAGATCCACCACCTCTCATCTCTTCTGACGAAGAACTCAATGTCGTAAGAAAGGTCAGATAGCTCTAAAAGCCTTATTCTGGATGTGGTCTTTGACGAAGAACTCAACCCTTCTTATCTCTCTCTCTCTCTCCTCTGTCTCTCTCTCCCCCCTCTTCCCCCTTTCCTCCGCCGATCTCTCGATCTCTCTCCCCTTCCCCCCACAGGCGACGACGAGGACGATCGGGAGTGGCCTTGCAGGCAACGACATCAACGACCTTGCGAATCCGGTGAGTTTTCTTTTTTTCCTTCTCAGTCGAGCGATCTGAGCACGGACTCAAAAAAATCGCTCGACTGGGGGCTGACTCAGGGCCGAATCAACATCAAGTCGAGCGATTTCTCAGAAACCGCTTGACTCGTGGCATGGAATCGAATCGGTGTCAGCGGATCCGATTCTGACTCGGCTAAATCGGAACCGAATCGGCCGAGATTTCAAACCCTGGGTATCAAATATTGCAAACTCGGTTTTTGAAATTTTGCATCATGGGTAGACAACGTAGAGTAGCTTTCTCTATATCTCAGCACAAGATAAATGGCTTACTAGATCTCATACACACGGATGTGTAGGGACCTTCGCCAATAGCATCCATTGGGGGTGCTAAGGACTGTATCACGTTCATAGATGACTTCTCCAAGAAAGTTTGAGGTGTACTTTAAGCAGAAATCGAAAGTATTTCAGAAGTTAAAGGAGTGAAAAACTATGGTGGAGAATCAGA
This sequence comes from Agave tequilana, assembly GCA_038442645.1. Taxonomy (NCBI): domain Eukaryota; kingdom Viridiplantae; phylum Streptophyta; class Magnoliopsida; order Asparagales; family Asparagaceae; genus Agave; species Agave tequilana. Next base: position 103,795 of record JAVJIF010003969.1, on the reverse strand, counting down.
AAGGGCGAAAAGTGAAAGTTTTGAGGTCCGACAATGGAGGCGAGTATACCACCGTAGAATTTAAAGCTTACTTGGTAGATAAAGGCATCGAACATCAGCTAAGTATCCCAGGACGATCAGAACAAAATGGAATAACAGAGCGCATGAATCGGACACTTACAGAGTGTGCCCATAGTATTAGGTTACAGGTTGATATGTTAGAATTTTTTGGCAAAGACGGTAAGTCATGCATGCTATCTGGTAACATGTCACCATCTACAAAAGTTAATCTTCAGATCTCATAGGAGATATGGCGAGGAGAGTTTGTGGATTATTCAGCCTTACAGATTTTCAGTTGCCCGGCATATAGTTTAGTTGATAGTCAGAAAAGAAGCAAACTAGAGTCCAAGTCTAATAAGTGCAACTTCAACGGGTTCACCAAAAGGAGTTAAGAGTTTTAGACTTTGGGATCCGGAGACAGAGCGCTTTCACCAGTAGAGATGTGGTCTTTGACGAAGAATCAATGTTGTAAGAAAGGTCAAATAGCTCTAAAAGCCTTATTTTAGATGTGGTCTTTGACGAAGAACTCAACCCGTCTGATCAATGTTGTAAGAAAGGTCAGATAGCTCTAAAAGCCTTATTCTGGATGTGCTCTTTGATGAAGAACTCAACCCTTCTGATCCCTCTCTCCTCTCACTAGTAGAGATCAGAAAGGGAAAGGGGAGAGAGACTAAGAAAGATCAACGAGGGGAGCGAGAGGGGAGAGAGAGATCGGAGGGGGAGAGAGAATCGGAGGGGGAGAGGGGGAGAGAGATGGCTGGGAAAAAAGGGGGGAGAGAGATCGGAGGGGGAGAGAAGGGGAGAGATCAGCGAGGGAGAGGGGGAGAGAGATCAATCTCTCTCCCTCTGTGTCATATAATTTTTTTGTGTTATCTACCCTTTAATCATCTTATTTTTTAAATTTACCCTCCCGAATCATCATATTTCCCAAATTACCTCTCAAAATAAACTTAATTTTGACACGATAAATAAAAATTAATCTTTACATTTTTATAGTTTTATCTTGATTTTTTCAGAATTTTTTGAGTTTTATTTGTAGCATTTTACGCGTAACACCCGAGTCCGTTTCGTCACGCCGAGTCGTCTTTGGAATGATACCCGTCGAGCAGGCGACCGAGACCGCGACTTAGAGCCATGTTGATACCTTGTAGAGCACCTTTGTTGTATAGGGTTTGAAGACCTCGCTTGCTCATATATCCAAGACGCATGTGCCAAAGTCTTGTAGTGTCCTCCGTTGCTGCTGAAGTATCACCAACAATAACACACCTAATACAAGTTTGCCGATCGCTCTCCTTTGAGAATCGTCATGGAGCCCTTGGTAACTCTAATACCTCCATCTGTGCTTGAAAATTTGCACCCTTGAGCTTCCAAAACTCCCAATGAGAGAAGATTCTTTCTTAAATCTAGAACGTGATGCATGCTCATGAGGGTTCGAACTCGTCCATCAAACATCCTTATACGGATGTTGCCAATGTCAACTATCTTGCACATAGTGTCGTCACCCATCGGGACAGAGCCTCCATTGAAAGGCTTGTATGTACTGAATCACTTTCTTTTTGGGCACATGTGATATATGCACTCCGAGTCAAGTAACCAAACATATGAGTAATTTCTCTTTCCTGACTGAGCTGTCAAGACATCATATGGATTCTCATCTGCTTCTTTGACAACACTGACTTTTTTTGACTTTTCACTGGTACTAGCCCTATCAGAATTCTTACCGTTTTTTCCTTCAGCAACTTCTTATATTCTATATAATTTTTCTTGATGTGCTCTGGTTTCCTGCAGTGGTAGCAAGCATAACTACTAGAAGCATCTGGATCCCTTTTGGGTCCCCTACTATTTGATCCCCCCTCTGGCCCTTGACAACCAATGCTTAAACCTCTGTGGAATCTGTCTTCTTCATCAATTCGTTCTGAAACATCTGTCAGACGTCTTTCAACTTTAAGGTTTTCTTACCATACATGATGATGGTCGCCAAGTGCTTATAACTTGATGGAAGAGAAGAGAGTAATAGAAGAGTTTTGTCTTCTTCTTCTAGCTTTACCTCCAGAGCCAACAAGTCGCTCAAAATCCTATTGAAAGCATTTAGATGTAAAATAGATGTACCTTCCTCCATCTAAAAGCCATATAACTGCTTCTTCATGAAGAGCTTGTTCGACAAACTCTTCATCATGTAAAGGCTTTCCAGCGTACACCAAAGACCAGCAGTTGTCTCCTTGTTCATGATATTGTAGAGGATCTCATCTGATAAGCATAGTATGATCGTCGCCTTTGCGTAGAAGTCGATGCCATTTCACTCATTATCCTTCATTTTTTATGGCTTCTTCTCAATACCAAGCAGGGCCTTGTGTGTGCCCTCCTTCACGAGCAATGGCGTTACTCGCATCTTTCACAATGAGAAGTTGGATTTCCAGTCAAATTTCTCCACCTCGAACTTGGTTGTTGTGGTCGTCTTGCTATAGCCATTGCTCTGATACTAATTGTTGTGATAAACACCGACACAATAAGAGAGAAATACCGAGTGGGAGGCTTGGCAACGGAAGCGTAGAAGCGATCTACCACTAGCAAGTAATAAAAACTAATCACTACAAAACACAAGAGCACCCGATTTAACGTCGTTTGGCAAGAGTGTCTACATCCACGGGGAGGAGGGGAGAAATTGTATTGAAAACAAAAAAGAAAATACAAGAGTTACAAGAATACATCTTAATCACAACTCTCAATGGTGGAAACTTAATTTTTCTTGACTTCTTGACTTGCCTTCAAAGGTCACCCCCAAGGGATTTATATAGGCTTCTAGGATCATCCTAGTCCAACACTAACTCCATCAACATGAACAAAAGTCTCTTCCACAATACCAAAACTCCGAACTTTTGGTGATGGCTGAGAGTAATACTTTTAAAATATTCTAACAGTGTCATATTAGCAGTATTATCGGTATTTGGCAAAAATATCAGTATTGGGTGATATTTCAAACTTTGACATTAACAATATGGAGTCTTCCCAATTGTTGCTTTCATTTGGCCTAAAAAACTTTCTTCTAATTGGACTGATTCTCTGGCACTTTTTAAATGTTTGGTGGGGCTATTAGGTCTTTTTAAACTAGAGCTTTTGCAGAAAACTCTTTGGTTTTTCAAACTACCATAATTTTTTGCATATAGAGTCTGATTTCAGGGAAAAAACTTCTTTGCTTTTGTATTGACAGGCTGCTTCTTTATGTGGGTTTTTTCCCCTCCTTTTTTCCTTCTTTTCCACAAGAAAAGACTTTTTTTTTTTAAACTTTGGACTGAGTTTGGACATGAACAATAGTCATCTCAATAGATGAATGTCTTTATTCTTCTTCTTGGGTTTCTTTGCAAAGTTCATCGGCCTTGGCTGGCAAGTCTGATCCATGATGGAGGTGTTTGCCTATATAAATTACCCTCTTCTATCTTATAGTTGTCGTTTCTTTCCAAGAGAGCTATTTTCCTCTTTGTTATCCCTCTCTTGTATTTCTCTATGCCACTTTTCTTTCTAACTTATGGCGCTAAGTAACCTATTCCTCTCAAAATCTTTCTTACGCAAAAGCTATCTCTATGAAGCCATATTAACCCATTTCCCTTTGCATCTCTCTCCTATATTTTCCAGTCTTGGTTTTCCTTCTCATGGCACTACTTCTTGAATGTATGTCCACTAGGTAGAGAGTATATTGCTCCACCAACCAAGCTATTTGAAGGGTGTCCTGTATTTCCCAGTCTTGGACTCTTATAGTTGAGCCTTAAATGTTTTTTTCTTGTAGAATCCTGATATTTTGGATCTCCCGATATTTTTCACCCTTCTTTTCAAGTCAAATTCAAAGTGTGTAAATTATCTTTATTCCTACTATAGGTTTACAAAGAAACAAACACCGATCATACAAATTTCGTTAACTCAGGACAACAGGATATTCTTTTACACTTGCTGTTTAGCCTGTTCCTTGCTGTCAAGTGGTAAATGGTTTCAGAGGTGCAAAGTGTTGCAAATGAAACTGTATAATTGATGTTTGAATTTTCTTGAAATTATAAGGTAAGTGTGATTTACCTTTATTTTATGTATTTCTTCTTTCTTTTAAGAAATAATTGCACCTTCATACATCACAGATTTTAACTCTAGTTTCTCTTTCAATCCTCATCTTTACCATTGTACCAACCACTGTATGGTTGTATTGTTGGACTCAGCATTGGATTTATGTAGGTTGCAAGCTGGGGTGCTTATCTGTTAAAAAGAAATGTGCTGACTATGTCCTTCGCACCAAGAGATTCACATGAAGCTCAAGTGCAGTTTGCTTTAGAGCGAGGTGTCCCTGCAGTTATCGGAGTGCTTGGAACCATAAAGCTTCCATACCCTTCTAGATCCTTCGATATGGCTCAATGTTCTCGCTGTCTAATCTCATGGACATCAAATGGTGAGCAAAAAGTTATGAACATTATCGCCACTGAACTTAAATTGATATACTTTTTTTAATATTATGTATGCAGACTTGTGTAAGACTATTTTCATTTAACATCTTTTTACACTTACTTTTAAATATTAGTGCTTGTTTTGTTTTATGATTACTGATTCATTTCATGCTCTCCTGAGTTTCTTTCCTCAGATGGGTTGTACATGATGGAAGTAGATCGAGTCCTCAGACCAGGTGGATATTGGATACTGTCTGGTCCTCCAATTAATTGGAAGACATACCATAAGACATGGAAGCGATCAAAGGATGAACTTCAGAAGGAACAGAAAAGAATTGAGGAATTGGCTGAACTGCTTTGCTGGGAAAAGAAATATGAGAAAGGAGACATTGTTATCTGGAGAAAGAAACTAAATGCCAATTCATGTAAAAGAAGCGATAATCCTTCCGTTAAGATGTGCAAGTCTGCAAATAGCGATGATGTCTGGTATGTTTAATATTTAATCAATATTTTTCTTGCATTTATTGCATATAATCAAGTTGCTTCAATCAGGCTCGTGTAATTAGGGTATACTTTCTTTATGATAAGCTATTAAGGTACAAGCTTAGGCAACTAGAGGTTGGCACTTTCAAGGTTATTCTGCGGTCTCGTTGTTGTGCTTTTCTTTTTCGGAGAGTGGTTAATTTTTAAGGAACTGAACTGTTTCATACTTTCTTTGATTGGGTTATATAAGTTGCATAGTATATAGAAATGATGGTGTTGCTTGATTTAGTTGTTGAAATGCCAGCATTAGTAATCACAAAGATGTTTGTGGATACAGTTGTCTGGTTCAGAAATTTGTGAACTCTTCTCAATTTATCTTCTCAATGTCAAGTCTTCCATGAACCGACTGCTTGATGATTAACATATTTAAACTAAGTTAACATGAACCAGCTGCAGATTAAATACGTGTCATGATGTGCCATGGAGAGGGATGTGTCCATTACAATAGAACTTGTGTAACCTTTGTAGTAAAAAGCCTTGGACTTTTCCCAGTTGCAAGTTATTTAAGCTCACTGCTTATTTAAATCATGCTAGGTTTAATCCTAGCAAACAGAAGTAGCAGAAAATTAGAGATGATATTGGTTGGAGTGCCTTAAACAACATTCTATGTAGGTTTTCATGGTTAGTTGTTTTATAGTTTTGTGATCTCGAAGCTTATACTAGAAAAGTTACATGCCTATTTCGTTCTCTTATGGTTATTACAGATTTTTCTTTTACTTTTGCATGATGGCACTAAAATTTTTTGAACCTATTTTTTTTTTCTTAAAAGATGAAAAGTGTCCGTTGATTTCAGTCTTGACTTGTTATTCTGTTGACTGGTTATGCTGTCTCTATGTGGGCTGTTGCTTTTTAAAACAGATATTTATTTGGGGCTTAATTCCAGAAAACTACTATGATCTTTTTCCCTATTTCAAGCATGGTTCACAGTCGCGGTCTCGGCCGCCGACTCGGCGGGCACTGAGACGGATCGGTCTTGGCGACTCGGATCGGTATCGGGCGATACGCGCAAAACGCTACATAGAAAGCTCAAAAAATTCTGAAAAATCATGACAAATCTTAAAAAAATGTAGATATCCACATTCATGTATTACATATCCAAAATATATCACCTAGCACACTAAACATAAATCGAAAGTATAAATACATGCGTCGTCGGTAGAAGCATTTCAAAATACATGCATAATATAATAAATTGCACAAACTGCATTCATAAATACATGTTAATGTAGTTACTTTCACAGTGAATTGCGATGAGGTATAAAATCATCATAATGCCGAGTCGACCGAGTCAACTCCGATTCTCGGCCGAGTCGGTCTCCTCTGAGTTAAGTCGACCGACTCGTGACTCGGACTTGTCTCGGAGCGGGCCGAGACGGATACGACTCGGCCGACTCGTCTCCGACTCGGCCGAGTCTTTGAACCGTGATTTCAAGAAGCTACCATAAACTTTGAAAATTACATTAAGTTACCATGAACATGCTTTTTCATGGTAGCTTTGGGAAATATTTTGAGATTTTTATGAAAGTTCATTGTAGTTTATTGTATTTTTTGAAAGTTTTTGGTAGTTTTTTCGGAAATTAGGTGAAAATTCATGGTAGTTTTATGAAGTTAAGTGATTTGAAATGAAAAAGGGTCTAAGGATTTTGGGAAAAGATGAGAGATGAAAGAAAATAACTAATAATTACCTAACGGATAAATGAAAAGGCCTTCTACCTTCTCGGACCTTATGCCGCTTCACGTCGCACATTCATCGACTTTGACCTCACGCTGCTTCATCCCGCACGCTCATGCTTAACTTTACAGTTAGGGTTTCACACCCTGCAATAGGGGCGCACCCCCTAGGAAAACAATCCAAATATTTTTCTCAAAATTCTAGTTTATTTTTATTGAAAATAATGTACTCTTTAAATAGACTTACAATTTATTTAGTTTCCTCTCACAGTCGATGTGAGACTAAAATAAAATACAAGAGTAAAACAAATACAAGATTATTAAATAAACAAATGCAGACTCGGGCTTAAAACAAAAAGAAGCTGACTCGATGCCCCTATCATTCTTGTCGGGTGGGAAGAACTCGACCTCGTCAAGATACATGACATGGTGGTGACTCGATACTGAATCTAAAGCTATTGTTGATCTTGCTGGAGATGTTGCAGATGTGGTTGCTGGAGAGGTTGCTGAAATCTTTGACTGTTGAGGAGGTTGTTGTGGAAGAGATTGTTGAGATTTTTAGTTATTGAGGAAGTTGTTGTGAAGGGATTATAGAGATCATTGACTGTTGAGGAGGTTGTTGTGGATGAATTTGATTTTTGTGACTAGGAGAGAATTGATGGCTGAGATTTTGATATGTGGAGGAGATAAAAGAGGTTAGGATTTAGATTTTTTTTTGGAATTTTGACAAAAGAGATGAAAAAGAAAGTGAATGAAGTAACGAATTGCATCGGCTCCTCACCGGGATTACCAATCCATTTCAACACTCACAATGAATGATTCAAACAAAATTGTACTGATTTCATACTGGGAATCTTTTCACATGAAACTTGTATTACAATTTAATTTTCATCACTCATTACTTTTTCCTAACCATGCTTTGGTACGAAATTGATGTGAAACGAAAGAGGGGTTTAAGAATTTTAGGAAAAGATGAGAGATGTAATAAAATAACTAATGATTACCTAATGGATAAATGATAAGGCCTTCCACCTTCTCAGACCTCATGCTGCTTCATGCCGTACATTCATCGATCTGGACCTCATGTCGCTTCATGCCGCACATTTATCGATCTTGACCTCATGCTGCACGTTCAATCTTAGCTTCACGCTAGGGTTTCACACCCTGCCATAGGGGCATGCCCCTTAAGGAAACTAACCCAAACATTTTTTCTCAAAATTCTAGTTTACTTTTATTGAAAAACAATAGAGTTTTTAAATAGACTTATAACTTATTCAGTTCCCTCTCACAGTCGATGTGGGACTAAAATAAAATACAAGAGTAAAACAATCACAAAACTACTAAATAAAAGAAATACAAACTCAGGCTCAAAATAAAAAGAAGCTGACTCGATGTCCCCATCATTAAGCCTTTATTTGGTAATGAAACATGTATTGGTGCATCATACACTACACATGAGAAACGAGTCCATGTTCTAAACGATTGTGATTGATGTGGAGATATTATTTCTTTTCTAGATTAATGAGAATCATAGATGAGGAAAGATGAATATTTTTGAGGAATATCAATCAGCAATGAAGGAAGATAAGAAAGCGGTTGGTGAGGCTGTGTATATGGAGATGGGTGTCATATATCATATAAGGGGATTCTTCATATAGCGTGATGTGACGACATCTTAGCCCATGGTTGGGGTTGAGAAAAGTTAATTAGATAGGTTATCTTGCAAATAAGTCCCCTTCTGTTGAAGACGAAGACACTTTCCTCATCATCCTCTCCCCCTCTACCTCCCCCACTCTCTCTGTGTGTGCGCGTGCTCGTGTGTTCCTCACGTCCAAACTCCCATAACCCTCCTCACTTTGATACTCCCACAGCCCAGCCCCCGCAATGCCCAGCCCCACAATGCCCCCGTGGCCTTGATGATGCTCCATATCCTCGCCCTTCTCTCTTGGTTTCCATTTAGCCTCGTTGACTCAGCCATGCCGGCCGACCCTTTCCTGTTGATTTGCTCGCCACATTAGTTTATATTATCACAAATTACTAAGAAAATAGTGTCATCTTGTGAAGATTCATGTGATATCAGGCTGGATGTGGCTGGTTCATGATGCCGAGGTTGAGGGAGGAGTGGGGTTTGGTTGAGGTGGAGATTGAAGTCGAAATGAGTAGGTTTCTGAGGAGCAGAGTCTGAGGAAGGAGAAGACATGGGTGAAATTGGGGAAGAGCTGTCTTAGTATTGATGAAATGAAAGTGAAGAGAAGCTATAAAGACTCAAATTATGTTCTACATTCTAGAGACAATTAAAAAAGAAAAATCTAAAATTTCAAAAGGAAATAAAGGAAGCAATTTGTGACTTGAGCAATGCATAATTGGTATTGCCATCAAGTATGCTGTTAGAATCAACTTTTCATGTTGTTTGAATATGTGAAGTTGAAGCATGAAAATGACCACCGTAATTACAAATTGCAATCCATTTCCATTTCAATTTATTGCCATCAACTATGCATTTTGTAAAATTTATTATGTGTCGTTGTGTCGTGTTAGTACTCGTATGAGCATTTTTGTGCAACATAGACATAATTGCTCTCATCAATCTATAATTTATCGAGTGTAGTTTGGTGTATTGACCCTCTCATTGCGATGGGTGGGTTTTTGTCCCAACTTAAAGATCTCAGGTGTTAAAATAAAGTTATAAAGATTTTCGGGTAAAAAAGGAATTAGCAAAGATTTCAAGTCTTGATATAGGAAAAATTCAGAAGGAAAACCTTATCTAGGGAAATTTGAAGAAACTCATCAAATACAAATGAGATCTCATGCTTGTGGGTGCACCTTGGATAATGTATAACAGTGTTTTTAAAAACCCGTTATACTCGTTATATAACGTAACACCGACCAATTATTATGTAACAGGTCTAAAAAGCGCAATGTTTGATAACTATGGTTATTTTACCCTAACTTACGTTACGTTACATTATTAATGTAACGCACCGTAACTTACGTTATGGTGCAAGTCGACTTTTTATAAACCCTCTATATTCTCCCAGTCTATAGCAGAAAAAATCCCCCAAATTCGCTTTGTCGTCTCTTCGTTCGGCGTCGAGAAGAAACAAGATATACCTCTCTCTGTGATCAACATCAAGAGAAGGACCATCTCTGGTGGTTCACCGTTGTGGTTCTCGCCGGCGTCGTCTCCAAGCAGTGGTTCTCCGTCTCGAAGCTCATGTAAGCTCTCCCTTTTCCCCGATCTCTCTTTTCTCTCTCTTTCTCTAGTCTACCCTGGATCTCTCCCTCCCGATCTCTCTCTGCTCCCTGCCCTCTCCCGATCTCTCTTGGCTCTCTCTGCTCTCTCCCGATCTCCTGAGGGAGAGAGCAGAGAGATCAAGAGAGAGTCGAGAGAGAGATCGAAATGGGGGGGGGGAGAGAGAAAGCCAAAAGAGTTATGGGGGAGAGATCAGAGAGAGATCGGGTGTAAAATATTAAAGTGAATGACACGGGGGGTATAATTGAATAACAAATTGTAGATTGAATTATGAATTATAATGAATAGCATGACTAAAAAATTATGAATTATGATTGAATTATTGTAGATTGAATTATGAATCTTTATGGAGATTGAATAGCATAGCTAAAAATTATGAATTATAATGAAATATGCGGATCATATTGTTGTGTATGTAGATGGAATTATGAATTATAACTTGTGAATTATTTTCTATATATTTGATATATTTTTTTTTAAAATTTGATATATTTTTTTATGTAGATGGAATTTTATTTTTTAAAAATTTTATATTTGATATATTCACTCTGTTTTTTCCCCCTACTTGATGCATGAGCAAAAAGTATTCAAAACCCTTGATTTTTGGTTTATAGATACTTGAAATAATATAGGTCAACTTCAACAGAGTGAATCTTGTATTTGAATGTCGAGGGTTGTATTTGAGTGGAAGGATTCGGCCGAATCCTTCCGGAATGACACAAGTCTATCTCTTTCTCTATATATATGTATGTATGTGTGTGTGTGTATACATATCTCAAGGCTAAACTGGTAATACACATTTAATCCCATTTAGGAAAACTCAAATAACATGTAAACAAAACAATAACTTTTACATATACGACATATGTAGCACGTTAGATGTGCACTGTCCACACGCCAACCTATTTTGTTAAACACAAATGGTGATTGGGATGAGTCACCGCTTACTAAGAAAACCACCGAACCATGAGCCCAAGTTACAAACAATGATAATCATGCATGTATGCGGTATGCGAAACAATTTAATTTCAGAGATCTCCATACATTATTTTAGAATTCAATGGAGAAACCATTCGAAATTACTCTTTAATGAACTCACAAGGATACATATAGTATGTAGATGAATTGATAAATTAGAAAGTTGTGAAATGATAGTGTTGACAGAAACATACATGTCAGAAATCTAGTGTTAGCTAGTAGGAAATTAGTTTTTACTTTCATGCGAAGCCAAAATATCAATTATCCAGTTCAGTACATAGTCAATACCTTATCATAAATTAATAGAAAATTGAGATTGAAAATGTGGGAAGAAAGTCAGTTAATACAATATTTATAATCAATACTGTTCATTTCTAAGATATATGGTTAAACAAATTAATTCACTGATCCAGCCAACAGTTTTATAACCTTGTTGGTGTTACTCAAATAGTTCCAAAACAATATAATAATGTAATCGCTACTGGATATCGAATAGTTGCAATTAATCTCATGAATCCAACAAATCACCATGGACGTCTCCATGGAGTCTAGAAAACCCCATGAACATCTTCAATAAGGCCAAGAAAAAGTCTCATTGGTCCAATCAAATACCCATTTGGGTTGATTCCATATCATTCACGACCTCACCGATTTCCTACGTGGGTCCAAGAATTTGTTTGGATTGAGGTACATATACACATGTTTTCTTTTTTTCTTTTGAAAGTAACTTCTATAATTGTCATCATGCAACAATGTAGAACATCTCTTTGAAATATTGAATTTTTTTTTGAAAGCTTCTTGTATCACAAGACATATGAAGGATTCATAGGAAATTATTTATGAGAACATAAAAATGCAAAGCAAGTCAAACAATATGTATTTTACTTCCAAGTTGCACATAGGTGATTCTGGGAGGGGACTTAGCAAGTAAATACCGTAGGAATCAAAGATAAACTTATCTCTGATTTAGGATATAAAAAAAGTGAAACTAATTGCATCAAATTCAGTTGACAATGTTTCACAATTTATCATGTATAGAGATCAGTTCATGCTAATATAGAAGGCAGCAGTTCATAACTCGAGGTTTGATAACTCAATTATTCACATAACTTCTAGCATTAAATTCTATTGAATAGTCTTTCCATAAAAGACTGACATAGATATAAGAAGAACTCCCTCCTTTTTCAAGGATTTGATATTCACAAGTTCAATTTTAGCAACATGTAGTTCTGATATTAGTCTTTAGGAACACTACTACTATGTTTGGCAATTGGAGTTATGAATTAGAATTAGTGCCTTGGGAAGAGAATAATGAGTTGGGAATTAGATTATTTTGGTTCTTTGGTTGGAGCTAGAATTAGCAAGAATTAAGGAATTGATATAGAGAGGAAAAAAAGGAGAAAAGCTAATTCCAACCTTTTGGTGGAATTGGTAACTCTTGAATTCGGTGGATTTCAAAATGGTTTTGAGGGTGGTTTTGAGGTAATTCCACTTTTGTCATTACTTTCTAACTCGTCATTTTTGGTTGTTTGGCAAGGGTCAGCAAGAATTAACTCAATTCTTGAGCTTACTCCACTTGCCAAATAAACCTAAATGTATTATTGATTAGTGTAAATTTTCTTTATTGATATAGAGAAGAATTACAAAATACAATTACTTAAAGTCATGAACAATCTTTTCTTTATATAGACCCATACAAAATCAAATCCTACTCAAACCATGACTCATAATATTACTAGGAAAGACTCCAGTTACTATCAGGACTTTAACAAAAACCATAATTAATAGCCATTGTTTCATAGGTTCAGGTTGTACGATTCTTATTGACAAGAGACCATCACATACTAAAATTAGAAAATAATTTTTTTAGATTTGTTGTCCTCAACAAGGTCGAAACCTTAAAAGTTCCCTAGGTCTTCATCTCAATTCATAGAATTTGAAGGAAGAAATAGCTCTCAAGTTAAATTTTGTTTAAGAATTTTTGGAGAATTTAAGGGCATGCAATAGATCATCTATTAGATTCAAGAAACCCACAAAAAATGTCTTTTAAGTTCATAATAGAAGAATTGGATTTATGGATTATAAAGAACATAATTTAAATTAGGATTGAAAGGATGGAGGGATAAACTTACACATGTATGTCTTCTAACTCAACTCTTCCTTCTTCCTTCTCAGTTTCGTTTTTCTTTTCTCTCGGCCCTGTTTTTGTCGGTCTAAGAAGGAACGGGGAAGTCGGTTTGGTATTTAACGCTTGTATGGGTTGGTAATATGGGGGAATTTTCAATTAAGTCTCACAATGGTATTAATTTTAGTTTCAGACCCACTCAGTATGTGTGTGTGTGTGTGTATACTTATGTCTATTTGAGTTGTTAGAAATATCCAAAAAAACAAATTCCTCGAGAATAAAAAGTCAACTCTCCACTTCTGGTACAAAATCCAGATTATTTAGGTTCATGGGAATTTTCAAATTAGAATTGAATCTACTGGCATATGAGAAATCCTAATTATCATTTATTACAAAACTCTAATCTCTGAGAAGATTATATTCTACTTTGTGTTATTTGTTATATGGTCAAAATTTTAGCACTTGGTCTTTTAGCGTGATTCGGTCAAATGCATACCAATTAATTTTTAGTATATTACTCTCGATCAATTGGGTATATATTATCTTGGCATAACATGAGTGTTGTTAGAATATATAAGTATTACCTCACCATAACTTCGAAGTTGTGTAGTTGGAGGGAATTTATTATGGTATTAGAGCAACCAGGTTCAATTCTTATTGGGCGCACATTTAAAAAGTGTTGTGCAAATGGCCCAAATTTGGTCCATAAAAAGGACGCTCATCCTGTAAAGGCATATTAGAATATAAATATTTTACATGACTGGAATAGGGGCCATGAGTCGTAGAATAAAGGAGAGTAAGGTGGAGAGACGGAGAAAAGAGCAAAAAAGAAAGATTGGTCTTGGTGCTAGAGAGAAGAGAACATGAAGAGAGGAGAGAACATGAAGAGAGGTGAATGTGTTTTGTTAAAGAGAGAATGTGAAAGGAAGAAGGTTGCACATTAAAAAGACAACCAACCCGCACTTCTGCAAAGGTGTTTATTTTTGGCAAAACCTACCCCTCTTTATTCTCTACTTTAATTGGATCTTATCTGGGGATAAGATGCTGCACACCATAAGTCTGAGAGTACCCCTTAACAACTAGGCGAGCTTTAAGCCGAGCAAGTGAGCCATCAGGATTTAGCTTCAGAGTGTATACCTGTTTGTAGCCAACCACTTTCTTTCCTTCGGAAGTGATACCAGATCCAAAGTTTCCCCCCCCCCCCCCCCCCCCCCCCCCCCCCCCAAAAAAAAAAGCTACCATTTTGTCCTTCATGGTTATTCTCTGTTGTGGATGAGAGCCTCTCACACGGACTTAGGGGTATGTTAAGCGTCAATGGAAGAGAGAAAGATCCAAAGTTTCATTTTCCCCCCAAAGCTACCATTTTGTCCTTCATGGTTATTCTCTGTTGTGGATGAGAGCCTCTCACACGGACTTAGGGGTATGTTAAGCGTCAATGGAAGAGAGAAAAGAGCAATATGAAGTAGAAATATAAGCATATCAGACAAAATTAGATAAAGGATGACGAGTATAATTTCGAGTTCCTTTATGAAGAGAAATAGGAAGATCGACGTCAGAGGTAGTAGACTCGTTGTAAGTGTGGACCATCGACAAATGGACCGGGAATAGGGGCATCAGAAGGCGCTTACAGATGATGCTGATTGCATAGTGTATACTTGTGACAGTTCACTTGCTTTTGGTGCAATGAATCCTTTTCTGTAAGGTTTGAAGCATGGTTCAAAGAATCAATCTATTCTGATACGATTCGGCTGATTCGTATTGGAATCAGTTGGTAGCAAGATAAAATTGGTGGTGTTTAATCAGAATTACCTAGTATTGGTCAGAATTGGCCAGGCCAATTCCATTTTGATTCTGGCTGATTCCAACACAACTATTGTCAAATTGCAGCAAATTCAGCAGTATTTTCCTGATTTTACAACGTAAAAATTTGATTAATTGACAATTACTCCTCATTGTGCTTGGATTCCACTACTTTCTTAATTTGACATCACAAAATAATAGTGCCAAATCTTACTTTGCTTTCGGTGCTTTGTGGGTACAATGATTATTCCGAAGCCCAAGAAAATCTTATGCTTACTCTTGCTAAAAATTATAAATATATTCTTCTTCATTGCCAACAATACTCAAAAGAGAAACTTTTGAGATGGAAACTAACCAGAGGATTTTTTTTTTATCAAATTAATTGTTTTTTAAAACTTAATTTGTTAGAAAAAATGCTAAAATGGTTAGGAAATAAGCAATAATTTGTTGTCTTCGATATAAGTAATTAATTTATTTAGAAAATGTTGGAAAATAGTTGTCATGAATATAATTAAGTAGAATATAATTAGTTTGTTAGATTAATTATGCACTAGTTTGTTAGATTAATTGTTTAAATTTACTTTGCTAAAAAATGTTAATTTTAGGAAATGGTTGCCATGAAAATAGTTAACCGGTAAATTTTAGAAAATGTTAGAAAATGATTAGAAAATAGTTGTTATGAATATGATTAAGTAGAATAAAATTAGTTTGTGGATTAATTGTATTGTAATGCCTTTGTAACTACCCGATTAATTTGTCTCTGCATCATCAACTGTTTTGTATTGTAATATTTTGTTAAAATGTGAAATCAAATTCCATCAATTATTCTGGAAAAAAATCTAAAAATGCTACAGTTTTAATTATTTTTTAAAAAATGGTTAGAAAATAATCAATAATTTGTTGTTTCTGATATAAGTAATTAATTTATTAAGATAATGTAGAAAATGGTTGTCGTGAATATAATTAAGTAGAATATAATTAATTTCTTAGATTAATTATACAATAGTTTGTTAGATTAATTGTTTAAACTTACTTTGTCAGAAAAAATTGTTCATTTTAGGAAATGGTTGCCATAAAAATAATTAACTAATTGATTTTAAAATTTTTTAGAAAATAATTAGAAAATAATTGTTATAATTATGAGCATAATTAAGTAGAAGAGAATTAGCTTGTTGGATTAATTGTATTGTAATGTCTTTGTAACCTGATTAGTATATATTTTTGCAGCAACTGCTTTGTAATGTAATGTTATGTTAAAATATGATTCAAATTTCATCAATTATTTTGAAAAATATCTCAAAATGCTAATTATTAGTTGAACAATTTTTTAAAAACTTTTATTATTTTTATTTTTTTGACCGAGACTGATATCACCGATGTGAAATGGTCAATTCAGATACCTAAAACTGCCTGCCGATTCCGATTCAAGATTTCAAACCCTGGTTTGAAGAAACCGAGACAATTGGAGAATTTGTAAGGATAGTTATCAAGAAAGACATGTTATCATCCATTGTAGAGGAATTCTGTTGGTCAAAAGGAAATACGTTGTAGACTAGAAGGTAACATTTATACTTGCATAGATATAGAAGAAACGAGTAATAGGATGGTAACATTTATATCCTTTCTGTCTCCTCGAATATCCTAAGAAAATGCATCTAATGGCTCTAGGATCCAACTTGGATTTATCAAGATTGTCATTACGGACAAAACACAAGCATTCAAAGATGTGGTGGTGAAGAAAATGCATCGATAAGAGGATGAAGGATAGAAAATGGTGTACAACCATCTAACACTGTTGATGACAGACAATTTATTAGGTCATATGGAGTGAAGACCACATCTTCCCTAAAGTGTTTTAGTATTTTCATGTAAGGAGAGTTCTAGCAACCTCCAACAAGTGTCAATTCTCTCATTCAACAACATTTTGCTGTGGTGTGTAAGTACAATGACTGATGAACTATCACATTTTGTGACAAATTCACTAAAAGAAGCACTAAAATATTCACGAGCATTATCACTTCTCAATGCATGAATAAACACCAAATTGAGTTTTAATTTGAGAACAAAATCTCAAAAAACAACGGAATGAATTTTTCAGTTAATTGGCTGATGTAGACAATGAAGCAAAGATGCCAGCTAGTTCTCATTCTAGCGCCAATGAATCCTGAAACAGAGCTTCAGGTAGGAAAGTACTCGAATCCACGAGCAAATCACTCGAATTCACGAGCAAAAGATAAACAACTCGAATTTTGAGTAAGAGAAATTCAATTTTTATTGATAATCAAAAGTTCATAAGATTAATTCTAAAAACAAAGATACAAGGGTCTTAAATAAGCTTTAAAAGTAAAAGTCTAACGTAACTAGGAAACTAGAAATAAATAAAAAAATGAAACAAATTGGAATCCAAATTGGACCCGAAAACAAACTCTTAAACAGAATTGAACTGCTAATACACGATTGCCTTAGCTTCCTACATCAGTTCCTCCCTCTTTAAAAGAACTCGTCCTCGAGTTTGATCAAATGAACTATGAACGATGCCATCTTTAGTAAATTTTGCCTGAGAAAAAGTGTGATTCTAAAATCTTGATCTGCCTCGAAGAGCTTTCAAAGTACAATTGGCGCACCATGTAGAACACCTATAGTCGTGACCCGGAATAAAGAGTCACCTTAGAAAATCTAAATCCTTTCCACCTGTAATTTGTCAAGCCATTTATCTCCTTATAGTTGTAACTCAATGATGGATCATATTTTCGCCGTGTCTATGTGCCAATAGTAGGTGATAACTTTCATCTTGAGCATTCTCCTTCTACAGAAAAAGATCTTTGAAATCATGACGAATAGATGTATATGTTGCGAAAGTGGTTTAGGCTCTCTCACATGCTTTAACTGTATCTTCTCGAAAATTTCAGTAGAGAAAACGTCTTCCTTGACCACTAGAGTAAAGCTCTGCTTTGTTTCCTTTGATTTCACAAAGAACTCACCTCGATTGTCTATGGATATGAATTTTAGCTTTTCTTTTGGACTAGGAGAGGGCGATTGTAGTGGAGGCTGATTTGGTGGAGGTTGATGAGGTGGTTGTGATGAAGGTGAATGTTGTGATGGATGTGGTTGTATTGGATGTGGTTGTTCTGTTGATGGATGATCCCGTCCGCTTCGGTATGTACCATCGGCTAGACATCAACTATCCGTCTTAAGGGACAATCTCTTGAGTTCTTGAAGTACGTTGTCCAAAGTTGAGTTGATAGTATGAAAATTCCCTAAAATAGTGCCCATCCTTGTGGAAAAGCCTCGCAATTCATCACAGTATCCTACTATTGCCGCAAAATAGTCGTAGCTCTTCTAACCGGCATCTTTGCTTCTTTGTCTACGTCCACTTGACGCAGACAAAGGAGCAAAGACGCTGGTTAGATCACGTTTTAGCGCCAACAATCCCTGAAAGAGATCTTCGGGTAGGAATGTACTCGAATCCACGAGAAAAGTACTTGAATTCACGAGCAAAAGATAAACAACTCGAATCTACGAGCAAGAGAAATTCAATTCTATTGATAATCAAAAGTTCATAAGATTAATTCTAAAAACAAAGATACAAGGGCCCTAAATAGGCTTTAAAAGTAGAAGTCTAACCTATCTAGGAAACTCGAAATAAATAAAGAAAAATAAAATAAATTAGAATCCAAATTGGACCCGAAAACAAACTCCTAAATAGAATCAAGCTGCTGATATGTGACTGCCTTGGCTTCCTACATCATTGGCTTATACTTGAATTTGAATGGAGGATTAGCTTTGAAAACTTTCTAGAAGTTGCCAACTCTCTCTCTCTCTCTCTCTCTCTCTCTCTCTCTCTCTCTAGACACTAGAATTGTAGGCACATGTTGTTTAAAGAGTTACTTGTAAAAAGAAAAAGATGGATGGGGTTTAAAGCAAGTTAATTAGTTTTTGATAGGTTTTTTTTTTGTCGGATGCTTGTAAATTAATATATCCCCAAGGGCCCATATATAAAAACCATAGGAGAGTCTTCTCCTGACATGTAATGGCTCACGCATAAATAAAAGTTGTTTGGAAGAGTTGAATTTAAGTGTAGACCTCAAAAATCTTCTTAACTTAGCTAGCGTCATAGTTATGATGTCAACTTCATGCTGCAACGTACCTATCACACGACTAGTTTTTTGAATATATTGAAAATATAATTTGATAATTACTATAAACATGATAGAGGAAAATTCAAAATATTTTGAAATTTCTTGTTAAGAAAGAATATTATTAGATGAAATGATTGATATTTTCCTCGATTTTTTGGCCTCATAGAGAAAAAATATAATTACAATAAGCATTGATTATGTGGACTATGGTGTAAATTTCATTTCCCCCACATGTAAATTGTTGAAGTCAAAATGCTGCGGGGACCACGACATAAATGAGGAAATAGTTAATATGTTGAAGTTATGTAAATTAAATTTATATCATTATTTATTTGTAAAAGTTCACTTTGAAATGGAAGGCGAGCGTTTCATTTTTAATATGATGGGACCTGCACTTTCAAGGAAATTGAGACGAGGAAGTCCTCTCAGTTGCAGATCAGTGGGTACCATTGAAAAAAAAAACCAAATAGGTGCAAGGTTGATCGCTCACGGCTGGCTATACACCTTCTTGCGTTACACAGAGGGGGGGTGCGCGCGCGCGCATGCGCGTGTGCGTGTTGTTTGTGTGTGTGTTGGGGGGGGGGGGGGTTGAGGCTTTAATATTCCTAGGGCATAACTAACTTAGTTATTGCCACTTTCAAAAATATATGTTGTGCAATTAAATTAGACTATCAATTCCGTTATTCTTATTCTACATATCTTGAAAGTTCTATACACAAAAAATCATATATTTTGAAGGTTATTTACCTATTATATCTCGGGCACGTGTGATGCATGAGCACAATATGAATAATTATTTTGAAATATTTTCACTTTTAAAAAGATTTGTTACTGTACAACTGATAAAAAAATAATTGAGATTCTTAAATACTAACTGATTTGTGCCTTTTACCTGAAATTAGTCAAGATAACTAATTATCTGCATTTTTCATGAAATGTCTTTGGTACTCAAATTAGTTAAGATACATAATTATCTACCTCTTGAAATGTTTTTGGTACTTTGCCAAACAAAAATCACAGAATAAATAATAAAATAAGGGACAGTTAAGATTTAATTGGAGAGCAATTGTGAGATGTGAGAATGTTAAGCCAATTGTTAATCAATTCTAACTCGTGCAAGTTGCACTAAAAGAGTAGAAATTTGCTACCATATGCAGTTTTTTTGCATTCTAATGCACTGGAGAAGTAAAATTTAGATACAAGTAGTCAATATTTTGAGGACGATATGCTTAAGATTACTTCTTGAACGGTTGAAACATGAGAAATCATCTAATAAATATGCATGTACTTCAAATAATTTTCTATGAGAAGAGGCTCTTGTAAAACTAACCTTTATATATTAATTAAAGTAAGCTTTTAATAAATAATGTGATGGGGTCCACACCCTCGTATCATTACCTAAGATTTGAGAACCTATTTCAGAGAGATGTAGTTTGGGCCCTGCATAATGTTTCTGAAGGTGGCAAAAACGCACTGTTGTAAAAGCCAGACCAGACTGGATAGTTGGACCGAACCCGAACCGGAACTGGCTACTATTGCGGCCTGGTTCATCATAGAACCAGAAATCTTCCAAAACCATGTGAAATGGGTGGTTCACTACTGAACCGGCCAAAAGACCTGAACCGGGCAGGTTTTAGTGAACTGAGGGGTTCAATAATTAATTGAACTTTGACTCAAATGACTATTCGTCTCCAACGAAAAATGATTATTGCAGGGCTTTGAGTTGTGTACTAGGACTTTCACCATCACTCTCGCCAACATTAATTCAAGAGTCTTCTGGAATTCGAAAAAAGTTGAAAGATGAAGAGACAAGAAGGAACCATGAACGTTCTCCTTTCTTCTTTTCATTTACCCTCAGATTAAATCTGGTCTTAAATATCTTGTGCAGTGGTTGGTAGTTTTGCATAATGATCTAATGAAGTTTGTTACATTGATTATTTTATCGTATATTTTATAGTATTACAGTCCATTGCTTAATTTTATTTTTTATTTAACGTCTTTTAAATCTATATCATTCTTACTTCATGACTTTCTTATATTAATTTAATATGTAAAAAATTTTAAAAAATCCTTTTGTTACAAACCCGGTTCAAACCTAGTGAACCACCGATTGAACCCAAATAAACCGGACCAGCCATTGTGTCGGTTCTGTGTCTGATTCGGTTTTTACAAGATTGCATAAATGCTTTCAACTTTTTTTCTTCTTTCTTTTTCTTTCATTTGTCGGCAGGCTATACATTTCGTGTGTGCCCACTAAAGCCTCCCAACCCTTTTGGGTTACAATAGTAGAAATGTTTTAATTTGTGATAGAATAAATGATTTTCTAATAATTAGGATCCATTAATTTTACAACCACTTGATGAATGAGCAATGTTTAAAGCGTATAATTTTTTTAGTATAAACGTTTTGAACATATAGATTAAGACAAATGGAATAGAACGTCTAAATCCTTTACATATTATACACTTTTATATGTGGGCATAACTAACTTAGTAGTTATGCCCTTGGATTATCAAATCCTCTCTCATATATATTCAACTTGGCTACATCTGGAAGGATTTGGAGTCAAATCTTTCCCATTCAAATTCAATATTAGACCATTCATTTAAAGTGACTAAAAAACAAACAATGAAGTATTTTGTATTTTTTTTGTTCATGCATCTACTACAAGGTCATTAATAAACATTCTAAAGCGGCATGTTGTTTAGGTTTATGACTTCGAACATACAAATTCTTGATCCAATTATTTGATAATAATCAAAACACTTGAAAACCCTAACACACTAATTTTTGTTAGATCTCAAATATTCTACACCATTAAACTAACACTATTTTAGTCATCCATTTTGTGCCTACTTGATGCATAAGATAAAAATATTTAAGACACTTGACTTTTTATTTTTGGATACTTCTAGTAGTGTAGATAAACTTGAATAGAGTAAATTTCCAATTTTTGTTTCATAACCAAATCGTTTCTAAAGGACTTAAGTCTAACTCTCTCGTCTCTCCACACACACACTCGCACAGGCATTACTCTCTCTCTACACACTCACTCACTCACACATACATACATATATGAAAGATAACACATACATACTTCACTACTTACCCAAGCTGCTGCATATGACAATTGCGAGAATTGAATCTGGAACCCCTGACAATTGAGTGTTATCAGTGGGCTATCTACACATTCTAAAACTCGTGTTTTGAAATCACATGGATTGAATATTCTTATCTTGCAAATCAAGCAAATTAAATGATCAACATTTAAAACCATTACAGACCTTTCATTTCTAGATTATGAGATGCGTAGTCTAGAATTTTTCAACCCACAAGGGTTTTACAATTTGTAGATCGTAATGAACCTTTCGGATCATCAATATGGATGACCCATCGTGTATTATCATATATAGTGTAAACTTGTAAGTTACATCCTGTGGGTGTGTAATTGTGTATTTTTATATTTACTCCTTGCAAGTTAAGGACCCTGCTTGTAGGCCAAAACTAGACTTTTGTACAATATATATATATACAGAAATATGTATATCAGCCGACAGCTGAGAGTCTCTCTCAGCCTGCGGTGACGTGGCACAATATTTGTCACACCACTAAGTTGCGGCCCGCTAATTGGAATAAGTTAAATTACTAAATGCCCCTCGGTAAAAGGTACTTGTCCCGTAATTGTTTATTATTATTTTTTCCCTATTTCTTTTACCGCTTTTTTGTCAGATTTAGGGTTTCATTTTCCTGCCATAAAGTTTTTGAAAATAGCGTTTTTCGGATCAGGTTTTTCTCCTTTTTATTTAATGTCGACGTCGGAGCAGTCCACTTCCCTGCCAATTCTGGTCGCAGTCGTAAGCGATCTCTATCTCCCGATCTAAATATGGACCATATATCATCTGGTTCAACTTTCTCTCAGAATTTTGAAAGTATTGAAGGGTTGAGATCTTTTCATGCTGATCAAGAGGTTTTTATTTTATCAATTTTTCCTCACAATTTCTTAAATGTAGAAGATTTTTGTGTAGCGTATATGGAACTGCGACCTAGATTTCGTTTTACAGAACAATATAAGTACTTGTTCTAAAGTCTTTTTTTCAGAAAGAATTTCACAGTTTTATTAAATGTGATCTCAGTCGCACCTATTTAATTTAATACACTAAAATTTATGAACTGTGACTGCAATTTAATACACTAAATTTTACTAACTGCGATCACGATCGCAGTTTGTATTAAAAACATTTTCCGGCTGTAAAAGCTATTTTTATAACTGCGACCTTAGTCGCAGTCCTTTTTTTATAATTCTTACACGTGTCCATGTCAATTATATCTATTTTATACACTAAATTTAAAGAACTGCGACTTAAGGTCGCAGTATATACTAATGAGAGAGTTGCACAGTTATTATTCACGTTTTTAAAAAATCTGGACATATGAAAAACTGCGACTACGATCGCAGTCTTTTATTTAGAAGTTATAGATTTCTTTACATCTGCGACCTTGGTCGCAGTTTTAGTAATTACAGTTCAGACGTGTGGTATTCAATTATTTGTTTTTATTTAGCTCAGCAATTTATTTTGTAAGATCTGAATTCGCATAGAGAAATGTCTGGAAGCTCAAATCTTTTTGTAGGGAAACAGTTTATCACGGATGAGGAAGCATACAACTTCTACAATTCTTATGTAAGGAACAGAGGTTTTGGCGTGAGAAGAAAAGGAATAGATAAGTCACGGAGGCATCCTCATGAAGTTATTCGCAGAAAATTTTGTTGCAACAAGGAGGGTGTGAAGAAGTTGTGTGACAAAAGACAAGATGGGCTTACAGTTCACCGTCGAATCGGCACTAGAGTAGTGTGTCCTGCTGAGATGCATGTGAATCTTCATTTTTTATTTGACAGAAGATCTTGGGTTGTCACCAATTTTGTTGATTCTCATTCATATGAATTATCAAGCCCGGATAAGGTCCACCACCTTTACTCTCACCAGACACATCGATCAAAGATTAGCAGAAGCATTATGAGTAATTTGGTTGATGTAGGAATTCGCCCTTCAAATATTTCCTGTGTTATTAATGCAATGAACCACGGAGAAGGTTGTGAAGAAGTAAGCCTGCAACAAGTTATTGATTTTACTCGTTACCGTAGAAATAACATTGGCTATGAGTTTATTGCGATCATCAAATATTTTCAAGAAAAAGCCGAGTCCGATCCAGAATTTTTCTTTTCAAGTGAAGTTGATAATGCGGGCACACTTAGAAGCATTTTTTGGGCTGATGGAAGAGCTATTTCCTCGTATTTGAAGTTTTGTGATGTGATCGTTTTTGACACAACATACAAGACTAATTACTTGAGCTTGTCATTTGCTTTATTCACTGGAGTAAATCATCATCGGCAGTCAATTTTGTTTGGCTGTGCATTGCTGGCGGATGAGCAGAGGGATACATTTATGTGGCTGTTCAATAAATGGCTCAAGTGCATGCACGGAGTTGCACCAAAGTTTATTACTGATCAGGATGCCCAGTTCGGTGATGCCATCAAGATGGTTTTTCCAACTACTCGGCACCGGTACTGTTTTTGGCATGTACGGAAACATATTGCCGAGCAACAAATCCCTATGACGAACAAGTATGTGGAAGATATGTCTCTGATTTCCATCTTTGGTACACCTCCCGTAATATAAACACATGCGAGGAGCGATGAAGACTGATGAATGAAAAATATCATTTAGATGAAGAAGACGGTTGTTGAAGATGTACAGATTGCGTGGACACTAGGCTAATGCATATCTCATGGTTGTTTTCTGTGCTGGAATGACAACCAGTCAGAGGTCTAAGAGTATTAATTCTTTCTTTGATGGATTTGTCAATGCAAACACGAAACTAGTTGAATTTGTCCACCAATATGATAAAGCTGTTGCTGCCCGTCGTAGTTCTGAATCTTAACAAGACTTTCAGGGTTTGAATTCTGTGCCCAACTGTATATCGAATCCATATGAGATACAGGTTTCGAAGTTGTATACCCCGAAGATTTTTCAGTTGTTCCAAAAGGAATGGGCAGTTGTAATGACACTCTTTTCAGAAGAGTTGGAACACGATGGACTCGGAGCAAAATATTTGGTTGGTGATTTTTCATAATCAAAAGACACCGGGGAAAAGGTTAGTTATGAGAAGTCTGATGAACTTGATGTGTCTTGTAGTTGCTCATTATTTGAAACAGAGGGTATCCTTTGTAGACATATTCTGTGCATTTTGTGGCGCAATCACGTTACACATATACTAGAATCCTATATACTTCAGAGGTGAAGGTTGTATGCTCGTTACAAAAATGTTGTAATTGAAAATGACATTAGGCCTTTTCCCAGTCAAGACACTCGAGGGACGGCTAGATTGTGGACACTTCGTTCCAAATTTAATGTAATTCTTGAAATGGTGGTCGATCCTGATATCCATCTTTCAAAGCTGGATGCTGTTTTGAAAAGATTTGCTGAAGAAAACAGTAATGAATACAAAACCAGGTTAGTAAATTATCAATCATCACAGTCTAAAATTAATATTGGTTCCAGTGGATCCGTCGTTGTTCTGCGGGATGGTGAAGAATTGACTATACGCGATCCAATTGGTCCTGTACCAACCAAGGGGAGGCCTAGAGGTGCATCCAGGCTTAAGTCTGGTTTTTGAAGATTCTCTATTACAGAAGGAAGTGAAACATCGAAAATGTGGAAACTGTCAACAGCTGGGCCATTACAGGACTGGTTGTCCATTATTGATATTAAATTAAACCTATTATATAATTCTTTTTAAAGTTTGATGTTTCAAATTCTTACTTTTCCTTTTAAATTGCAGAGGAAGTAGTTTAATGTTGCGCCTACTTAAAACGAATAAAGTTTTCATTTTCACAGCTTCAGTCATCAACTGCGACTATGGTCGCACTGCGAAGAGAGATTCATTTCGTATACTGCGACCTGGGTCGCAGTATAAACACATTTTTTGTTCCTTTCCAAGTGCTTCCCATCTACTGTACTTTTGTAAGCACTTGTACTTTAAAATTTCACTGTGACAATGTTGGCCTATATATTTTATCTTTTAGTTCATTGAACATAGACAGCGACTTTGGTCACAAATATAAGAAGTGTATGGAGATAACTGCGACCGGAGTCGCAGTGTATCATTGCACGAGAAATTTTTTGTTACTTTTCAAGTGTCCCCCGTCTTATGGTATTATAATAACATTTGAATATAGTTGAAATTTTTTGTTGAAAATCCATTGCGACAATTTTGCCGTATGTTGTGTTTTAGTTCACTGCACATAGACTGCGACCAGGGTCGCAGTTCATATTTGCCTATTTGAGAACGACTTTGTCGAAGTCTGCAGCAGTTTCATAACTGCGACCAGAGTCGCAGTTTAAATTTCACGGGAATTTTGGATTGATTAATTCTCAAGTTTGAATGAAATATTACATTAAGTTCTTTAATTATGTTACCTTTTCAATTTTACACTGTGACCTTTAGTCACAGTTTAGATTCTGACCTTAAATTAGCCATATATTTATCTCCGGTGGCTGACATTATTTTTTTGTGACTGCGACAATAGTCACAGTGTATCCCATTTTATTTAATTTTAACATTTTCTGGCTTAGAAATTGATTCACATTGCTGACATGTAAGTTCGACATAACCCATTAAAATTTGGCACCGTAGTTCCATGTTGCGTCTACCATAAGAATAAAATTAGTGAAAAGGTTACACCAGTTAAACCAAAATTAAGTAAAAAATATTTATTATTAACACAATTAACATTACAAAACGGGCTTAAATATTTAAAAAAATAAAATACATATTTAAAAGTACTAATCTACTCGTCCTCGTCATCACCATCATAATCAGATTCGTCATCTATATTATGACTGTGTTCGTCTTCCGTATCACTTTCCTCCTCTTCCTCCTCTTTACCGCCACTCTCCTCTTCGCTTTTTTTTTTCTCTTCATAGCAGTATTTCGGTTCATCAATGAACTCCCAGAAGGGGTCGTCTGTATCAAGCTCATCCTCTGACCCGTAGCGAGGGAACGATTCGGAATTATACATCCAATCATCATTAGATGATTGGCTTCTTTCTGGTGAAGATGGTGGAGAAGACATTTTTGAATCTGTTTTCGAATATTGAAAGAGACGAATTTCAGAAAACCAATTTAGTCTGTTTGTTATACTCTAATGGACACCCTTTATATATTAATAATCCAGGAATTCCAAAAGGTTTATGCTCTCAAACAACGTGAACATGGCGCAAATTTATTCTCTGCCTTTTTCCAAAAAGTGTATACTTTTCAGGTGACTGTTCAGTTTTCGAAAACAGGTAAAAAATTAATATATTTTTACATGCAGTTACTTTGTACCTTGAATACGTCAAGACTATTATTATTTTAATTTCTTATGGTAGAAAAAGACAGGGAGGATTATGTTTACGTTTCGTTAAATTAATTATGTTAATAAAATTAAAGCATATATCGTTATGTGTATAAAAACTTTGGAGTTCCGAATAGGGCAATGCGACCATGGTCGCAGTGCGATCTGATATATGATTCAATAACTGCAACCGCGATTGCTGTCTCGATTACATTAATAGAATGCTAATAAATAGATACATTTTTTTATAGACGAAATTATTCATGCGACCATTGTCGCATTATAAGCAAACGATACAACTTTCCAGGTCATGACTGCGACTTTGATCGCAGTACAAATTCTGAACTCATGATTTGTTTCTAATATCAATGCGACCTAAGTAACATGCACTCTGTAACAGTTATAGGATGAAAATAAGGAAATCTCAGTGGATTGTATAACAAATGAATAAAAATGTTTACAAATTACATTAATAAAGACAACAAACCTGCTTTACATCTAATGTTATATTTATAAAAAAATTAGATATATAAATGAATTAACAATATTATAATTAAAAAATTAAGTCAATTATCAGTCTTCAAATACCATCCTTCTTATAAATTCTGTTTCTTCATCCCAACTTTTCTCTCTGTTTGCAATTTTCAGCACACTGATATTTGATTTTAGACCTTTTTCAGCTCCAAACTCCTCATTGTAGAAGGCCATGAAGATTGGCCAAACGGGGTCTCCTTCATCGCATCTACGAAATCGGCATGAATGTGTTTTTTGAATTTTCTAATGAATTCGCACATAGGCTTTAGGCTCGATCTCATAGGACGAACCTTCACTTCTTGTTTACCTATAGATGCAGAAACATTAAAAACATTAGTATAAAATACGGGTCGCAGTACGTTTATTTAAAGAAATAAAAGAAAATAAGACTGCGACCTTGGTCGCAACAGACTTTAATAATTATAATACACTACGAGCAAGGTCGCAATGATATTTTACACTGCGACTTCGGTCGCATTTTCTAATTAAATAAGATAATTCACCAATTATATCCTTTGTTTCTTCATACAGCGACCATGGTCGCAGTGTAATATATCAGTGTCCAGTTAATCCAATTTAGTAGAATATAATACATTGCGACCAAGGTCGCACTGCAATTTTGTAATAACCAAAATAATTTACCATGAAGGGACCTTTGTATCATCATACTGCGACCAGGGTCGCAATATTCAATCACGCTAACCTAGGTAACAGACTGCGACCATACCCCAAAAAAGGAGAGAACGAACTACAGCACTGCGACATCAGTCGCAGAGTTTTAGTAAAAAAATCTTAAAAAAACGAAAGTAAATAATTTTTAAATGTCTGCGAACAAGGTCGCATAGACCTAAAACGCTAATTCAGACAACTGCGACCCAAGTCGATATAAAAGGGAATGAAAAAATTGACCTTGGTCGCTGTGTTACAAAATTTAAAAATTTAAAAAGCGATTCATGATCGCAAGTTTGTGAATCTTTCTCTCTTATTTGCGACCATGGTCGCAAGTTTAAAAAAAATATTTAACTATTTTTTTAAAAAACCAAAAAACTGGAAAATTTAAAAAAATCAAAAAAATTTAGTAAGAATACAGTTCATCAGACACTTTTAATTTAAGTTAAAATAGGAATATTTCTAAAAAAAGTAAAAATGGAATCAAATCTGAAAAAAATATAACTACTAAAATTTACAAACCCTAAAAAAAATTTCTGGGTTTCCCCATTACCTTTTTCCGCGGATGATTTCTTTGGAGCCATCTTTAGCAGATATTTTTTTACAAAAACTAAGAAATATTGGGAAACAATGACACTAATCTTTTCGGATTGATCAATTGAAAATTTAGATTTGTAAAAATTTTTGAAAGGAAAGGTTTTACATGCAGTAAAAAGTTGTGAGGGAGGTTATTTTCGTCAAAGCGATTGTTGAAGTGACTGATATTAACTCGGACGGGAATTTTTTGGTTTTTGTCTGCCAAAATAATGTCAAATTCGTGGCTATTATGTTGCCACGTCCCGCCGGCTGAGAAACTCTCTCAGCTGTCGGCTGAGATACAGTAACCCCGTGTGATATATATATATATATTGTTGGCCCGGAGGCCTTCCTCTCTAGTTTTGATGATGATTAACTCATGTAGTTATGTTTACTAATATTCTTGTGATTTTAGTTACAGATCATTGATCAAGATATTAGTTGGTGATTGTTTCAAAAAGAGGAGTTTGGAAGCTTTCACTTGGTGATTCCAGTGCCCGAGCATCAAGATCATACCCTTGCACTCGGTGGATCACGTTTGGATCGAGTCGGCTTGAAGATGGAAGATCATCAAGAAGACTTAGGTATCCTAGTTTTAGTTTAGTGTGTTTAAATCCACTTGTAAAGCCTAGAATAGTTGATATGCTCAAGTGCACAATACACACACGTTTTATGTTTGGATATTGGTTTTTCGGTTTTGGTTTAACCAATATTTGTTTTCATGAATAGTTGATCAAAACAAGTTTAATTGGTTTATGTATAGTAGTTTCATTCTATACATGCATGCTTAACTTTTAAACAAACTTATTTTGACTTTCCTATTCATGTATTGAAAAATACAAGTTTAATAAAATACATGTTTGGTTTTTGGTATAAAAATGTTAAAACACAAAAATAGTTTCATATGCTTGATATTTGAGTTAAAATGTTTATCACAAGTTTATATATCAATGCAAAATGATAAAACTATTTTTGGGTATTTTTACAAGAGATAAAAGAAATTTTAAAATATTTTTAACAAGTGTTTCTGACCCAGAACTGGCTGACAGGCCAGGTCGGCCGACGGTCGCACGGTCGACCGCACCAAGGGCCAGTCGACCGGGCGTGCACAACCTTGAGCACGTCTGGCAACACAGTGGGCCGGTCGACCGGGCGGTCGACCGGACCAGAGAGCGTTGCTCTCTGTATCTGGGCGGTCGACCGTTGCGGTCGATCGGATCAGGGAGTCTGCTCTCTGTATCTGGGCGGTCGGCCGGCGGTCGACCGAGTTTGCCCAACGGTCATATTTATGACCGTTGGCGGTCGACCGGGCGGTCGACCGCAAGCCTGTCAGGCTGACAGATCAGCCTAACGGCTAGTTTTGTTTTGGGGCTATAAATACCCCATCTCTTTAGGGTTTTAGAGAAGATTTTTCTGAGCTAATTTTTCCCTACTCTCTGGTTTAAAAAGAAGTTTTCAAAAGAGTTTTAAGTGCAAAAAGATTCATCTTATTTGTTTTTTAAGTGTTTTGTTATTTTCAAAGGAAATAGGTTTTTGGAAAATTAGTTTATTGTTCTTCATTTCAATATCTATTTGGTATTTTCCCAAGAGTATTTCTTTGATCAAAACACTTAGTTTTCCACACTTGAGCTATCATCTATCCTAGTCTATTAGGATCTTGTTTTGTGGAAAAGAGGAAAGAGAGATTGTTTGAGGTTGTTGAGCCTCCAAGTTGTAAACACCCTTGCTTTTGTTGTATCCCTCTTTGGTAGAGGTTGATCGGGTGATTGGTTTGCTCCCTCTTGGTAGAGGTTGATCGGGTGATTGTTTGCTCCCTCTTTGGTAGAGGTTGAGGTTTGTGTTTGCTCCCTCTATTGTGAGGTGGAGTTTGGTTGTTGGCTACGGGCCTTATCCCTCTTCGGTAGAGGTGGATTGGTTGTATTGCCTCGGTGGCATTGTACGGTTGAGAGAGGAGTTCGGTACTCCTTTAGTGGATTAGAAATCCTTCTCGGTGAAGGCGGGGACGTAGAGCTAGGGGCTCGAACCTCGGAACATATCTTTGTGTTTGCGTTTGATCCATTGCTTCTAAACCCTCTCTTTTATTTGTGCAAAGCATCATTCATTCATTCATATCTTATTGCTTGCATTTGTGCCTTGCATTATTTCATATTGATCATCCTTATATGCTTGGCTTGTTTGTATGTGCCTCACTTATACTTAACCACAAGAGCTTCACATAACACCTCAACCCATATTTAGGGGAATCAAGAGGAGTTAGTCCAGAGCCCTTCACGGGGAATTCAGCTACACTTGTGTGTTGTATTAAGTGTTTGTGCAAATTTGTTTTAAGCTTCCGCATTTAGCGCACTTAGTTTCTAGATTAGCATTAACACCTATTCACCCCCCCTCTAGGTGTTTTTCATATATATATATATATATATATATATATATATATATATATATATATATATATATATCCACTTTAGATTCACATCCAAGTGGATTTGGACCTGGTTGGTTCTCATACGGCCTTAAAGTCCTTGTCATGGCCCAAAATCTCGGAAGTTATAGTGAGGGTTGATTATATTCTAGCAGCTCTCACTCATGTACTTATCAATTCTCATCCTTGCTTGCAAGTTGTAAATCTAGTTGTAGTTCTTTTTTCAAATTCACTGGGACCAACATTAGATATTCTTTTCATGTTGGCATATTATTGAAGTCATCTCGGTATCTGAATTTTTTGTTATCATACAACAAGGCTGGGTGTTGATTTTCTCAGTGTTGATTTTTCCTCTTTGTTATTATGGTAAATGTTGGTCTTGATATCTTTTTTCCCCTTTTAGGTACAAGAAGATGCAGAAATGCATTACCCCACTTCCAGCCGCTCACAGTCCACAAGAAGTTGCTGGGGGACAGTTAAAAAAGTTTCCAGATAGACTATTTGCTGTTCCCCCCAGAGTATCTGGCAGATTTATACCTGGTGTAACAAAAGAATCATATGAAGAAGACAATAGACTTTGGAAAAAGCATGTCAATGCTTATAAGAAAATGAATAAGCTAATAAGCTCAGGGAGGTACAGAAACATGATGGACATGAATGCAGGTTTTGGAGGTTTTGCAGCAGCACTTGAATCACCCAAGTTGTGGGTGATGAATGTCGTTCCTACTATCTCCCGGAACACTTTGGGCATTATCTATGAGCGAGGTCTGATTGGCATATATCATGACTGGTAGGTTTTAGCCTCTTCCTATCAGAACTCAGGCATTTAAGTTAACACTTGTGCCCGCACAATAGCATTACTTTCAGTTTCTGAATCTTGTCTTAGAGCTTGGTTTGCAACTTACACTCTGATTTTGCTTTAGATATTTGAGAAGAAAGTCAATTTTCAGTCTCAAATAATTAAGTTTGGGGTTGGCGTGATGTTGACCATATGGTTCATAAGAATGGATGTTTCTGATTTATTCTTTATATATACATGCCTGATGCATATTTCTCATGATCTATGTGAATTGATGAAAAATTGATTTTTTTCTATTGAAAATTGGCATAGTTGATGCCATGTGAAGGAGTAAGGTTAGAGGAGGAAATAGCATACAGAAGAAATAAGGAGGCAAAGATGCATGATGTTCCTCAATGTCCATTGTAGAGGACAACTTAGTGAACAAGGACTACGGTACCTTTCTTAAAGCGGACATGTATATATTACATATTTAATTATTTATATACATGCTCTCAGCATGGCTAGTTACACATTATTGATAATATTTTTCTTTGCATCTCAAGTTGCATCTGTTTCCTGGTAGGGACAAACTGCTGGCATACAAATTTGAGAAAAAAATTAGAATGGTGCAAATGGGTGTACCATGTATAGGATGGATTAAACACTTACCAGGACATGTATGGTTTTTGTGTGCCCAACTTACTGAGAATGTTTAAGTATACTTCTTCTCTGACTTTGAGAAATTCTGGTTACCCAAGAACATTTTCTCGACTGCAGTAATGATCCATCTAAATGTTGGTGGTTCTAGCATGTTAAAGTGGTCTTCTCTGAATAGCCTATCTTTATCATGATATATACTCATAAATTTATACGTATACCCCAGTCATGAATATGCTGCTTTTGCCACAGTGGTTTCCGTCCTTAAACCACAAAACTGCTACTAGTGCCATTGATATTACATTTGTTACTCTGGAAAATGTAGAGGAAGAAGTAGAAGAAACATTTCAGCGCTGTTTTGCTATTGTATGTGCATCCAACATCATATCCCATGACTTCAAATTAGGATCATCTGCTAAGTTGTAGGAAACCTCTTAGTTATCTAATATTAGAAACCTCAAATTGGGTGGCTGTTGGAAAGTGCTAAAAGCGATCTACATCAAAATAGAGTAGCCAAACACATGATGTTTATAACAAAGTAGTATCCATGTTGATTATCTTAAAAATCACTGACATCTAATGGTTAGTTTCTTTGATGTCCATCTATTGGTCTTCTTGCATATTTGAATCCGATTTCTATCACTGAAAGTTATGGAGATACTAGAAGAATATAATTCCATTTTTTGATTCAGCAAATTATTTCCCAAGAATTACTTCATACATATTATTTATTGCTAGTTTCAAGCTTGCTTAGACTTGATCACATAATTTGTTTGGATGAATTTTTACTTATTCCCAACAGTGTCATTGACATATAATACGAGGGTATTGATTGTAGATCTTTTTCCTTTGAAGAATATCGTAATAATAGCCTAACCTGATACATGCAATTGGTCTCGCACATGTATATGGCATCATTTTATGTGCTTCAGTGTATCATAAGCTCATATGCCATGTTAATTGGTATTTATCATCTTAGGGGTTTCAAGATGATTTACTACTATAGGGATCATCTCATAATTTTAGTTAAAAGGTCGTTTCTTTTTCATGAATTTTAATGGAGAAAACTATGGTTTCATCAAGATGGTCGTTGAAGTTACAGCGTATATTTTGTCATTATTGCCTTCTATGAGTACAAGTTCTTTAGTAAATATAGGATCATTAGAAAGCATGTGTGCATTGATTATGAAGATACCCTTAATACCTATTTGCTTTTATTTTAAGTACTAAGTATCTTGGGAGATAAGTTTGTTCAGAAAACAAGCTTTGTCCAGTTCTTTATTCTCTGTAGATATTAGGGTAAGTTGAAGATGGTAATCATATTCATTGAGTGTAATGTGACAAGCCCAAAAGGTGGCAACAAGTTTAAATTAGGTCAAGTGTATTGTTTTGCTTAATTTTTTGGATGCTCATAAGACAATAAAAAAATTATTGTGCATACAAATGGAAAGAAAAAAAAGAAACAGACAATTAGAATTTTTTTTATTGTTCATTTCAACTTTTATGTCAAGTACCTCATTTTTACCATGAAGCTGTCTTATTTTGCTTCAGGTGCGAAGCCTTCTCTACGTACCCTAGATCCTATGATTTGATACATGCAAGTGGCATCTTCAGCTTGTATCAGAACAAGTAAGCTCTTTACCTGTTGCCAAGTTCATTAATATAAAACATTATCTTTGTTTAGCTCCAGTGTGCAATGTTAATGAGAAGATTAGGGCTCCAGTGCCCATGTAACAAACTGTTAGAAAATATGTTATTGCTCAAGAAATGTGCCCCCAAATCAAATTGGACTAAAAGGCGTTCAGCCCTCCTGATAGCTTTTTATCATGATTCGGAATTCTGAAGCTTAAGGATTTATGTGAATCCTCTGTCAAAGGTCTCCTTGGGGCATGGGATGTCCCAGGTTTGTGTTACCACTGATTTGGCTCTGTGTACTGGCGATCAAGCTGGGACACTGTCCCCAATTCTCTTACAGAAGAACGCGGGTTTTTTTTTTGTTTGTGGGGGGGGGGGGGGGGGGGGGGTGCTCTTCTGGTCAATTGTCACCAGTCTCTGAGTATATAACCTTATAAATTAATTAGAATCTTGTCAGGCATTGGTGTTGATCTATCTGATCTGTTTCTACATGTATAGGTGTGAAATGGAAGACATACTACTGGAGGTAGACCGCATATTACGTCCTGAAGGTACAATTATAATTCGTGATGAAGTTGATGTTGTGAACAAAGTTAGAAAAATGTCTAGTGGAATGCGATGGAATACGAAGATGCTGGATCATGAAGATGGTCCTCTTGTACCTGAGAAAATCTTGATTGCAGTCAAAAGCTATTGGGTTGGCAGTCAAAGCAACGACACAATTAATTAACATCAGTTGCATGGGAATACAAGAATAGTTATTTAAAGCTGTTTCTTTTCTCATCTGTTCTGGATCACCAGTAAATTATGAAGAGTTGTTGAAGTTGGATGGTCTTTGAGATGCAATTTCAAAGGACGAGATGGAACTTCTCAGAATAGTGAGAAATCTATTTAACACTTCAGCCTAGCGATTGTTAACTTATGTATCGACTGGCATTTATTGGCAGTATAACATATCCTCAAATTGATGGAGTTGCACTCCAAACAGGAAGCGCCATCAGAGTTGTTGAACACTGAATCTCTTATTATATGTATTAACTGTTTGAGTTTAATCTATCACCTGTCCATTTATTTTAGTCGTAATGGTAGATATGTTGAAGATCTTATTGTCGAGGGAGATTATGTCCCAGTACTGTTGTAGTCAAACAGCATTGATTGTCAGTATGTATCAGGAATCCAGATGGGCACTCTATGCCTAACTGCAGGAGTGGAAGTTTTGGTGGGAGAAATGTTCAGAATATTTCACGGTTGTGTCACAGGTAAATTATGATTTTTTAATACTTTGTACTCTGCAAATTAATACTTTGTACTCTGCAAATTATTTACCTTGGTCGTTCAATTTTTGTTTTTTTCTTCTTGTACCCTCTTTTTGGTGTTTTGAATATTAGCTCCTATGTTCCCTAGTTTTGTATATAATTTTATAGGTCTAATGATTTCATTATATAATTGCATGATAGAAATAAGCTATCAAGAGACATGAAACTAAATAGCCTACCACTGGATATAATCTTTCAAAGTGAGTAGTTCTTCTGAGATCTATGAGATTTTGATTCTATTTACCAATTACAAGCCACTGGCCTAACAATCTTTGTGTAATTTGTTTTTTCAGCATTAAATTTCTTTGAAATCTTGAACCCTAGGCAATAACTCATTGTCCAGTAAATTTTGTAATCTGATCATTTACTCTATTAAACTTCATCTATATTTATGTCATTTACAGATTTATGCTATTAATTATCAATTGTATATCAGAACAAGTCCAATATTTCTTGAAGAGAATTGCCAATTCTTGCTTTAGCTAAGCTAGATTCTACTTGTGTTTTAAACTCGTTTCCATGCAATAAATGTTATTGAATTTTAAGTTTCTTTTACTGGGAAATTTTATCTTTTTCTGTTGTTTATATGTAGTTAAGACATGAGCCAGAAAAGTTACTAGTGTCAGAAAGGAAATCAAATAGGTCACAAATGAAACTACCTCCATTTCCCTCAAACCTAACAATTTCGGAAGAAAGCTACATGGTTTGCCAACAAGCATTTTAGTTTATCAAAATTGTTATGTGTAACACTATAACCTTATGGTGACGGACAGTATCTGGACACTCTTTTACTGCATCTTAACCTGAAACGGGAGGTCTCTTGACTTAAGATTAAAAAAATCTAGCATGATCAAAGCAGTAGAAAAATGGTAGTATACCTCTGTAAACAAAAGAGACTCTAGGATAGATCAGGAGCACCTGCACACCTGTAATTTATTTGGTGTATGTGTATGGTTGACTGATTCTAAACTGAGTTCTGACAATGGGCTTTACATGTGGTAGCTATTTTGGTTATTTCTAACTCATAGATTTATTAATAAGTTTGAACTTGCAGGGAATTTTAATCTGTCACTCAGGACTCTGATTCCAGTTATCTATTAGTATTAAGACATGTTGATACTGGTTCTAGTATATTTACCAGCAAGATTCTTTTAGATTCTCCTTCATGAAGAATACCTGTATGTATTCTACTATCTGATACGCCATGCATGATCCACTCACTAAACCTAAGAGTTACAAGATGATGCAATGCTTGCCGTATCTGAAGAAAATAATGGTTCAAATGGCAAATAGTTCTGTTTCTTTCAGCATTCTACTACGTGTCCCCTCCATCTAACATTTTGATGCCTTTGCGGTATCTTGTCAAGACTTGTAACATCATTGAGGATGGGGATGCTACAATTCTTTTGCTGATATTGATGATGTGCATTGACATGTAAAACTATGCTAGATATACATAAATATGTGCAGCTTGAAAAACTATGCATGCCGGTGATGTGCGTGTATGTGCGTGTGTGTGGTTCTGGCATGACAGTAAGAGAGAGAAGATCTGAAAGTAGAGAGAAGACAACATATTCAAAACTAAGGGCACATTTCTTATTTATACAGACTAGGAAAAATATACAATCACAAAAATACTTAACTTATTCTGATATTATGTTAGTACTAAATAGCTTTACAGTGCGAGTTGAGCTTGCATGGTTGACATTCTTCTCAGTCCTGAATCTTTCCCATATACGGTACCTAAGAAATATATACTTTAGTGGTTGCCAGTCGGTACAAGTGTCAAGATGCAGCATCATGGGAGTATTACTAAGGAAATGTGAGATGAGAAGAAGATGCAATGTCTTGACATATGTGGGGCAGTTTTTTCTACTTTGTCTGATATGAAGGCTCAGGGAATCTGAGAATAGTGTTAAATTAAGGATGGATAATGCGTATGGCATATTGAGGTGGATGGTTCTTGATTTGTTTTAGTGGTGATTCAAGGTACATATCTGACATAGTATTGTGTTGAGGGCAAAGTTTTATTTCTTGAAAAGGGTTTATTTTCAAGCATTCTTAATCTGTCTTCTTAACATAGCAGAATTTATGAATCACTTGAATAAGTAATAATCCTCTGATGAAGTTCCTAGCATGTAAGAGGAGTGCTTTTCGTTGCTTACAGTAAATTTTCTTGAAAAGACGTGAACAATGACCTTGTAGGTAATTTTATGAATTTTGTATGCTGTGTCATTTTGCTAGGCTAATGTTGAATCAAATCAGCCTGTGCATCCCTTTCAAGACTTCAGATAGGTTTCATACTCACAATTTATGTCAGCATCCTTGAGCAGTTCTTTTGCACTTTGAAATGTACATGTGCATAATATTGTCTGAAGTCTGTGTGTCTACTAGTGGAAGAAGGATAGAAACGAGAAAACAGTCTTCACATGGCACGTGGAATTTGAATTAGTGAGGGAACATCATCGAGTGCCCTGGCAAACAGAAACAGCTATTATATTCGTATGATTGGAATATTGGTGGGGACTGAAATGAAAGGAAATTTG
The DNA here is from genome assembly GCA_038442645.1 of Agave tequilana. Classification (NCBI taxonomy): domain Eukaryota; kingdom Viridiplantae; phylum Streptophyta; class Magnoliopsida; order Asparagales; family Asparagaceae; genus Agave; species Agave tequilana. The sequence goes on along the minus strand of JAVJIF010003969.1, from coordinate 65,298 downwards.
TCCTAATTTTTAGTTGAGGGCCTTTCCCCCCATGTTTGTGTGGATGAGTATGATCCAGAGAGGTGCCTTCATAAGGGTGTGTGTGGATGGGTTGTTGAATTAATTTTAGATGGATGTCGAGATCTAGGAAGATACCTGATGTAATACCAACCTGGATCGCAATCACCTTCAAATCGTAACCAAAATTTGAAATTGAGGACAAGATAAGATTTTGGGTTTCCACCCCTTACACGGGCTTCTCACCCCAAAACTCGAGAGCAAATAAACTCAAGAATTAAGCCAGATAATTTGAGAAAATTTTAATCATTCCATGAATCTAATACAATAGTCTAGGGGGCCTTATATAGGCTTTACAAAAGAGAACTACTGGGAAATAACCGATGTGGTACTAAACGTCCACAAAAGAACACAAATAAAGCTAAAACATCTACTACAAATAAAGCTGAAACAAATCCAATCTAAAGCCAAAGAACACCAGTGCGTCGCTTCCTGAAGTATACTCGATCGAATCTGCTCCTGAGCGGCATGATGTCCTCATCAATTCCCCCCGGGTGGAAAGGACTCGACCCTGTCGAGTGTGGGGGACAGAACTGCTGCTGGCTATGATAGCGCTTCAGTCGATCAGGATCAAGATGCTGGAGGTCTTCCTCGGTAAGCCAAGAATTTTCTGAATCAGGTTTTCCCGTCCACTTAATGAGATAGCGTTGCGTCCCTCCATCTCTAGTAGAGATAATCTGATCATCCAAGATAGAATCTATATTTTCTGTTGCATAGGACAGTTTAGGGGAAGTGGAGGTAGTGGGGGCTCTCAGAAAGAAGGTTTTGGCTTGGCTCATACACGAATGGGTCAGAAGGGGTATCAAAAGTACCTCTATATGGAACCAAATCCTCAACATTAAAAGTGCAACTGATGCCAAAATCAGGTGAAAGATTCACCACATAAGCATTTGAATTGATTTTCTTGAGAATCTTGAATGACCCTGCGCTCCGCGCGTGTAATTTCTTCACGGTTCCTGGTGGAAACCGTTCGGGTCGCTTGCGGACCATCACATAATCTCCGACATTAAAAGTTCTTAATCGGCGATGTAGATCTGCAGAAACTTTATAATCAGTATTATTTTTCATTATCTTTTCTCTGATCTCCTCATATAATGCACGGATATGAGATGCAAATGCTGATGCTGAGTCTGATACCCTAGAATGATGATGAGCCATGGGGATTAAGTCAACTGGTTGCTTGGGCTTAAAACCGTTTACTATTTTAAAAGGACTGAGACCTGTAGTCCTATTGACAGATCCATTATATGCAAATTCAGTCATAGGCAAAATGAGATCCCAAGTTTTCAAATTTTCTCCGACTAGACACCTAAGGAGATTTCCTAGTATTCTGTTTACTACCTCGGTTTGGCCATCTGTCTGTGGATGAAAGGCTGTTGAGAATTTAGTTTGGTGCCCATTTTATGCCAAAGTGTTTTTCAAAAGTAGCTAACAAACTTAACGTCCCTATCGGACACCATGGTTTTAGGTATCCCGTGCAACTTGACGATATTATCAAAGAACAAGACAGCTACTCGAGACGCATCTGAGGTCTTGGAACACGGGATAAAGTGAGCCATTTTTGAGAATCGATCAACTACTACTAGGATAGAGTCGTGCTTTTTTTGAGTTTTTGGCAATCCTAGTATGAAGTCTAGGCTCACATCTTGCCAGGGGCAATTAGGTACAGGAAGAGGAGTGTAAGGTCCGGCAATCTGCTTTTGTTGCTTGGCCAGTTGGCACGTGCGACATTGGCTAACTATTTTAGAGACATCTCTTTTCAGACTCGGCCAGTAGAATCGGTGTTCAACGGCCTCAATTGTTTGTTCTGACCGAAATGTCCCGCCAGACCTCCAGCATGTATTTCCCAAGAGAAAATCCCTGAGGGACGTACGGGGAATACACAGCTTACGGAATCTGAATAGATAACCGTCTTGAAGGAGAAAACCGTACATCTCACGAACAGGGCCGTCTCGTAATGTGACATAAATTTTCCCAAAATCGGGACATGAATCATACTCCTCTCTTAACCTCTCGAATCCAACCACTTCTGTGCTCATAGTCACTAAAGTCGTGATACGTTGGCTCAGCGCATCAGCGACCTTATTCTCGATGCCTGCTTTGTGCTTGAGAACAAAAGTGTAATCCTGCAGAAACTCCACCCATTTCTATGTCTCGCATTTAGTCTCTTCTGGGAGTTGAGATACCTTAGCGTTTCATGATCTGAATACAACACAAATTCCTGTGGTAACAGATAATGTCTCCTGTAGCGCAAAGCCTGTATTATCGCATAAAATTCCTTGTCATATGTGGAGTATCATTGTCGGGCATTATTTAGTTTTTCGCTGAAATAAGCAACATGGTGGCTTTCCTGACTTAATACACCACCTATTGCCAGTCCCGACGCGTCACAAGTTACTTCAAAAGCTTTCAAAAAGTCAGGGAGACGTATTACGGGGGCTTCTGTCATCATCCTCTTAATTTCAGCGAAAGCCTTGGAAGCAGCAGGAGTCCACTGGAACCCTCGCTCTTTAAACAATCGGTTATAGGTGCCATAATAGCACTAAAATTCTTTATGAACCGACGGTAGAAAGTGGCTAACCCATGAAAGCTTCGGACTTCCCTAATCGTTCGGGGCTGTGACCATTCGGTTATTGCCTTCACCTTTTCAGGGTCCGCAGAAATCCCCTCGGATGACACCACAAACCCTAGGAAGATAACCCTATTTATACAGAAAACACACTTTTTTGGATTGGCATAAAACTTCTCAGTCTGGAGTGTGCATAGGACTTGCCTCAGATGTTCCACATGTTGCTCCTGAGTTTGGCTGTAAATCAGTATGTCATCAAAATAGACCACCACGAAGTTACCGATAAACGGTCGAAACAATTGGGTCATTACTCTCATGAAGGTGCTAAGAGCATTGGACAGTCCAAAGGGCATAACCAACCATTCATATAATCCGTCTTTAGTTTTAAATGCGGTTTTCCATTCATCCCCTGGTCGGATTCTAATTTGATGGTACCCGCTCTTAAGATCAATTTTGGAGAAGACTGTGGCACCTGACATCAGATCTAGCATATCATCAAGACGGGGGATGGGGAAACGGTACTTGACGGTAATCCTATTGATTGTACGGCTATCCACACACATACGCCATGTACCATCCTTCTTTGGCGCCAAAAGTGCGGGAACCGCACATGGGCTCAAGCTCTCTTTGATGAACCCCTTGTCGAGTAACTCTTCTACTTGTCGTTGTAATTTCGCATGCTCAGTTGGGTTCATTCTATAGTGGGGCAGGTTCGGTAAAGTTGCTCCTGGGACTAAGTCAATAGCATGTTGAATGTCACGCATAGGGGGCAACTCTCCTGGTAGATCTTGTGGGAGAGTTTCGGAAAACTCCTCCAGAATTGGTTTAATATGCTCAGGAATTGCTCCTCGATATTCCGGTTAGCCTCTCGAGCCACGAGCGCATAACAAGTAGAACTATCCTGCAAGCTCTTTTCAATTTGATCGTGGCTAATCAAATTTATTTCCATCTTACCTTTACCCTTATCACCCTTTTTTTAGGATTTATAACGTCCACTTTGTCTTTCCCTTTGTCAGCCTCTTTTTCTCGGGTTGACGGTTTCGGTTGATTTGACATAATCTTCACCTTTTTCCATTATGGACGAACGAACACTGGTTGGTACGTCCATATATGGTCACGTCTAAGTCAAATAACCATGGTCGACCCAAAATGATATGACCTACATTCATGGGGAGTATGTCACACCACACATTATCTGTGTATGTGGCAAACTGGATGGGAATTTGACATCTCTCCTGAACATCTATGGATGTAGTGTCGATCCATGTAACCTTGTAGGGGTTTGGATGCTTCACCGGTCTTATCCCCAAGGCGGTGATTAACTTTGACGCAACAACGTTGATGCAGCTGCCACTATCCACTATTACCTTGCAGTTCTTATTGTCAATTTTTGTGCAAGTTTGAAATATGACAGTCCTTCTCCAGTCGTTGAGTGGTTCAGGCTGAGTTAAAGTACATCTAACCACTCCTAATTGGGTGCGAGCTACACTAGGAGGTAGGCTCGTCATTTCCACAGTTCTGATGCACCTATTGAATTCATACTCTTCGACAGAGGCATCTGAGTCATCTTGTTGGTGCACAACCTCTTCTCCATCATCCTCTCCTTCTATATCTTCAATGGGAATTTCTACAAAGAGGGTTTTAGTTTGACTCGGGTACTGGCTGGCAAGGTGACCATACCCTTGACACCTGTAGCATTGGGTTCTAGGGTTGACTTTTCCTGGCTCACTAACCGTTCTCTTTCGGATGTGAAGGGCTTTGCACCAGAAGGACCTACTGGTTTGACGCTAGAGGAACTGGAGGCAGGTTTACTTGGGGTAGGAAGAGTTCGGTTGAAGTTTGGCTGGCTAGTAGTGGCGGTTTTAGAGTTATCCCTAAAGTTATTTCGGTTAAAATAGGATCCTCTAGACTCATCTAAGTCGGTGACTAGCTGATATGCATGTTCTAGAGTCGTGATGCCTTGAGCAATGAGCTCTCGGCGATAATCATCCCTAAGACCGGACCTGAACCTAGATAGGGTCTGTTCGGGAGATTCTAACTCGATAGCTCCACACCGATTCAAATATTCATCAAATTTAGCAATGTAATCAGTGGCTGATTTGTTCCCCTGGGTCCATCGATTTCATTTGTCTAATAATTATTGACTGAATGATGGTGGAACATACTTCAACATAAGCTTCTCTTTCATGCTTTCCCAAGTGTCCACTGGGTCTTCCCTTCTGTACCTCATCATCCTCTCTAGGTTTTCCCAATATTGCCTAGCTTGTCCCGTTAGTTTCATTACGGCCAATCAAATCTTCCTTGACTCAGACATGTCATGCCAACGAAAATATCGGTTCATAGCCAACTGCCAATCTATATAAATCTGAGGGTCTAAGCGCCCGTCGAAGGAAGGAGTATCGACTTTAACGCTTCGATATACTGGGCATCGACGTCAGTTGTATGGTAAGGTGGGCCTTGCTCACGCCTGAGAGACCTACTGTCATTTCGAGAACTTTCCTCCTCCCTGATTCTTCTCCTATTGGTTTCTAGCCTACCAATTCGGGTTGCTAGATCCCTACAATTGACATCAACCTGATCCCTAACTTCTTGTAGTTGTCTATCCATATTTTTTATCTTGTTTATGATTGTGTTAAGAGTATCATGAATGCTAGGGTCCATTGGTGCCGAAGTTTCTCCCACAGAAAAAGTTCTACCACTTCTAGTAGGCATGCAAGATCCTAACTGACCCTAAATGCAAGCTGTCCTAAAAATGATATGCAGGTTATGCAGGAGGAGTCAGAGATTAAAGTGATGAAAGATAATACCAATTTTAAGCTACGTAGATTAACATGTGATTAAGAAAATGTAATGTGGAGACAGTGATAAAGACACGTACTGACACAGTTAACTCCAAGATAGATCAAGTGATCACAAATTCAAATTAATTTAGTTGCACAATTAATATTAAGTCAAGTTACCACTCAATGTCAGAATCACAGAACTCACTATTTAGTGGGCAACAGTCAATAAAGTCCACCTTGCGACAGATTGGAACGGCTAGCTATTTCAATTAAGTAGCAGGCATAACTGAACAAAATATTCAAATTTACCTGGGGAGGCGACCGTAGCTCAAACCTGAATGCGACTGTTGTAAGAGCGTAGCACTGGTCGTCAGGAATCCACTGCTTTGAAAACGGTTCGATTTGGACTTCAAACGAGCTCTGAACGGTCGTCGGAAGTGCTGCTGCGTTTCTGGACTGAGTTAGAATAACCTGAACTGAGTTAACTCAGTGGGGTAACTCAGTGATTATGTCAGCGATGACGTCAGCGAGCCACTGTTAAATCCGGGTTGCGGGTGAGTAGATTTAGCCTCGCTGGGACCCGACCCGAATTACTTACCCCCTCACGTGAACCGGCTTCGAACTCCTCCGTCACTTTTTTCCCCATTCGTTCACGCAGCTAGGGCAGAACGGAAGTGGCGACGACGTCGGAGCTGTGGACGGCGATGGGAGCCCGGCGAGGTCGCGGTGGAATCAACGACGGCAAGGAGATCCTTGGACTCCGTTCACACTCACTCGATCACCTCTTTTCTTCTCTTTGCTGTCGGCTAGGGCAAGGTTGGAGCGGCGGCGACGTCCGAGGAAGATGGCGGAGCTCCGACGAGGCCTTGGAAGTCCGGTGAAGGGGAATGGTGATGGCGGATGGCGAAGGCAACGGCGGAGGTGATGGGCGGCAGATCTGACGGGTGAAGATCTTGTCGGATTGATAGCGGCGGAGAGCGTGGTTGTGGCGGCAGTGAGGGCAAGGACCAGAGCGACGGTGGCACGACGGTGTGGATTTGAGTTTGACGGAGGTGGAGGTTGCTGAGACTGCCCTGATCTGCTCCGATGGCAAAGGTGGAGGTGACGACGATGATGCTAGAGTGAGATCCCGGCAAAGGTCGACGATGAAGCTTGTGTCGCCGACGAAGGGAAGATGGTGGTGGAGATCTGTGACGAAAATTTGAGGGAGGAGGACTTGGAGATCTCCTCAGATCTCCGCGGCGAAGGAGTTTTTTTTTCTCCCCGCTTCTGCTGCTGTCGAATTTTGAGGGAAGGTGGAGGATCAGTGGAATTTGGTTTTTTTTTTGATTTTTGGAAATGTAAACCAATGTGAAATCTGGGGTTTGTTGCTGGAGAAGATTTGGGAATAGAGAATATTTGAAGGGAATTGAAAATCAGGGCTCTGATACCAAATTGATGTAATACCAACCTGGATCGCAATCACCTTCAAATCGTAACCAAAATTTGAAATTAAGGACAAGATAAGATTTTGAGTTTCCACCTCTTACACGGGCTTCTTACCCCAAAACTCGAGAGCAAATAAACTCAAGAATTAAGCCAGATAATTTGAGGAAATTTTAATCATTCCATGAATCCAATACAATAGTCTAGGGGGCCTTATATAGGCTTTACAAAAGAGGACTACTGGAAAATAACCGATGTGGTACTAAACGTCTACAAAAGACCACAAATAAAGCTAAAACATCTACTAAAAATAAAGCTGAAACAAATCCAATCTAAAGCCAAAGAACACCAGTGCGTCGCTTCCTGAAGTATACTCGATCGAATCTGCCCCTGAGCAGCATGATGTCCTCATCAATACCAAGAACCACCTGATGTTGCTTTCTTTTCCTTTATAAATATACTCTCAAAGAAGATCAGAGAACGTTGATGATGAATGGCTGAATAAGATAGTACTTTTTGATTTTGTATTTCTAGGAATACTCATCAAGAAGATAATATATCTGATCCTAGCATTCAAACAGATCTACAAATTCGTATCTCCATGACGGATGCTTCTTTTCTTTTACGTTTTCCCCTCTTATAGTCATGATAAGGATGTTCATGTTCCTTCCCTGAGGGAATAGTAAAGAGGCTAGTCATTCTATGATTGCGGCATCACAATAGATCTGTTCTTGATTTAGGTTTTTTAGTCTGGTAATATATCTTGCCCGGACATGGTGTCAAATGAGCAAAGGTCCCCACACTTTTATGAGCGGGTGAAGGTAAAGAAGTTAGCTCATGAATATAAGATTAAGTTAGCATCATGGAACATAGGTTCTCTTACAGGTAGATTAATAGAGTTTGTTGATGCTATTGTTAGATGGAATGTTAGTATTTTGTGTGTGCAGGAAACTAACTGGGCAGGTGAAAAAGGTAGAATTATAAAGCCTTGGTTAAAAACTTTGGTATACTGGTAGAGATAGAAATCGTAATGGGGTGGGTGTGATCATAGATAAACAATTGCTTTAGAATGTAGTGGAGGTTAGGAGAAAGGGTGATAAGATTTTACTAGTTAAACTTATTTTAGGTAGGGAGATTTTTAATATTATTAGTGTCTATACACCACAAATACGACTTGATGAGCCTAGTAAGCGTCAATTTTGGGAGGATTTAGATGAGATAGTGTAAGACATACCCATTAGAGAAAAGCTTTTCATAGGCGGTGACTTCAATGGACATGTAGGAACTAGTCGTTATGGGTTTGATAGTGTACATGGAGGATTTGGTTTTGGGAAAAGAAATGAATCAGGTAACTCGATTCTAGATTTTGCTTTGTGTGCCCGATTCAGCGTAATTCTCTTTTGGTTCATGTAGCCTACCCTAAATACTTGGGACAAATGGCTTAGTTGTTGTTGTTGTTGTTGTAGTCTGGTAATATATCCTACACGTGTAACACTTCACAGAAAAACCCATCACGATCTTTGACGTGTAATTATTATGTAGTCATGCTTTGGGCAGTGCGTTAATGTCGACAATTTCCTGACTGTTGTGCTTAGGGGTTGTGAATCAGAAAGAAAACACATAATGTTTAAACTATAGTAACTTTAGATGTAAGTTGCTATGGATTATAGAATGTAGGTTTTCATTCTCTTGTGTTCTCCCCTTGCTAGGCAAGAGATGTGGATTACACTTTTTCCCTTTCTGTTGAGGCAACCACTGAAATATCACTGAAATATACAAGACAATAACTGCTACACAAAAATTTCATTCCAAAAATTCTAGGAGGATTCTGTCATGAAATTTTCTTTCAAAGTAGAAGTTAATCTCCCCATTTAGTTGTCAGATGGAGAAGATTGAAAGTGATGCACCGACCATGCACAAGAAATAGTTCAATCGGCACTGAAGCAAATCTCAGGACTTTTAAACTTTTATTTATGCTTGTAGGAAGCTTTGATGCCGGTCTATTGTTATGTAGAACAGAAACAACAGATTGCATTTATAACCATGGGTATTGAATAGATATGCATCGTCATCGTCATTCTTTAGTTGGCTTGATATGCACTGTTGGCATGCTGTACATTTTTAACCATGTATACTGTATTCATTATCATTCTTTAGTTGGCTCGATATGCATTAGTGGTATGCTGTCTCACAACTTTCAGTGGTATTTGTGCATCGGCTTTCTGGGTTTCTTTCAGGTTATGGGTTGTTGCATGGGTGGTGTTACTCAGCGGTGTGGGTCTTGAGCTTTTGTTTAGTGTTGACCCTGATAAATAGTATCTCCACAAAGTGCTATAGCCATTAGATCCACAATCTTGAATTAGTTAGAGCACCCTGGAATCTTGTTGATGGTGTAATTTTTTCTGATAGTAAGTGGTTCCAACTGACAAAAATACGACAAATGTGTGAACTCTGCTCAGCAAAGTTTGCTTGATGGACAACAACATTGTGAGAAGTTAACTGCATTCAGCCATCACACTGATTTGTCCAGTTTAGAGCATTGGATTTAACACAAAATCCAACTTGGCTCTCAGGTCTGAATTTGAATCTGTTCTGGTTGAGTTGATTAAGAGTCCAAGTTCCTTTAAGATTATGAATACCTATTTGATTGGATGTAGGAGTCTTAGGTCCTAGGGAAGAAGTGCTTTTCAATCATGTTTGTGACTTTGTGAGAATTTATCGCAGTTTCTTGTGGTGGCTGAAGGACTTGGGGGCTGATGTGGAACTATATTTGTTCGACTCAAATGACCCAAATCTTCACTGCGTGGGAAGCACCGGAAGATCAAATGATCCATCGAGATCACAAAAATCTTCACTGCATCCCGCTTGCCAAATCCTCCTCAAGAGCCCAACAAAAGCTTTACAAGGGCCCTATTGCGCCTTTTGCGTCATTAGGGTGATCAGGCCCATTGCGCGTTTTTTGCGCCATTATAGGGGAATTGATATTTATCAAACATCACTTACACGCGACTAAGTTCGGGACATTACTTTGACACCAATTGAAGGATTTTGGGCACCATCTCAAAACACTAGCTTTCTAAGTGGAGTTGCCCAAATCCTTATATACTCAAGACTATTCTCATGTCTAGCTGATGTGGGACTATTTGTTCGACCCAAATCCCAGCTGTGGCTTTGACCAATTTTTTCCTGGGAGTTGGTTGTGTGATCAAACATTAGTGGAACTTTCTTCTACACTTATTGATCTATATTTTCTTCTTATTTGCTTTACCATCACAGAGAGGCCTTTGGATTTGTTATCCCAGTTTGCTTGTTGCGCTGTTGTTGATTTATCTGATTGGAAGCAAGTGGAGTTACAATGGTGAAAGAGTGATGTGAGACTTAACTTTCTAGTTTTCTACCGAAGAACTAACCGCGTCTTCACTGACTTGAGCAAGTTGCAGGTATCTGAAACAGTGGAAATTTTTCTGAGATGCCTTGAAATCTCTGTGCCATTGTTGTCCAGATCTAGTGTCAGACAATAATTCAGGTTTCTTTCTTGCAAGTGATTCCCTTTTTTCTTTTGCCTCGTGAGTCTACCACAAGTTTTGCATGACACGGCTGACCCTACAGCCTCCTGCAGGTCCATTTCTTATCAGACAGTTTTACCTTATCATTTATAAGCAGTATTTTACTTTTTTCTTCTTATCTTTTCCCCTCTCCATTCCTTCTCCATTTTGAGCAAATAAAAATGGTGGTCCTGTGTTTGCTAATCTGTTTTCATGGAGTCTTTTAGCTTGCATTACAGGCTCTCTCTCTCACTGAGGGGATCCCTAATCTCTTTTACCTTTCTCTTAAGCATTCTGGAAAGAAAATTACTCGCTTATTTTTGTCGCATGTAATTCTATTTGTTCAATATTAAATCATATGCTTACAGGGGTTGAAATTTCGACTAATTCAATCAAATAATTTGTGTTTTAAAATATATTCAGAGTGAAGGTTTTAGGCATTTATTATTGTGCTTCTATGAAAAAATAATGTGTGCCATAGTGATTTAGAATGTGATTATCATTGTTGACATGTATATGAAAATCATGCTTGAACGCTAAACTGCATTCCACAGAAACTTTCCAGGCAAACTGTCAAGAAACAACCAGGCTAAGGTATGACATCTTATATTTTGCACTCTTCTCACTGACTGTTTACTCTTGACGTTCAGATCAAGCTCAAGGTGCTGTGGAGCTTTATTCAATTAATTAGTCATGACTGGATCTCTCAATGAATTTTATGCAAAACTAATTAATTTTCGAAGACCGGTTATAAATTTAGAAATAGTGAATATTTACATGCAATTATCTTTTTGTAATTTATTTTTTGCTCTTATGATAAATGTGATATCTGTCAGTGTATCCAGTAGCCTCATTGAGCAGGTTTCAGGACTTTTAACCCCACTAGGGCCTGATGAGGGTTCTATTCAAAATGAACAGACTTGACACATGCAGGAGCCTTTTGCAACTTAGGTTTGACAAGTAGGATCAACAAATAGGGAAAGAAGAAAGATGAATTGCTTTTTTTTTTTTGAAAGCTATTATTTTGAGTAATTTTTTGGACATTGCAAAATGAATGAAGAATAATTGACACTTTTTGGTGTCCAGTCAAATGATGATGGATGCAGTTTCTTGTGATTGCTTAAGATGTGTTTCTGTTGGTGCTCTGTTAGGTTTCTCCATTTGGAGAATTGATATTTCATCTCATGGCATGCATTGCTCCAGAGTAAGCAGCAATATTATTATGGTAAAGGGAACATGTCCTCCATCCTTCTAGAAAATTCTAGAGTTAAAAGAATTTTTTTTTCTTTTCTTTTTGATATATAGGTTGCAGTCAGATTTGAATCTGAGATTGCTCACAATCCATTTTTATTTTTTTATCAGTAAGTGATGTCGCACTGGTAGAGTTCAAAAAATTAAAAGTTGGCATATTGTAATTTATTAAGGACAAGCAAAAGTTTGTTTCTACCTACCAAACTACCTGGTGGACTACCTCTATGGATGATCTTATGGTGTTCAACTTGATTTAAGTATTATGTAATGTATATGAACAAAAAATCATGTGCTCTGAAGTTCTCTAATCATCCGTTTAGTGGTTGCAAAGATTGATTACTGTTTAATATTGAAAGAAAGATTTTTTTTGATAAATGAGTTCGAAGTCTTTAAAATACATAATCTTTGCCAACATATATATAGAGATCGACTTGTGTCCTTCCAAAAGGATTTGAGGTTGGGTTTTTTTCACTCAAATACCAACATTCGACATTCGAGTACAAGATTCATTTGGTTGAAGTTGATTTATATTATTTCAAGTATTTATAAATCAAAAATTAAGTGTTTTGAATATTTTTTACCCATGCATCAAGTAGGGAAAAAACGGACGGTCTAAATAGTGAGTTGGTTAGTTTAACGATGTAAAACATTAGAAACCTAATAAAAATTGGTTTGTAGGAGTTCTTAAATGTTTAGATCATAATCAACTGGCTGGATCGAGAATTTGTATGTCTAAAGACATAGATTTTTTACCAACTCACTACTTTCGGCTGTTCACTTTGCGCCGCTTGATGGATGGGCAAAAAGAATTCAAGACACTTGATTTTTGATTTATAGATAGTTGAAATAATAAAGATCAACTACAACGGAGTGAATCTTGTATTCGAATATCGGAGGGTTATATTTGAGTTGGAAGGATTTGGGCTCAAATCCTTTTGAAAAGACAAGTCTCTCTCTACACACACATATAGAGAGAGAGATAAACTTGTGTCATTCCAGAAGGATTCAAGGCCGAATCTTTCCCACTCAAATACTAACATCCGACATTCAAGGCCGAATCTTTCCTACTCAAATACTAACATCCGACATTCAAATAGAAGATTTACTTTATTGAAGTTGATCTATATTATATTAAGTATCTATAAACTAAAAATTAACATTTTGCATATGCATCAAGCAGGAAAAAAACGGACGGCCTAAATAGTGAGTTGGTTAGTTTAACGGTGTGAAACATTTGAAACCTAACAAAAATTAGTTTGTAGAGGTTTTAAATGTTTAGATCATGACCAAATAGCCGGATCGAGAATTTGTATGTTTAAAAACATAGATCTGACCAACTCACTACTTTCGGCCGTCAATTTGCGCTGCTTGATGGATGAGCAAAAAATATTCAAAATACTTGATTTTTGATTTATAAAAATTTGAAATAATATAGATCAACTTCAACGGAGTGGATCTTGTATTCGAATATCAGAGTGTTGAATTTGAGTGGGAAGGATTCGGGCTCGAATCCTTATGGAATGACACAAGTCTCTCGCTCTCTCTCTCTCTTCTCTCTCTATATGTATGTACTCTCTCTCTCTCTCTCTCTCTCTCTCTCTCTCTCTATATATATATATATATATATATATATATATATATATATATAGACTTGTGTCCTTTTAAAAGGATTTGATCCCGGATCCTTCCCACTCAAATTCAACCCTCCAACATTCGAATACAAGATCCACTCCATTGAAGTTGATCTATACTATTTCAAGTATTTATAAACCAAAAATCAAGTGTTTTAAATACTTTTTACCCATCCATCAAGTAGGGGAAAAACGGACGGCCTAAATAGTGAGTTGGTTAGTTTAACGGTGTAGAATATTTGAAATCTAACAAAAATTAGTTTATAGGGGTTTTTAAATGTTTAGATCATAATGAAATGGCCGGATCGAGAATTTGTATGTCTAAAGACATAGATCTAACCAACTCACTACTTTCGGCCGTCCATTTTGCGTCGCTTGATGGATGGGCAAAAAGTATTTAAAACACTTGATTTTTGGTTTATAAATACTTGAAATAGTATAGATCAACTTCAACGGAGTGGATCTTATATTTGAATGTTGGAGGGTTGAATTTGAGTGGGAAGGATCCGGGATCAAATCCTTTTGAAAGGATACAAGTCTATCTCTCTCTCTATATATATATATATATATATATATATATATATATATATATAATATATATAGGGAGCTGATCCTCTAAGAACGGTTCTCACGGATTCATGTGAGAATTTTCACGTGGGTCGTCAGATCTGATAGATCAAATCAAATAAAACTAGATCTCTATCAGATCCGACGACCCACGTGAAAGTTCTCACATGAATTCGTGAGAACCGTTCTTAGGGGATCAACTCACTATATATAGGGAGCTGATCATCTAAGAACGGTTCTCACGGATTTCTGTGAGAACTTTCACGTGGGTCGTCGGATCTGATAGTCAAATCAAATAAAACTAGATCTCTATCAGATCCGACGGCCTACGTGAAAGTTCTCACATGAATTCGTGAGAACCGTTCTTAGGGGATCAACTCACCTATATATATATATATATATATATATATATATATATATATATATATATATATATATATATATATATATATATATATATATATAGATTTGTGTCCTTCCAAAAGGATTTGAGCCTGAATCCTTCCCACTCAAATACCAACATCCCACATTCAAACACAAGATCCACTCCGCTGAAGTTGATCTATTTATTTCAAGTATCTATAAATCAAAAATCAAGTGTTTTGAATGCTTTTTGCCCATGCATCAAGTAGGGAAAATACAGACGGCTTAAATAATGAGTTGGTTAGTTTAACGGTGTAGAAGATTTAAAACCTAACAAAAATTAGTTTGTAAGTGTTTTTAAATGTTTAGATCATAATCAAATGGCGAGATCGAGAATTTGTATATCTAAAGACATAAATCTAACCAACTCGCTACTTTCGGCTGTTCATTTTGTGTCACTTGAGGGATAGGCAAAAAGTATTAAAAACACTTAATTTTTGATTTATAGATACTTGAAATAATATAGATCAATTTCAACTGAGTGGATCTTGTATTCGAATGTCGGAGGGTTGTATTTGAATGAAAAGGATTCGAGCTCGAATCCTTTCGGAATGACACAAGTTTACACACACACAGTGTGAAGATCACAGTGAACGGTACTTATATTTTCATGGTATGTATATCAAGATATATAATATGGATCATATATAGAGGTGACCTATCATATATTTGGTAAGATAAATTTGAGGGGACCATCCCCAACGAGCCCTCCACTATCATGGTTTAATGAAGAAAAATCATGTACTATTGAAGTGAGTAAAAAAATGTTCCATATACTATCAAATTCTGTAGAAAAAATAGTCTGTATTATTGTAAGTTTTTATAATAAATTATTTTGTTTTACTGAATTTAGTGAAGAAAACACTTGTACTAGCTAAAATATGATAGTAGATCTTTGTCTATTATCTCAGATTTAACAAAATTGTAAAACATTATAATAATATAAGGTATTTTTTATTAAATTTTATAGTACATGAGAGTTTTCTGCTTATTTGAATAGTACAATAGGGTTTTTTATGAAACCATGATAGTTTAGGGCTTTTTCTTGCCAATTTGCCCTATTAGGTTAGTAGGAACAAACGAGTACGTTATCTTAGTAGGAACAAACGAGTACGTTATCTCTTAACAACATTAATCATGGTAGATGCATAGTTATTTTATAGAATTTTTCCTTCAATTTTATCGGTATCTTATAGGTACATAGGACCCTAGAGATACTGCACTTTATAATTATCATGCTTTGATTTTGTTATCGCATCAACTCCGGTTCTACCATCTTGAAAAATGATTAACCCAAAATAGAGAAAGTGAATATCCTTTGGTACTCCTTAACCATCAATCTATATTATACGCTCATATTTCTTCACTATACTAAAGTTACAATCTATATATTTGTTATTTGTCTACTATTTGTAAATCCTTTATATTTATAGTTTCATCTTTCTACTTTCAAATTTGTTTTTTTTTTTTTTTCTATTCTCATCCACTACTACTACATCATCAACAAACTATATGTACCATAAAACTTCATCTGAATACGCCTAATAATGTCATCCATCACTAATGTAAATAAATAAATACTTACGTTGATTTTTAGTGTAAATCTATAGTGATAAGGAATGACTTTGTTTTTCTCTCCAATTGTTCTTGCTCTCGTTTCTACTCCATCGTACATAATTTTTAGTTACTTCAATATACTTACGACTTGATATTCAAACCACACCTAAGGTTTTCCTAATCGTATGACTGTTTCTTTAAAAAAATCTCACATCCTAAAATTCCCATTTGGAATGCCTAAATTTGTCACTTGCTCGCGCGTACTTTTATTGCTTAAGCATAAGAGGGTTTAGATCGGAAGCCATCCCAACCTCAGTTGACGCGTACTTGTGTTATACGCTTGGACTTGAGTGAAGTGTGGACCCAAGATTGTTTCATCCCATTGTGACCTAATTTCCTGCCAAAATCTAAGTTAAAACTAGAGTTGGTTCCAATAAAAAGAATCTCATTAATAGAATTCTCTTTTATTCACCCCTGTGCCAGAAACTAAAATTCACAATTGATGATGAAACATGACTTCTTGCACGAGCTCAAAACCTTGGCAGAAAGAAAATAAGTTGTCTTAACATCAGTTTTTCTGATACCATTCTTGTTTGAAGGAGACAGAGATTTGTTACCAGATAGCAAAAGGCAAGAAGAGGCAAGAAGAATTTTACTGGTGAACCCAATCCAACAACAATTTAATTGAAACTCAATATAGAATGAAATTGAGGGGGGAGAGGTAAATAAATAGGTTCAATTCAATTAGCACAACGCTTCCTTCTATCGTGGGAGACTATGGATTTGAATCTTTTCATTTAAAATATCAGAGGTTTCAAACTAAAATGCAAAGGTGTAACAATAGCAAAATTATTATCAGATTAGCGAAACACAGAGGCTAAAAGCAATAAGTTCGTACGTGAACACAACATAATTTAGCATTTGAGATGGTCTTTATTTTCGCTTGTGATTTGGAGAAAATGCATGGTTCCTTTCTTTATGATATAAATTTACGAGTTCTCTTGCACTAAAAAGTAAATAAAATGAAATAAAATATCTAATTGATACAAATGTCATTACTTCACCACCACAACTGTTAAAAAAATGCGAATAAAGTGCAAATGAGCAGAGAGAGTCTTAAAATAATCAACAATATAAGTCTGTGTGTAGATTTTGGCAACCAACCGTGCCTTCAAGCACTCAATCTGTCCACTAGAGAGAAATTTGATAGTGTACAGTTATCAACAACCAACAGTTTGTTTTCTCGTGGTAAAGAAGTTAATTCTCGTATTTTATTAGCATGCAAGACAATCATCTCTTCATTCATAGCACTTTTCCATTCAGAGTCCAACATATCATTATGATAAGAATCTGGGAGAGACATAAAAGATAATGTGGTTGCAAAACTAAAATATGTATGAGAGAGATAATACTTTAACTATAGGATATTGAGTATAAGGACGAACACCTTTTCAAAGATATATGAGAACCAGTGAAAGCAATTGACTGATGAGGGAGTAAGTTGTCAGGATCAGTGATAATCTTTGTGTTGTTGATAAACTTAGAGTGGAGGCGAGTCTTATAGTGGTACAGAAAACGTAATAGAGTGGTCGAAAGAGTTGTAATGAAATCCAGAAAGGCAAAAAAGTAAGATATGTTTCAAAAAAAGTGACATTCGTACAAATCATATACTTCTTGATAACGGGATTCCAATATCGATATCCTTTCTGTGTCAAAGAATATCCTAGGAACACACTAAACTACTTGAAGTTCTAATTTATCATGTCTTTTTTCGAAAATTTAAATAAAACACATGCTCCCAAAAATCTTGGAGGTAAATCAAACAATTATTTTTTGGGATAAAGAATTGAGAATAGAGTTTTGCCATCTAAAATAGAAGATGGAGCCCTATTAATTTAGTGACAAACAGTAAAAACCGTATGAACTCAAAAACACTTGGGAACATGCATATGAACCGTAGCATTTAGGCAATGTCAAATAATGATGATTTTTCTTAGCAGCACTGTTATATTGAGATGTATGAGCACACAAAGTTGATAAATTATATCATGAGAAATACAATAATCTTGAAGAGCATGTTGCACATATTCGAAAGTATTATTAGATTATAAAATCTTAAGCGATGATTAAATTGAGTACAATCTCTTTATGAAAACTTTGAAAAATAGAGAGAATTTCAAAACAATCTTTCATTAAAATAACCAGGTCACATGAGAATAGTCATCAATAAAGTTACAAAATAAGAAAAATTGGATATAATTTTAACTCGAGTAGGATCCCAAATGTCAGTGTGAACAACTCTAAATGGAGAACTATAACGATTACTATCCTAAATGAAAATAGTTCTATGATGTTAACCAAACTAAGATGACTAACATTGTAATTTAGAGACAACCTTATCATAAGAAAATTACAATTTAATGGATTTAAAGATGCATGACATAAGCATAAGTGCTACTGGATCTCATACTCATCACATGCTAGAGTAGAAGTGCCTGTTTTAAGTTGATCATCCCATTGAAGATAATATATACCATTTTTCTCATACCCCCACCATTCACCATCTTTGTTTGAAGGTCCTGAAAAGTGTACGATGAAGGTGAAAAAGTTATAGAACCCTGAAGAGTTTTGGCTAAATGACTCTTCGATACAAGATTAAAAGGATCATGTGGAATATAAATAAAATCAGTGAATGCGAGAGAAGAAGTGAGATTGATAGTGACATTGCTAATACTAAAGATATTGTGTGAAAAGTGAAAAGATTGTAAATTTATAAGTCATATGGGTTGGCGCAACAGAATCAATGATTCAGTATAAAGGAGATGAACTCACTAAATAAAAAATACTTGAATGTGTCAAGGTAGCAGTGTCTGAAGTAGAGACTAAATGCAACTTTTGAACTAGAGAATCATACTCAGATTTTACATCAGCGAAAGAATCAAGAGTATTAGAGTCATGAGAAGTATATGATCTGGAGCACCAGACAAATAAGTAGCTCGAGGAGGTCAGGAAGGTTTATCATGCAACTCCTAGCATCAGTCAATAATGTGATTAATACAATTGCAATGAGTATACTTTCGAGAATTATCCTGATCACGATCAAAAACTCGGCATCTAGTAGATAAACCACGACCATAAAAAGACATACCACTACGGCCTTGAGAAGTATTACCTCGATTATTGTAGAAGATTTTGAAACTTGATACAGTCGTGAGAAAGTATTTTGCAGAGAGGGAATCCCTCTGTCACCTACTAGTAGCTGTCCTCGAAGTGGTTTGAGTTGAGAACTGAGCCCTGAAAGAAACTGACAAACATATAATTCTTCATGCTACTTTTTAAGAACTTCAATATCTGGTTGAGTTCATCGAACATACGCTGGATGTGACTGTAGTAATCTTCAAAACTCTTGTTATCTTGTCGGAGACTAAATAGGTCCCATACACTTTAAAAATTCGAAAGGCATTCTTCTTTATAGAATAAGTATCACGAACAACTTCTCAAATTTCTTTTGCAGTATCTAAAAACATAAAGTTTCCACTCACTGTGGATTTCATGTTGTTCCAAAGTCAAGTCAACACCAAATAGTTGTCTCGTTCTCATTCTTCAAATGTCCTTTCAAAGGCATGTTTCACAGAAGTAAGTATCTTTAATTTGCCTCTTGCACCAAAGAAGACTCACAGATTTCTCCTATAACAAGAAAAAATTTCTTCAACTTCACAATGGTAATTTGAATACCGACGAGGTCTTTGATATCAGCCTGAGAACAAGAAGAATAGGAATAAGATGTTTATTACAGTAAAATTAAAATTTTACTGCAGAAAGAGATTAAGTAGCTCTTTCTGATTTCTTTTAGGCTGAAAAACACCTAGAGGGGGGGTGAATAGGTGTAAGTGCTAATCTAATAAACTTAATGCAAACTAAGTGCGCTAAATGCGGAAGCTAATGCAAATTATGCACAAACTAATACAATACAACAAGTGTAGCCGAATTCCCCTTGCGAGGCTCTGGACTAACTCCCCTTGATTCCCCTTGAAATGGGTTGAGATGCTATGTGAAGCTCTTGTTGGATGAGTATAAGTTAGGCACACACACACAAGCAATTCAAGCAATATAAAATACACACAATCAAGCCAAGCATATAAGAATGAATAGCAATATGAATAAATGCAAGGCAATATGAAATATGCACAACACAAGCAAATATGATATGATATGAATATGATGCTTTGCACAAATATAAGAGAGAGAGTTAGAGAGACAATGGATCAATACGCAAACACCAAGATTTGTTTCGAGGTTCGAGCACCTTGCTCTACATCCCCGCCTACACCGCCGTGTAGGATTTCCACTATCTCAACTCCCACCGAGGGAACCTCTACCGAAGAGGATTTCTTACAACTCTAGGAGTACCTAACTCCTCTCTCAATACAACCTCCACCGAGGCCAACAACAACCAACAACAACACCTCTACCGAAGAGGCTCACAACCAATCTCAATCACCTCACACTTGAGGGATACAAATCAATCACCCGATCACCTCTACCTAAGAGGGATACAACAAGAATAAGGGTGTACAACTTAGAGGTTACAAACAACAACCTCAAAACTCTCTCTTTCTTTCTTTTTCCACAAAAATAAAGATCCTAATAGTTTAGGATAGTATGATATAGCTCAAGTGTGGAATCAAAGTGTTTTTGGAAACAAGCAACAAAGAAAAATCTTTGGGAAAATACTTGCAATATGATAGAATTGAAGATCTAAGCAAAAATCCCAAAAACCTATTTTTCTTTGATTTTCCAAAAACCTAAAACAATAAAGATTGAAGAATTAAAGCCCCAAACACTTTTGAAAACTTGTTTTAAAAACTCTAGAAACCAGAAATTTTTCTCCTTAAAAAACTTGGGCAAAATCCCCAAAGAGATGGGGTTTATATAGCCCCTATACAAAACTAGCCGTTAGGCTGATGTGGCAGTCCGGTCGACCGGTCCGGTCGACCGCCAACGGTCAGAAATGTGACCGTTGGGCAATAGCGGTCGACCGGCCCGGTCGACCGAAACAAACCGAGAGCAGAGCTCTCAGACCCGGTCGACCGGTTCGGTCGACCGTCCACTGTGCCTAACAGACGTGCACGTCTGTGCACGTCGGTCGACCGGATCGGTCGACCGGCCCTTGGTGCGGTCGACCGTCCCGGTCGGCCGACCAGCCTGTCAGCACAAAACCAGGTCAGAAAAATTTGGAAAAATATTTTCTAAAAAATCTTTTATCTCTTTTAAAAATACCATAAAAATTGTTTTATCATTTTATGTTGAAACATAAATATGTGATAAAAATTTCAAGACAATATATCAACATATCAATTCATTTTTGTGTCTTGCCAATTTTATCAAAAACAAAACTTGTATTTTTATCAAACTTGATTTTTCCAAAATATGAATAGGGATATCAAAAATAAGTTTGTTTACTAAGTTAAAGCATGTATGTATAAATAGAAAACATCTACTATACATATAATATATGTAAACTTGTTTTGATCAACTATTCATAAAAACCAAATATCAAATCATAAAACGTGTGTGTTTTGTGCACTTGAGCATATCAACTAAACTAAGCTTTACAAATGGATCTAAAACTCTATCTAAATTAGGATACCTAAGTCTTCTTGACGATCTTTATCTTCAAGTAGACTCGGTCCAAACTCCGTGATTCTCCAAGTGCAAAGGTATGATCTTTAAGCTTTGGCACCGGAATCATCATGAATAGCTTCTAATCATCTTGTTGAAGCTAATCACCAACTAATATCCTGTTAATGATCTGAAACTTAGAAACACAAGAATATTAGTAAACATAACTACATGAGTTGATCATCATCAAAACTAGAGTGGAAGGCCATTGGGCCAACAATCTCCCCCTTTTTGATGATGACAAAACTCATGGAGTTATATATGCATGGATTAAAGATAAGCTTCAAGGAAGCTCCCCCTTAACTCATGCATAGGGATAAACAATAAATGTATGCAATTAGTATTAAACATGAAACATGCATATGCATAAACAATAATTGGTTCGAATATTCAAAACAAAATAACGTCTAGATACCAATTACAAAGCAAACTCTATAAAACGATTAAACTTAATATTCTTGAGATTAAAACATAATATATGCATAAACATAAGCATGCATATAAAACTTCATAAATCTTTCTCCCCCTTTTTGTCAATCATCAACAAAGGGGTAAACAATCAAAACCATAGATAAAATGAGGGGTAAAAATCTTTCTCCCCCTTTTTGTCAATCAAAACAATGCAAACAATGTTCTCCCCCTTTTTGTCTAAAACAAAAAACAAAATCAATAAGGGGTGACTACAAACATGATATCAATTAAAAATATGTCAATGAAGCATCTTGATACCAATAAATAAGGATCAATATATGTTATATGCTATATACATTCATGAAGAGGAAGACGCTAAGTTAGCTTCCCTACACATATGCATTACATGAAGAAGGGATGACAAGCCCCAATTCACATAACACATATTATGTAATGCATAAGAGGAGATGTGAAGCTCTCCCTACACACGTATATCATATAAAGAAGAGTTGTCAAGCTCCTCAATTTATAATATACTCAACATGAATCTATATGTAAGAGAGATGTTAAGCTCTCCTTGCATATAGGAAATACAAATCAAAACTTTGAATATTTTCTTTAAACAAAATTTTGAAAATACCAATTGTAATTAAACATAACAAATTACCAATTGTAAAACAACATAACAAATTTTGAATGTCTAAACACAAATTTTGATACCAATTGTAAGAATATATTTCATTTTGAAAATATATAAGCAAATTTGATGTTGATATCATATGTTCAAAATAACAACTTTTAATCATAAAGAGTGGGAGTACAAATACCAATTGAAATACAAAATCAAATTTTCTCCCCCTTTATGAAAAACAAACTAAAGACATGCATAGTCTTGATAACAATTTAAAAGTAATCAATTTAAACAAAATTGAAACTCAAGCACTAGCATAAACACAAACATATATATGTATGAAAGATAGATACCAATAGAAATTGATATACTTGGAATTTAAAGCATACATACATACATAATAAACATATGAGTATACAAAAGATCAAAATGATACCAATTGAAAGAGTTCAATGATACCAATTGACAAAACAATAAGTTCAAGTGTATACATCATATTCTCTACCACCCAATCATAATTCAAGTTTTAAAGATTTTCAATTTAGGGCATACATGAACATGATCTCCCATCCTACCGCCCTTGGAAGGTAGGGGTTTTCAAAGATAAATTTGAAAATGTAGTTTTGTTTGAAAATCACTACCAAAATGAAGAACACCGCAACTAGTTAAATGGAAAACTTGTTAACTAGCACGAAATCCTTCAAGCAAGGAATAAAATAAAATTGAAATTCACATGATAATCATCACTCTAACCAATAAAGAATAACTCATGAGAAACAAAACATGAGCAATAGATATGAGTGTACAAATAATATGTGAAGATCATAATCATGAAAAATATTTCATTAAGCTCAATTATTCCTTAAAACATAATTCCATCAAAAACATGAAAAATCATATAAAACTACTTATTTAATCTTCAAGGCTTATGTATGTCTAATACAAGCTAAAATATACATACATATCCAAAACTCAACGAGTCCACTAAATGTGTATTCATGAAGGCACGTGGCTCAAAAAGATGTATATGTATAAGATTAGTTTGAACTAGATAGACATATACATGAAGTTAAACATAAATACATGAAACATGAAAAACTAAATTTTCATCACAACAAATTTCATTTCAAGGTATATGTATGAATTGTCAACACAAGAAGTATACATACATATCCCTTAAACACAAATGAGTCCATAAGTAGATTTGCATGAAAGGCAAATGACTCAAGGGGTATACATGTATATCTTAAAGTTTGGCAATACAAACATATACATGAAGTGAAACACACAATCATAAAATAAATCCAAAAATGGAATACAAGTTTGAAATGTATGAATCATCAAAACTAGACTATACTAGCACATCTAATGGGTTCAAATAAGCAATCAAGCTCAACATATATAGATTTATTTGTAGCCCACTCTATGTACAAGTATATAACTAGTCTTAATGAAAACAAACATCTAAACATATATTCAAAACATGAAGCATCAAAACAAATATAAAAGTCATCATGATAAAACTAAAACATGATTACTATGTAAATTCACATGTATTAGATTCATGATGTACATTATAGCTTAAACAAAAGTGAGAACACTAAATATGGGTTCATATAAGCATATGTGTCTCAAATACTATACATGTATGTAAAGGATCTAATAAACATGGAATGAACATACTAATCCATAGACATCAAAAACATGCTACAAACAAAGAATATTAAAAGCATGTAATAAATAATACGGAGTTAGGAATTGTTACCAAAACCTAGAGGGCAACTCTCCTTGTCTCCAAAACTTGGTAGTCCTCTCCACCATCTCTTCCCTTGAAAGTGATACATCCAATTTGATTTCCATGGAGTCCGGAACGCATCCACTCCAAGGTGTCATCACTCTCACGTCATGTGAGAGCCCACACCTACATCAAAAATAGGAGGGGTGGTCTTTGGTACCCATCTCTTATTGGGTCCATGGGGGTTAGTACCTTCTCTAACCCAAACAAACTTCTTGGCTAAATTTTCAACATGTAAACGATCATAGCAAAATTTAGCAAGATGGCCTTTTCGGCCACAATGTGTACATGTGTACACATGAGCATACTTGTGTTGATGGTGTCCGTGTGAAGCATGTGTATGCCGTGATGGGTGTGCATGCATAAAGGATGGAACTTGTTTCTTTCGAATCAAGGTTTCCAACCGTGAGTGGTTCATGGCACATTGGCTCATAGTGGAGCCCAAACAATCTACTCTCTTCTTTAACATACAAATATCATCAATAATTTTAGAAGAAGAGGTACATGCATTAGGTAGACTAGATGAAGAAGCTACACTAGCATGGCAAACATGTGCATCAATTTTATTTTGCAAAACAATATTCTTATCTAAACAAACATTCAACTCATTTGAAATAGAAATGATTTTGTTTTTCAAAACAACATTCTCTTTTAAAACAAAATCAACTTTAGAAGACATATTTTCATTTTTCTTCAAAAGAATTTCACAATCATTTTTAGACTTTAAAAATTTATTTTCTTTTAAAGCAAGTTCCAATTGAGATCTCAATGAATCCCTTTCATTATAGGCCTCAACTTTCTCTTGCAAAACACAATCAAGTCTAGAATGCAAACATCTATTTTCTTTTTCAATATCTAGACTTTTCTTTTTCAACACGTTATATTTTTCTATTAACTTTTCACACACAATAGATAGTTCTTCATTTAAGGCATGGGGATCAACATAATCATTTGAAGAACTAGCACAATCATTACTATCTAGGTGGGATTCCGAATGTACCTCAAGGGAGTCATTCCCTTGGACCATGAAGCATTGAGAATCGGATTCTCCACTAAATTCCTCCGGTTGATTTGGCACTTGAAGCTTGGAGGTGGTGGTTGTTGTCAATTTGTTCCACACTACAAAAGCGGAATCAAAGTTAGAAACACATAAAAGATAATCTTTAGATAAAGTGCTTCTAATGGCCTCAAGGGCTTGTGCATTTGCCCCTATATGATTACCATCACCAAGATAACATCTCTTGGTGGCGGCAAGGAAGACATGCAAACCTAGGGTCTTTAGGTACATAGACATCCTATACTTCCAAACATCAATGTTGGAAGGGTCAAAGCTAGGAGGGGTCATGAAGTCCATGGTAAACTATATATGAATGTGCAAACAAACAAATGCAAATGAGATTAGCAAGCAAAAAGGATCACTCCTAGGATGTTAAGCCTAAGTATCAGGAGCACTAGCTCTGATACCAATTGAAAAACACCTAGAGGGGGGGGTGAATAGGTGTAAGTGCTAATCTAATAAACTTAATGCAAACTAAGTGCGCTAAATGCGGAAGCTAATGCAAATTATGCACAAACTAATACAATACAACAAGTGTAGCCAAATTCCCCTTGCGAGGCTCTGGACTAACTCCCCTTGATTCCCCTTGAAATGGGTTGAGGTGCTATGTGAAGCTCTTGTTGGATGAGTATAAGTTAGGCACACACACACAAGCAAGCAATATAAAATACACACAATCAAGCCAAGCATATAAGAATGAATAGCAATATGAATAAATGCAAGGCAATATGAAATATGCACAACACAAGCAAATATGATATGATATGAATATGATGCTTTGCACAAATATAAGAGAGAGAGTTAGAGAGACAATGGATCAATACGCAAACACCAAGATTTGTTTCGAGGTTCGAGCACCTTGCTCTACATCCCCGCCTACACCGCCGTGTAGGATTTCCACTATCTCAACTCCCACCGAGGGAACCTCTACCGAAGAGGATTTCTTACAACTCTAGGAGTACCTAACTCCTCTCTCAATACAACCTCCACCGAGGCCAACAACAACCAACAACAACACCTCTACCGAAGAGGCTCACAACCAATCTCAATCACCTCACACTTGAGGGATACAAACCAATCACCCGATCACCTCTACCTAAGAGGGATACAACAAGAATAAGGGTGTACAACTTAGAGGTTACAAACAACAACCTCAAAACTCTCTCTTTCTTTCTTTTTCCACAAAAACAAAGATCCTAATAGTTTAGGATAGTATGATATAGCTCAAGTGTGGAATCAAAGTGTTTTTGGAAACAAGCAACAAAGAAAAATCTTTGGGAAAATACTTGCAATATGATAGAATTGAAGATCTAAGCAAAAATCCCAAAAACCTATTTTTCTTTGATTTTCCAAAAACCTAAAACAATAAAGATTGAAGAATTAAAGCCCCAAACACTTTTGAAAACTTGTTTTAAAAACTCTAGAAACCAGAAATTTTTCTCCTTAAAAAACTTGGGCAAAATCCCCAAAGAGATGGGGTTTATATAGCCCCTATACAAAACTAGCCGTTAGGCTGATGTGGCAGTCTGACAGACTGCCGGTCGACCGGTCCGGTCGACCGCCAACGGTCAGAAATGTGACCGTTGGGCAATAGCGGTCGACCGGCCCGGTCGACCGAAACAAACCGAGAGCAGAGCTCTCAGACCCGGTCGACCGGTTCGGTCGACCGTCCACTGTGCCTAACAGACGTGCACGTCTGTGCACGTCGGTCGACCGGATCGGTCGACCAGCCCTTGGTGCGGTCGACCGTCCCGGTCGGCCGACCAGCCTGTCAGCACAAAACCAGGTCAGAAAAATTTGGAAAAATATTTTCTAAAAAGTCTTTTATCTCTTTTAAAAATACCATAAAAATTGTTTTATCATTTTATGTTGAAACATAAACATGTGATAAAAATTTCAAGACAATATATCAACATATCAATTCATTTTGTGTCTTGCCAATTTTATCAAAAACAAAACTTGTATTTTTATCAAACTTGATTTTTCCAAAATATGAATAGGGATATCAAAAATAAGTTTGTTTACCAAGTTAAAGCATGTATGTATAAATAGAAAACATCTACTATACATATAACATATGTAAACTTGTTTTGATCAACTATTCATAAAAACCAAATATCAAATCATAAAACGTGTGTGTTTTGTGCACTTGAGCATATCAACTAAACTAAGCTTTACAAATGGATCTAAAACTCTATCTAAACTAGGATACCTAAGTCTTCTTGACGATCTTCATCTTCAAGTAGACTCGGTCCAAACTCCGTGATTCTCCAAGTGCAAAGGTATGATCTTTAAGCTTTGACACCGGAATCATCATGAATAGCTTCTAATCATCTTGTTGAAGCTAATCACCAACTAATATCCTGTTAATGATCTGAAACTTAGAAACACAAGAATATTAGTAAACATAACTACATGAGTTGATCATCATCAAAACTAGAGTGGAAGGCCATTGGGCCAACATAGGCGTGGGAAAGAAAAGCTAGGGTTATGATATTTTAAGAAGAACAAGCTAGTGTTAGAATTTTTGCTCTGATATCATGTTGAAGTGAAAAAAAATGAAGAAAAGATCAAATACCCTCAATTAGAGTGTGGTCGTTTATTTATAGAGAAAAGAATACATATTCTAATAGGAGTATGTGAATAATTCAAAATAAAAAATGAAAAATCCTATTTTTACTATAACAAAACATCTTATTTCCATTCTAATAGTTATTAGCACACTCATAGAAGGAAATTAGGGGCTCACTATGACCTGTACTTAACTTTTGCAGACGTTAGGATGTTTTATTAAATTCCATCAAGCTTCAACATCAGTTTTGCAGTTGAAGAGACTTTTCAGGGTGTGGGAAGAAGATGGAAAAGATTTATTTAGAGGGTTGGGTGATAACATGATGCCTAATTTAATGTTTAAAAAAGATTATATAGCTGCAGATTATATATCTCTATCTTTTGCAAGCTCAAATTAGCTCTAAAGATTTGTCCGGGTTTGCCAACTCTGGATCAAGAATAAAGCGAAAGTCACTCTTGGTGCGGGGTTGCGAAGAACCCTGGACCAAGTTTAAAGCTCAAAAAAACAGAATGTCTTGATCTAGAGTTGTCAAATTTGAACCTAAAAATGAAACCCAGTCGTGTCCAGAATCCACCGTGCTAGCGGGGGTGAAACGACCCAGCGCCTACATAGCGCCGAACTGACCTGTCAGAGATCGATTTTTAGAAATAAATTTGAGAGAGCTCTGTTTTTGAAATTATATTTGATAAAAGAATTTAATTAAAATTTTGCCCACGTTGGAAACAAGTAAAAAGGTGAAGGGGGCAGAGATCTATTATAAGATAGCAAAGGACACCTTGATTTGTCCTCTAATCTTTTGAATGGGGATGACCTAGGTCTAGCTGTTCATTTGAACTTTGCTTGCTTCAGGGAAATTTCAATAATTTAGATTGATGGATGCGACAAATGTTTAATTAAAGGTCATTAGCCAAGGTCTTTCTTGTTGATGAGGAAGCACCATTTTACCAGCAAACGTGCAAACTCTGGCCAAACATTTGTCCAATTGCTAACCACAATCAATTTGGTTCATCTCTTCCACTACATTATTTAGTTTGTCTGAGATGCAAGATGTACATTGTAAACGTAGAATTATTGCATCTATCTACGGCCTACGATGACTAACTACCTGTCTTTACATCGTAAATTTTCTTTTTTTCTAATTAACTCAACCGCCAACCGGATTCGCTGGCGACCTCCGGAAAGCAAACCCAGGGTCTGTAGAATAACTACAACTATAATTTTTTCTTGAAAATTTCAAACTAGCGTCTGCAACTTTACTTGTAGTTGCTGAAACAAAAGCACTCACGCCAACTATTTTTGACCACAAATTGTGTTACACTTGGACTAAAAGTTTTAATTGTAATAAATCAGTAAGAAGAATGATAGAAATGTAGAATCACTGCCAAGGTCAAATACTAGATCACATAACTAGAAAGATGATTCAAATTCAAAATGGGTTCAAATAATGGCTAGTGGAACAAAATTATCACAAACCAGCAAGTTCTTGAATATTCTCTCATGTATGGCTCCAAGATTCATCAATAGTGAAACCTATCTCTATGATTGCCTGCAATATTGAGGGAATATATCTCTGCTGAAGATTCTTGGGACCAAGGCTGCATCAGACTAAAAGTGATGCACCTTTGGCTTTGGGACCAAAGAGCATGTTGGTGGTCGGCATCAAGAGTTGAAGTTTGTATTTAAGGCCATGGGTCAAGGATGCTTTCGGCAAAGGCAGGGAAAGAGAAAAAAAAAAAAAAAAAATAGAAAACAAAAAAAACAAACACTGTGAGCAACCAATTTAATGGAGACAAGCTCACAACCATCATTATCATTAGCTTCACAAAATAATTTGTAATTAATTAAGAAATTATTATTACATTTCTCTCTCAAAAAAGAAGAATTTTAAGGTTCGGTATTTTTGATTAGGCCAAAAAAAAAGATAATTAAGAAGTTAAAGATAGGGACAAAAAAAAAAAAAAAAAACTTTTAGTGTAAGTACTTGTAAATATTCTTTTATTTTAATATTCTTTGCATTCTAATTACAGTTCATTTTTTATTTTTTAAATTAAATTTTATTTTAATATTATTTTACGATCAACTTTGTAGTCAACTTTTCCACTTCCACTTTCACATTACCATCCAAACACCGGAAAAGACAAAACATTTTCCAAATCACACTTCACAACAACATCCAAACACCGGAAAACTTACTAACTAATTCCCAAGTTCCAAAGGGAATTATTACCACTTCCTCAATTCCTCACTTTCTCACTTCCACCCTTAACCAAACAGTAAATATTCTTATAGTGGAAATACGATGTTCTATATGTATCCAAAATGTTTTCCTTAAGTTTTATTTAAATATGATAATAAAATTTTCAGACATGAATATATCACTCATATACGCTGTGTACTTAATTATAGTTAAAGTGCCAACTTGAAACCATAGTAAAGAAGGACAAAGAGGAAAAAACCCAGAAGGATTACCTAAAGGGGAAAAGAAATTGGATTTGTATAATTTTTTTTTAATTATAGAAAAACAGGATTTATTTCAGATAAGTAATTTCTCAAATAGATGCCACGTCAGCGTCCTAACTGCCCGGGCTTCCCGCTCGTGACTGCGTTCCCGTCTTCACAACTTTCTTGTGAATTTTTCATGTCGGTTGCAACCCGGGTTCCGCGTGACCCTGTGGGCGCCGCAGTCCTCCCTCTGGTATCCCATTATATGTGACAACCCTCATACATTTTACAAATTACAAAACATCAATTTTGCTAATTACTAATTAGCATATTAATTTTTTTTTCCACCAAGATTTTCAACAGAGTGTTGGGGTTCTCAAACCTTACTTTCTGTTGAGGAAACAAGGTCCACTCCATTTGTGTGTCTCTGGGCCCACCAGAGCCAGAGGAGCTGACTGTGACCATCACACAGAGTCAGTTTTGGACCAGAATGAAAAGGAAACTGGAAAGTGACCACACATACAAAAATAAGGGTTTTTTTTCAAAAAAAAAAAAAACTTTAAAATAAATAATTTCAAAAATTGACCTTCTCCTAAGCTAATTCTAAAAATCCGACCTGTGACATGTCACGTCGACACCAAGGTTTCTACGTAGCTCGGCGTGGCGCCCGCATTGCTTAGGGTAGTTTTTGGGTTCGTCCAGGGATACCAACCCTGGACAAACATACTTTTTTTTTTGTTATGTATTTGTTCGTCCGGGGCTGACAACCCTGGATGATCGAAATAATTTTTTTTCAAATTTTGGCTTGTCTGGGGTTGCCAAGCCGGGAGAGTATGACTGGGGTAAGAAGTTGCCAAGTCTGGACGGACGAAAAATACTTTTTAGCTTTTTCCTTGTCTAAACGAACAAATAAAATTAAGAGAGAGTTATTGTCATTAGATCATTGTAGTGGAGTAGTGAATGTTCTTGCTTGCCATGCAAGTGACCTAAGTTTGATCCCCGACAACAACAATATTTTTTTACTTGTTAATCAGAGAAGAAAATCCAAAAAAATTCGAACATGTCTAGATTTGAACGAGTGACTTAATGATTCTAAGTCCTCCACTTTACTAACTGACCTAAGATTAGTTTGGTATAAAATATTGATGAAAAAAATAGAAAAAGAAAAAAAAACTAAAATTTATTTGTCCCGGGTTGCCAACCCCAGATGAAGCCAAAATTCAAAATAATAATAATAATGCTTCGTCTGGGTTTATTAACCCCGGACGAAACAAAAACCACCCGCTAGCGCGGGCGCCATGCTGGCGGGGTGAAACCGCCTTGCCGTCAATGTGACATGTTAGTTTTTAGAAATAGATTGGGAAGAGATCGATTTTGAAATTATTCATTTTGGAGTTTTTTTAAATAGCCCCAAAAAACAATAACAACAAAGACATGCATCTTGGCCACTGGTAGTAAACCCGACCACGGTTCCAATACGAATCGAAATCGGTGGTCTCGAACCGAAATCAGTGGTCTGAAACCGAAACTGCCTGGCCCCGCCGGTTCTCTGATTCTGAGTCGACCTGGAACCAGGATGGAGGCGAGCCGCTTCCAATTTCGGTTTCCCTTGCTCAAAAACTGGAACCGCTAGTTTCGGTTCAAAACTGTTATATATTTTTTATTTTTGGTGGCCCATTGGCCTTTAGGCCCGGCCGGCCTGCCCAGTGGTCCGCACTCTCCCCTTTTTTTTCCTTTGACCTTTGGGCCGGCCTGGCCTGCATGGGCTGTTATTTTTATTTTTATTTTTTTTGCCTTTTAGGCTTTGGCCTTAGGGCTGGGCTGGGTTGGGTGATGGGTTGGGGTGGGCCGAAATATTTATTTATTTTGGATGGTCGCGCCCAACGGTCCAACCATTTTTAGACCATTGGGGGGAGTTTTTTTTTTTAATTTTTTTAAAGTTTAAAAATTAGATCTTTTAAATAGATTTTGTAATCTATAAAAAGCACTCATTTCTCTCATTCTTTACACCAAAAATCTTTATAAAATCTCTCTACAAATCTCTCTACTAAATTCTCTACTATGTTCTAATTTTTAAGTTCTACTCTAATTTTCTTGCACTCTTCAATTTTCTTGCTCTTCACCACCATGCAAGTGGAAGTTCGTCGACAAGAGGCAAGGATAACGTCGATGAAAATCAATTTGCCGGCGGAGATGATATTTTCAGTTCCATGCAATCAATACCATATTCAATGATGTACACCAATGATGAGAAATTAAAGATACATCCTGAAAAAGATATGCAAGTCAATATTCTGACATAAAAGTCCTAAACCCAAGGAAGCAATAGAGGCGAGGAAGTTACCGCTAGTCAAAAATTAAAGTATTACCTTTTCGTGCATCATTTTATAAAATCAGGAATATGATGGGCACAGTCGTTAGTGTCGAGTGCAAGTATTGTCTCAAGACTTGTAAATGTCCGCTTCTCGTGGCTATGGAACATATCAAAGGCATTTGGAGATTATGCATCCTTGTGAAGTGTAACGCCCCAGTCCCGCAGGTACGGAGACATTACTGCGACGTATATACGCAGTCGAAAATACCTTCACATATATACGCTAAGTATCAGTACAGGTAAGAATCAGAGTAGGAAAGTACAAGGTGCATTATACATTTCAACATATGAGTACAATTATAAGGTTATCACAGAATGTGATACAATATTACAAGAATACTACATCACTGATAGTCGCTACTGCGAGAATACAAAGAGATATAAAAAATATGAACAGTACAAAAGATAATCACGAGTGACAAAAAAAACTCGAGAGACGAGTAAGGGGGCCTGGAAGGAAAGAACTCTGGACAGTTTGCCGGAGATCCGCGCTCATTGCGCCACTCGGATCAGCAACCGGGAGAATCCACATGCTCCAAGTTTCAGGATCTAGACATACAGATTCAGGGGAGTCAGAGCTTCCCAATGAGTGGCGAGGTGAGAGCCAAGTAGCGTGCATAGATAAACACAAGCATACTGATAAATCCGAATCATAAGCATCCACTAAAAGTCGTGTCGTGAGCACATGCATGCAGAAATAGGTAAGAAGGCAGTAGGTAAAAGTTATATAAGCCCAAATTACCGATCCGTGAGATTAATACGTCGAAGGAATAATCCAAATAAGAAAATATCATATGCCTCACGTCATCGCATTCTGAGTTCATATAACCTGAGTTGTTTCTGTTAGCCCAAAGGCCTCCCACCCTAGTTTTGATGATGATTAACTCATGTAGTTATGTTTACTAATATTCTTGTGTTTTTAGTCTCAGATCTTATAACAAGATGTTAGTTTGGTGATAGCTTCACCAAGAGGTGTTTGGAAGCTTCACAAGTGATTCCAGGGCTCAAGCTTCAAGATCACACATTGCCTAGCCTATGAATGGAGTTTTGGATCGGGTCTACTTGAAGATGGAGATCGTCAAAAAGACTTAGGTATCCATAATTTAGATAGTGTGTTTAGATCCATTTGTAAAGCTTAGTATAGTTGATATGCTCAAGTGCACAAACACACACGTTTTATGTTTGGTTTTTGGTTTTCATGAATAGTTGATCAAAACAAGTTTAATTGATATATGTATAGTTGTTTCATTCTATACATGCATGCTTAACTTTTAAACAAACTTATTTTGACTTTCCTATTCATGTATTGAAAAATCCAAGTTTGATAAAAATACATGTTTTGGTTTTTGGTAAAAATGATAAAACACAAAAATAGTTCATATTGATTGATATTTGAGCTAAACTTTTTATCACATGTTTATATATTAATGCAAAATGATAAAACTATTTTTGGGTATTTTTATAAGAGATAAAAGAATTTTTAGAAATATTTTAACTTATGTTTTTCTGTCCAGAACAGTGGCTGACAGGCCAGGTCGGCCGACCGCACGGGTCGACCGCATCTAAGGCCGGTCGACCCTTGGGGTCGACCGACGTGCACAGGCTTGTGCACGTTTGGCAGACACAGGGACGGTCGGCCGGGCGGCCAACCGGACCAGAGAGCTCTGCTCTCTGTTTCTGGCGGTCGGCGGATGGTCGACCGAGATGGTCCAACGGTCATATTTCTGACCGTTGGCGGTCGGCCGGCCGGCCGACCGCTAGCCTGTCAGGCTGCCAGATCAGCCTAACGACTAGTTTTCTGTTTGGCCTATATAAACCCCAATTCTTTGGGATTTTGGCCAAGATTTTTAGAGTTAAAATTTTCTGA
This sequence comes from Agave tequilana, assembly GCA_038442645.1. Lineage (NCBI taxonomy): Eukaryota > Viridiplantae > Streptophyta > Magnoliopsida > Asparagales > Asparagaceae > Agave > Agave tequilana. The sequence goes on along the minus strand of JAVJIF010003969.1, from coordinate 30,659 downwards.
CTTCTTCAGTGTTTTAAACAAGTTTTCAAAAGAGTTTAAGTGCCAAAAAGATCTATCTTTATATTGCTTTAGGTTTTTGGAAAAATTAAAGAAAAGAGAATTTTGAGAGATTTGTCTTGGCTTTCATTTTCTATCTTTTACAAGAGTTTTCCCAAGGATTTTTCTTTGAGTTTTTGTTTTCCAAACACCTAGTTTTCCACACTTGAGCTATATATTCTATCCTAATCTATTTAGGATCTTTTGTTTGTGGAAAAGAGAGTTTGTGGTCTTTGTAACCACTTGTTGTAAAACCCTTGCTTTGATTGGGTTGCTCCCTCTTCAGTAGAGGTTGAGGATTGTGGTTTGCTCCCTCTAGTGAGAGGTGGAGTTGGTGTTTGTAACCCTCTTCGGTAGAGGTGTTGGTTGTTGGTTGTTTGGCTATGGGCCTACCCCTCGGTTGTGAGGCGGTGTTTGAGAGAGGAGTTCGGTACTCCCTTTGTTGTAACAAATCCTCCTCGGAGGAGGTTCCCTCGGTGGGAGATAGTGGATTGGAAATCCTTCACGGTGGTGAAGGCGGGGATGTAGAGCTAGGGGCTCGAACCTCGTAACATATCTTTGTGTTTGCGTTTGATCCATTGTCTTTCTAACTCTCTCTCTCTTTATATTGTGCAAAGCATTATTCTTAGCATCATATCATATTTGCTTGTGTTGTTGCCTTGCATCTTTCATATTGTTGTATATCCATTATATGCTTGGCTTGCTTGTGTGTGTGCCTCACTTATACTTAACCACAAGAGCTTCATATAGCATCTCAACCCATATTTAGGGGAATCAAGAAGAGTTAGTCCAGAGCCCTTCACGGGAAATTCGGCTACACTTGTGTGTTGTATTAAGTGTGTTGCAATAATTTGCATTAGCTTCCGCATTTAGCGCACTTAGTTTCTAGATTAACACTTACACCTATTCACCCCCCTCTAGGTGTGTTATTTCAATTGGTATCAGAGCCAACGCTCCTGATACTTTAGGCTTAACATCCTAGGAGTGAGATCCTTTGTTTGCTAATCTATTGTTTGCATTTGCTTGCTTGCACACTCACATAGTTTACCATGGACTTCATGACCCCACCTAGTTTTAACCCTTCCAACATTGTTGTTTGGAAGTATAGGATGTCCATGTACCTAAAGACCCTAGGTTTGCATTTTTTCCTTGCCGCTACCAAGAAATGTTATCTTGGTGACCGCAAGCATATAGGGGCCAATGCACAAGCCCTTGAGGCCATTAGAAGCACACTTAACAAAGATTATCTTATGCTTGTTTCTAATCTTGATTCCGCATTTGCAGTGTGAAATATGTTGACAACAACCACCACCTCCAAGCTTCAATTGCCAATCCAACCGGAGGAGTCTAGTGGAGAATCCGAGTCACAATGCTTGATGGTCCAAAGGAATGACTCCCTTGAGGTACTTTCGGAATTTCAACTAGATAGTGATGATTGTGCTAGTTCTTCAAATGATTATGTTGATGCCCATGCCTTGAATGAATAACTATCAATTGTGTGTGAAAAATTATTGGAAAAATACAACCTTTTGAAAAAGAAGACTTGTGTTTTAAATAAAGAAAAAGAGAATTTGTCTTCTAAGCTTAACATGATTTTGTAAGAGAAAGTGGAGATTTCTAATGATAGGGATTCATTGAGATCTCAATTAGAACTTGCACTTAAAGAAAATGAGTTTTTAAAATCTAAAAATGATTGCCATGTTATTTTGAAGAAAATGAAAATTTGTCTTCAAAAGTTGATTTTATTTTAAAAGAGAATGTTGCTTTGAAAAATAAAATTATTTCTATTTCAAATGATTTAGATGTGTGTTTAAAGAAAAATGTTGTTTTACAAAATAAGATTGATGCACATGTTTACCATGCTAGAGTAGTTTCACCTAGATCACCTATTGCATGTGTCACCTCTTCTTTAATTAACAATGATATATCCATGCTTAAGAAGAGTGTAGATTGTTTGGGCTCCACTTTGAGCCAATGTGTTGTTGGGCATACACGATTGGAAACTTTGTTTCGAAAGAAACAAGTTCCATCTTTTCATGCACACCCTCTACGGCATACACATGCTCCTCACGGACACCATCATCACATGTATGCTCATGTGTACACTTGTACACATTGTGGACGTAAGGACCACCTTCCTAAATTTTATTTTGATCGTTTACATGATTGTAATTTAGCAAATAAATTTGTTTGGGTTAGAGAAGGTACTAATCCCCATGGACCCAATAAGATATGGGTACCAAAGACCACCCCTCCTATTTTTGATGTAGGTGTGGGCTCTCACATGACGTGAGGGTAGCGGTACCTTGGAGTGAATGCGTTCCGTACTTAAAGGAAATCAATTGGATGCATCACTTTCAAGGGAAGATTTGGTGGAGATGACCACCATGTTTTGGAGATAAGGAAAGTTGCCTTCTAGGTTTTGGTAACGATTCCTAACTCCTAATCATTGTTTACATGCTTTCCATTTCATTGTTTATAGCATGTTTGTTGTTTATAGATTATTATGAATGCCATGATTATTAGATCCTTGACATACATGTATAGCAATTTGAGACAACCATGTTTAATATGGTCTATTATTTTGTGTTCTCACCATAGCTTAGCTATCATGTACATCATGAATCTAATTACATGTGAATCTACATAGTAATCATGTTTAGCTTTATCATGATGATTTTTATCTTGTTTTTGATGCTTCATGTTTTTGAATATATGTTTAAATGTTAGTTTTTATTAAAACTAGGTATATACTTGTACATATAGTGGACAACAAATAAATCTATATATGTGTGAGCTTGAATGTTTATTTGTTCCCATTAGATGTGCTAGTATAGTCTAGTTTTGATGATCCATGCATTTTTAAACTTGTATTCCTATTCTTGAACTTGTTTTATGTGTATGAGTTTTCATTTCATGTATATGTTTATTTTACCAAACTTTAAGATATACATGTATACCCCTTGAGTCATTTGCTTTTCATGCAAATCTTTATTATGGACTCAAATTGTGTTTAGGAATATGTATGTATACTTCATGTTTGACAAAACATACATATGCCTTGATATGAAAATTTTGTTTTAATGAAAATTTAGCTTTTCATGTTTCATGTTTTTGTGTTTATGTTTAACTTCATGTATATGTCCATTTGATCTAAACTATTGTTTATACATATACATCCTTTTGAGCCACGTGCCTTCATGCATATATTTTTGTGGACTCGTTGTGTTTGGATATGTATGTATATTCTAGTTTGTATTAGACATACATATACCTTGAAGATTAAATAGTTTTTGATGAGTTTTTATGTTTCAAGGAATTATTTGAGCTTAATTGAATATTTTCATGATCATGTTCTTCACATTGTATTTGTACACTCACATTTCTTATTTACTCATGTTTTGTTTTCATGAGTCATATTTATGCTTCATTGACTTGAGTGTTGACTATCATGTGGATTTCATGTTTTATGAAAAACTATCTTAGTTTATTCCTTGCTTGAAGGATTTCGTACTAGTTAACAAAACTTTCCATTTTTTAAACTAGTTCGTATTCTTCGGTTTGATAATATGAGTTATACCATGCTATTATTATTGTCTCAATTGGTATCATTGAACTCTTTCAATTGGTATCAATTTTGATCCTTTTGTATACTCATATGTTTTTATGTATGTATGCATTAAAATTCTAATGGTATCAATGTCAATTGGTATCTAATTTTCATACATATATATTTGTTTATGCTAAGCTTGAAAACCTTAATGATTATCCTATTTCAATTGATTACTTTTAAATTGATATCAAGCCTACGCATTGTTTTAGTTTGTATTTCATAAAGGGGGAGAAAATTTGACTTTCATATTTCAATTGGTATTTGATTTCCACTCCCACACTTTATGATTGGAAATTTGATGTTTATTTTAAGCATATGATATCACAATCAAAATTGTTTATATGGCTTAAAAAGAAAAATACTATCTGTTGATATCAAGATGTTCATTTGAATATGTTTTAAAATTAGTATCTCAAAATTTTGTTTTAAAGAAAATAAATACAAAAGTTTTGATTTGTATTGACTATATGCAAGGAGAGCTTAACATCTCTTCTACATATAGATTCATGTTGAGTGTATCTTGTATTGAGGAGCTTGACATCTCTTCTTTATGTGATACACGTGTATAGGGGGAGCTTCACATTTTCTCTTATGCATTACATAATATGTTATGTGAATTGGGGCTTGTCGTCCCTTCTTCATGTAATGCATATGTGTAGGGAAGTTAACTTAGCGTCTTCCTCTTCATGAATGTATATAGCATATACCATTTGTTGATTAACCTTTGTTTACTTTCAATTGGTATCAAGATGCTTCATTGACGTATTTTCAACTGATATCTTAATTGATTGTCACCCCTATTTGGCTTTTGTTTTTATTTTAGACAAAAAGGGGCAAATTTGTTGATTCCTAGTAATAAAAAAAAGGGTGAGAAAATTTTGTTTTGTTTTGATTGTTTACCCCTTTGTTGATGATTGACATAAAGGGGGAGAAAGATTTTGAGTTAATAAGATTTATATATGCATAGTTATGTTTTTGCATATATTAAGTTTAATTTAGTTTAATTTAATTGGTATCTAGAGCATGTTATGTTTTTGAACATTTCATTTGGTATCTAGAACCTTTTATTGTTTATGCATATCTATGCATTCATGTTTAATATTCATTGCATATTATGTTTATTTGTTTATGCATGAGTTAAGGGGGAGCTTCTTTGAAGCTTAACTTTAATCCATGCATATATAACTCCATGAGTTTTGTCATCATCAAAAAGGGGGAGATTGTTGGCCCAAAGGCCTTCCACCCTAGTTTTGATGATGATTAACTCATGTAGTTATGTTTACTAATATTCTTATGTTTTTAGTCTCAGATCTTATAACAAGATGTTAGTTTGGTGATAGCTTTAACAAGAGGTGTTTGAAAGCTTCACAAGTGATTCCAGGGCTCAAGCTTCAAGATCACACATTGCCTAGCCCATGGATGGAGTTTTGGATCGGGTCTACTTGAAGATGGAGATCGTCAAGAAGACTTAAGTATCCATAGTTTAGATAGTGTGTTTAGATCCATTTGTAAAGCTTAGTATAGTTGATATGCTCAAGTGCACAAACACACACGTTTTATGTTTGGTTTTTGGTTTTCATGAATAGTTGATCAAAACAAGTTTAATTGATATATGTATAGTTGTTTCATTCTGTACATGCATGCTTAATTTTTAAACAAACTTATTTTGACTTTCCTATTCATCTATTAAAAATTCAAGTTTGATAAAAATACATGTTTTGATTTTTGGTAAAAATGATAAAACACAAAAATAGTTCATATTGATTGATATTTGTGCTAAACTTTTTATCACATGTTTATATATTAATGCAAAATGATAAAACTATTTTTGGGTATTTTTATAAGATATAAAAGAATTTTTAGAAATATTTTAACTTATGTTTTTCTGTCCAGAACAGTGGCTGACAGGCCAGGTCGGCCGACCGCACGGGTCGACCGCATCTAAGGCCGGTCGACCCTTGGGGTCGACCGATGTGCACAGGCTTGTGCATGTTTGGCAGACACAGGGACGGTCGGCCGGGCGGCCGACCGGACCAGAGAGCTCTGCTCTCTGTTTCTGGCAGTCGGCCGGACGGTCGACCGAGATGGCCCAACGGTCATATTTCTGACCGTTGGCGGTCGGCCGGCCGGCCGACCGCTAGCCTGTCAGGCTGCCAGATCAGCCTAACGGCTAGTTTTCTGTTTGGCCTATATAAACCCCAATTCTTTGGGATTTTGGCCAAGATTTTTAGAGCTAAAATTTCCTGACTTCTTCAGTGTTTTAAACAAGTTTTCAAAAGAGTTTAAGTGCCAAAAAGATCTATCTTTATATTGTTTTAGGTTTTTGGAAAAATCAAAGAAAAGAGAATTTTGGGAGATTTGTCTTGGCTTTCATTTTCTATCTTTTACAAGAGTTTTTTCAAGGATTTTTCTTTGAGTTTTTGTTTTCAAACACCTAGTTTTCCACACTTGAGCTATATCTTCTATCCTAATCTATTTAGGATCTTTTGTTTGTGGAAAAGAGAGTTTGTGGTCTTTATAACCACTTGTTGTAAAACCCTTGCTTTGATTGGGTTGCTCCCTCTTCGATAGAGGTTGAGGATTGTGGTTTGTTCCCTCTAGTGAGAGGTGGAGTTGGTGTTTGTAACCCTCTTCGGTAGAGGTGCTGGTTGTTGGTTATTTGGCTACGGGCCTACCCCTCGGTTGTGAGGCGGTGTTTGAGAGAGGAGTTCGGTACTCCCTTTGTTGTAACAAATCCTCCTCGGTGGAGGTTCCCTCGGTGGGAGATAGTGGATTGGAAATCCTTCACGGTGGTGAAGGCGGGGATGTAGAGCTAGGGGCTCGAACCTCGTAACATATCTTTGTGTTTGCGTTTGATCCATTGTCTCTCTAACTCTCTCTCTCTTTATATTGTGCAAAGCATCATTCTTAGCATCATATCATATTTGCTTGTGTTGTTGCCTTCCATCTTTCATATTGTTGTATATCCATTATATGCTTGGCTTGCTTGTGTGTGTGCCTCACTTATACTTAACCATAAGAGCTTCATATAGCACCTCAACCCATATTTAGGGGAATCAAGAGGAGTTAGTCCAGAGCCCTTCACAGGGAATTCGGCTACACTTGTGTGTTGTATGAAGTGTGTTGCAATAATTTGCATTAGCTTCCGCATTTAGCGCACTTAGTTTCTAGATTAGCACTTACACCTATTCACCCCCCTCTAGGTGTGTTATTTCAGTTTCATAAATCATGAAAACTTCATAAAACTAATAGAAAATCGATAAAACTGAATACAGGCAAAACTAGTTGTACAAGCTCAGATTATGACGTCATGAGACTAGTACATCGAAGGAATAATCTAAATAAGAAAATCTTCATCTATATACCCTATGTCTCATGTTACCGTAGCCTAAGTTCACACAACCCGAATTGCAAAACGAACAACGAATTATTAATTAACATCTTTTATTATTACTCGTCTGACTCATACATCTAGGTATGTGTCCTGACGTATGACTCAATGTATATACATCTATATATGAGTAAGTCGAGATTGGTTATTGAAAACTGATGATGAGACCAACGAATTATGTTTACAATGAGTTCTGTGTATGTCCGGAACAACGATCCAATAACCTGATATCTAGTCAAGCTCTTGCTGCTAAGCACTCATGATGGATTGATTACAATAGCCGGGATGTAAGAATCACCCTGCTGGGAACACCTGGGACCCACAAGTAGAAGCTCAAGATTTTAGTTACACAACATCCCTATACCATTGTAAATAAAACTACAGTTGAAGTCCATTAGTTATCCCTTACCCAGTAAGTTATCCTTTTTATTGTTTATTAGATAATTATCAGTATACGGGAATGAGCAGGAGTATGTCAGGTGCATCATGAGTAAATGTTGTAACAGAAGTACGGATTGTACTGGAGTATGTCAAGATATAATCAAGATGTCAGGTCATCATTCACGTATAGTGATAATTATAAGAGTCAAGTATCAGGCATGGCAGGTGTTAGGTGATCACGTGTCAGATGTCAGGTAATATCAGGCAGGTGTTAAGTAAAAATAGGTAGGTGTAACAGGCAAGTATAATAGGCAGATAAAAACATGTCAAGCGATAATACAACGGATAACATCTATCGAACAACACAAAATAGAAAAATGGTATCTATACAGAAGATTGGTACGAGCACCAGAAAAATTCAGTTTTGAAAAATATTTTAAGTATAGTTTTCAAACTCTTCACAACCGTCAAATAAAAGAGTTGGTCGAGTTATCGAGTAGGCAAGTAAGTAGGCAAGCAAGTGGGCAAGCAAGCGAACATGCAAGCGAAGCTAAATAAGGTGGAACGAAACTAATGTACAGCACTAGATGCTATCACGACCGGCGTGGTTACCGCTCGTAACACAGCTAAACGCACGCGTCGCAGCATGCGTATGAACGTCATACTATCACTCATGGTACAACCATGCTCACAGGGCAACTACTCTCGAACGGAGTTAGCGGTAAAGTGCCGACGCTAGGTCTGCCTACCAGGTGTAGCATATAGAAAGTTTAGAGGACTTTTAAAACCTCAGAGAGGTTAAACTCGGATGTAATAGTATAGAGCCACGAAGTGGTTAAGCCTGAGGCTGAATAAGTAGCTGCAGAAGATGTTAGTATCAAACAGCACACATATATAATATTGTCTATACTATTACAAGCATTCATCTCATCAGTACAAATACATCACATCATCAATACGTTACAATTTCACGGAATCACCGGTACAAATACAGATCCACCAATACAATGGGTATACAATTACGCAAATACAAATTAACCCGCCGAAGTGGGGAAACCTAAAAAGAAAGTGAGAACACTCGCCTAATACGAATCGCCGTGAAATCCCCGATCTCCAGAACTCCAAGTAACTAAAGCGTGAACGCGTTCAATATATTATAAAAAATATAATATATATATTTAGAGAGAGTGTGTATGAAATAAAGATAGAGGGAGAAAGAGAGTTAGCAGGGAAAGAAAGAAAGAAGGAAAAAGGAAAAAGAAAAGAAAGAAAAGAGAGGGAGTGACCCTCGCGTCCAACATGCCAAAGGCTGAGTCCCGCATCGGGCTAGGGATGAGGCGAGAGAGAGAATGAAAGAGAGATGGATAGACTATAGAGAGACAGGGAAAAAGAAAGATAGGGAGATAGAGAGAGAAAGAGAGAAAATAGTGAAAGAGGGGGGGAGAGAAAACAATGAGTGAGAGAGAGAATAGAGGTGAGAGTGAGAGAGAGAATAGATGTGCGAGAGAGAGAGAGAATATGGAGAGAGAGAGAGAGTTCCCTCAGTTACCAAAAATCAGATTAAAAAAAAGAGGAGAAAAAAAACGAGGTAGAGGAAGAAGAAGAAGAAAGAAGGAGAAAGAAAGAAGAAAAAGAAAAGGGAAAGAGAGGAGAAGGGGGCAGGCCACGGCAGCCCAGGCCATGGCATGGCTCAAGGTCTGAAAAGAGAAAGAGAGAGAGTGGGGGAAAGAAAGAAAAGAGAAGAAAAATAAAAAGAAAGAAAGGAGGAAAGAAGAAAAGGAAGAAAGGAAGGAAGAAAAGAAAGGAAAAGAGGAAAGAAAATAAGAGAAGGGTAGTCGACCTGGTTGGGTGACGCCAGCGGTGACATCACGGCCAGGATGGCCAATAGCCAAAGGGGGAAAGTGGACGGTGATGGTGGTGATGCAAGTGTAGTTGAAGGAGGTAGTTTTAGGGGTTGACGAAATGTCGTTTCAGAAAACGAGTAGGTGCTAGGATGATAGAGATTGTTGAGGAGGAGAGGTTAGTGGTGGACGCGATGGTGTAGGGGTGGTAGAGATTATGCAGAAGTTGGGGTTATTGGTTTGTTTTGGTGAAGAAGAAGGAGTTGGTAGTGATAGGTTTATTAGAGTTGAGAGAGAAGGAGAGGAGTTTGGGGAGGTTGTAGTAGTGGTTCGCCTGAGGCTCGCCAGCGCTAGAAGAGGGGGACACGACGCTGTTGACATTGGCAGAAGAAGAAAGAAGAAGAAGAAGAAGAAGAAGAAGAAGAATGAAAGTGGGAGAAATAGAAGAAGAATATATATATATATATATATATATATATATATATATATATATATATATATATATATATATATATATACACAGTTGCTGAGTGGAATAAGATCCGCGTCTCACTAAAAGCCAGACCCGCATCTCACTGGACTGAGCCCAGATGCGAAACTGAGGTATGCCTATGGTACGAGCTGGGTACTCGTCATAAATGAGGGGAGAGAAAAAATGGATGGGGATATTTATTGAGTGGCTTAGAAATTTTGAGAAAAACTTGAAAGAAAAAAGAAAAGGAAAAAAGGAGGGAATTATGAGTGGGGAAGAAAAATCGAAAAATAGAAAAAAAATAAAAGAAAAATATCTGGATTAAATTTTGGAATCTGAAAAATACTAAAAACTCTAAAAAAGCTCAAAAAATAAAGTAACTCAGAATGATTTTTAAAAATTTTCAAAAATAATAAATATTATATTAAGGCACATGGTGAAATTAGATTCCAAAATTCAATCTCATTTTCATATTAAAAATCTGAGAATCGATCGGCGACAACGGTTGATGCCAGTGTGGAAGATTTTGCAATTTAATTCAGAAAAAATTTCAGAAAATCATGAAAAATCTAAAATATTGAAAAACAGTGTTTGAAGCTAAAATCGGTCAAAGCTGACCAGCAAAAAGGTCAAATCGATTAATACACTAGGATCAGGTTCTCGTTTCAGACTTGGATTGATTCTGAAATCATGAATTCGGATCCAAGTACCAAATGATGATATAAATAATTATAAAAAAAATACAAATATGAAATAAAATCTAAAGAATATGATTAAAAATTAGAACACATATCTAAGTACGTATTTTGGAAATGGGTTGTTGCATTATACCCACTTTAAAAAATTTCGTCCACGAAATTTCGATAAGAGGAAGATGAACACAGAAAAGATAGGGATGCGAATTATACCAATTAAGATATGAATAACTAAGAAAAAACTTCATAATACGACTGATCGATAACTCGAAACCTAGATGTCTTCTGCACTTCTTGTCGTATAAATTTCAAACGGTGTCATACCACTACCTAACTGGTATTTGCTAAGAAGAATACTGTCGGATCTTCTGTAGACTGACTTTCTTTGAATAATAATAAGAAGTGGTCTGACTTAGGAAATGACCAACTTTAACTGCCCGAATTCTGTTAGAATCGGCGAAGATTACTTCTTCAAAATAAAGAGACCTAAGAATACGATACTACTTATTCAGAACTCATACTCATTCTGCTGGACGTAATGTCGTTCCCGATGAACAATCTGTAATAAGATTACCAGATACTTTACATGTTCTCTATCACTCTGAAAGTAGACCAAAATATTACAGATAAAGAAAATCTGATAAACTGATCGTAATTAAATATAGAAGATCAATAATAATGGGTTCTAAATGATGGGCGTCGATTACTCTGAAAGGCCTAACTAAGAACTTATAAGAACCATAAAAGAGTTCTGCATACTGACTCCTAGATGATAACCCATCTATAAATTAAATATTTAGAGAATACTCAAGTCCTGCGAAGTTAGCCGAATAGATCGTTAACAAAGATTACGGCTAATTTGTTAAGATACAACGAGAAAACTAGCTTATTAAATTTATGTAAATATGTTGGGTGGGAGAGATCTGGGAAATGAGATTAGAGTGATAAACACTAACAGAACTAGACACGAGCTAGGCAAAACCCAGATGGGGCTATTGCGTAAGACAATGCCAGGTGCTTAGCACTAGAGTACGGCGAAGCTAACGCTCTGCGAGGCTCGCACTTGGCGGAGCTCATGCGGTAAAGTCAGCGCGTAACACAACGCTAAATGCTAAGCTCCAGGGTGCACCAATGCCCATGCCTGATTTAGCTTGCGCAGTTAGAACATGACTTTTGCTTGGCGAGGTTAGCGAGGTCCATGGTATATCAAATCCATAAAACTGTTGGACACTGCGACTCCAAAAACATGATCAAGAATTTATACTAACTGAGATAAGTCCTGAATGTTGTCTGCTGGATGTCAACTCTACGATGGATCACTTCTGAAAATACCAGAGCTCCATGACGTTTATAGAAAAGATCACGACTGTTTCTGGAATAATATAAATAGATAACACCATAGCTCTATCTGACAAAAGTCCTAATCCTGAAAATTCATTTCTTACTGATGCGCCCCGTGCAATGAAACAGTCTGTTTGATTATATAAATGATGGCTATCCTACTTCCTGTACTGATTACCATGATGCGTCCATACATATAAGAATAGAATGTGAAGCCGAAGAACTGACTGATATAAGATAATACAGTGTATTAGAATCGAAGAATTTCAGAATATGGTGAGAGTGAATCACATCTGTCCTGTCGCTACCTCTCTAATCTACCTATATCTTAAGTTGGTATAAAGACTATAGGAACTGAAAAGGGAAGAGATGAAAAAGGAACGAACATGGATGAGATAGGAATAGTATGGCAAAAGAAGGCGAACACGGAAAAACTAAGATTGATGATAATAGTACGATAAGCTGGTTATAATAAGGAAAAAAATTTACCAACTCAGGACATGATAAATCAGGGTTAACAGTTACGGGTGGCACCTTCAGGGTTTCCATTACAGATATTGGGCTCCATATCCTGCCATTACTTCATCTGATGCCTCGGCTTCTTCTGCTGACAAATTATAAACTTGGCCTCTTCTAGCTCTTTCCCCTTTCTATGACTGATCATATTTCTGGGGCGAGAGTGAAACTCTTCTGCCAACGGGTTCTAGGTTCCTTATCAGTGGTGAGGCTAGAAGTGCTGGGAGTGCTGCTCGTGTCGGAAGTGTTGGTGCTATTGGATAGGTCCTTTTGAACGGACAATCACTCACCGAATGATCCCCATACCCACATATTAAACATAGTCCTTTGGCCATCCGACATTTGCGTTGAATGTGTCCGGGCTTTTGACAATACTTACATATTACCTGCGGAAAGAGATACTGGAACAGACGTTTAGCCTTTGGCGCATTACTAAATCTGACTGGTACTCCTCTATCCATCACTGGATATTCTCTGTGCATCTGCTAGAATGTCCGCTTTCCTAACTTGTCCTGTTCCTGATCCCGGTTCTTCTTTTCTAAACCCCGCTCCACTTCACGTGCTATGGTGAGGACTTGAGAGTATGTCTTCAGTTGCTGGGGTATAAAGAGTTCTCTGTCCATCTTTAAACCCTGCTGAAATCTTTCGGTTCGGTTCTCTTCGTCAGACACTATGTGTGGCGGGCTCAAAAACTCTGTAGCATATTCGTCTACGGTCTGGTTCCTCTGCTGCAATCTGATAAATTATTTTTTCATCTCCTTCTGAGTTGTTATGGAGAAGAATCTCTTATAAAAACTCTTTGAGAACTGGTCTAAAGTGATAGGCTTCTCCAGTCTCGCTTCTTTTGCCAACCACCAAGTTCTGACCACATCCTTCAACTGAATCTTGATCACTTCCACCTGGTTCTCGTCAGAAATTTGGGATACCTTCATAAAATTTGTTGTATCTATTAGTCATTGTTCTGCATCCAACGGCTTATCGGTACCCGAAATACAGCCGATTGCAGCTTTCTGAACTTGGAAATATTTCCTGGCCTCTGTTCATGGGGTGCCAATAACAACCCCTGGCGTAAGATCTCAGTCTGCTTCTATTGGTTTTTCATCAGACTCTCAATTATTCCCATCAATTCAACATTTTTTTCGTTAGGATCACCTCGAGAAGAGCCAGAAGTGTCATGATTTCCCCATCTTTTCATGTTCGATTTGATCTAAGGATAGCGAAAAACTGAGAAATAAAAGGATGAAAGAGCTTTAGGATTCAAGGGAAGGATTATCAGAAGAGAATAGATAACTTTGTATTTTGCACCTGGATTGTATAATTAGGACTCATGCATTTCAGTTGCAAATTTCTTTACTATTAATTTGTCGATGGGTAGTACTGAGATGTGAGAGCCTAGGTTCTGATACCACCCTATAACGCCCCGCTCCCGCGGGTACGGAGACATTACTGCGACGTATATACGCAGGTCGGAAATACCCTCACATATATATGCTAAGCATCAGTACTGGTAAGAATCAAAGTACAAAAATATGTGGTGCATTATACATTCTAAGATATGAGTACAATTACAAAATAAAAGAAAGAAAGGAGGAAAGAAGAAAAGGAAGCAAGAAAGGAGGAGAAGAAAGGAAAAGAGGAAAGAAGAGAAGAGAAGGGGAGGAGGTGGTCGACCTAGTTGGGGGACACCGGCGGCGGCACGGCCAGGATGGCCCGCAGCCAATAGGGGGAAGTGGAAGGTGATGGTGGCGGTGCAAGTGTAGTTGAAGGAGGTGGTTTTGGGGGTTAACGAAACGTCGTTTCGAAAAATGAGGAGGTACTAGGATGATAGAGTTTGCCGAAGAGGAGAGTTTGGTGAGGTTGGTGGTGGACACTGTGGTATAGGTGGTAGTGGAGATGGTGGATAAGTTGGGGGTTATTAGGTTTGTTTTGGTGAAGAAGGAGTTGGTAGTGATAGGTTTATTGGAGTTGAGAGAGAATGAGAGGATTTTGGGGAAGTTATGGTGGTGGTTCGCCGGAGGCTCGTCGGAAATTCGAATAAAATAATAAATATTATATTAAGGAATGTGGTGAAATCGAATTTCAGAAATTCAATCCCATTTTCAAATAAAAAATCCTAGAATTGGTCGGCGACAACGGTCGATACCGGTTTGGAAGATTTTGTAATTTAATTCAGAAAAGTTTCAAAAAATTATGAAAAATCTAAAGTATTGGAAAACATTATTCGAAACTAAAATTGGTCAAAGGTCAAATCGATTAATACAGTAGGATCGGGTCCTCAGTTCAGACTCGGGTTGATTCTGAAATCAGGAATTCGGATCTAAGTACCAAATGATGATATAAATAATCATAAAATAAAAACAAATATGAAATAAAATCAAAAGAATATGATCAAAAAATTAGAGAACGTATCTAAGTATGTATTCTGAGAACGGGGTGTTATATGAAACCGGTCTCACAAAAACGCAAACTCAAATATCAAGGTATGCTATCAATAACCCTCCTCAATTATTTCATTTCTCTGATGTTAAAAATAAAGGTGAATTATCACGAATGATTTTCGTTGAACACTTGTCTTTTTGTTTCGGTTAAAATTAATTTTTATAAATTAATATAAAAATGCATTAAATCCTCAAGCAACTAGAGTGCCTAGGGCCACTCTCACACATACAGTCCGTAAGATTTTAAAAAGAAATAAAAAGAATTACATGATTTTTTATAAATATTTAGAGTATTCACTTACAAAAAGAATAAATGCATTTAGAGTATTTGATGAAAGACACTGCTTCTAATATTTATAAATTGATAAAAGTAGTAGTAAAAGAATATGATTTGATTAATAAGATTTTTGCAATTAGTTTTAATAATACATCTACTAATACTGCATTTATACCTAAATTAGAAAAAGTTTATAAACTTGCATTTTGGGGTAATTTTTTCATCAAAGATGTACTTACCATGTTTTAAATTTATGTGTGTTAGATGGTTTAAAACAACTAGAGAATTTGATTACCTATTAGACATGCACTTCACTATTTATGGACACATTTACAAATAATGAAAGATTGAGCAAAATATTATAAATCGAAATGTATGAGGCCCAAACGATATCCATGGGATGTTCCAACCCATTGAAATTCAATTTATAAATTACTTAATGATTGTAATGTTTATAAAGAATTATTATTTGATTTTATTGCTAATAATATTAGTGAAATTAATTTATATTCTCATCAATGGGATGCATGCACAAGTATTTTGGATATCTTAAATTTTTTTTTTAATGATTCTACTTACACTTTATCTAGTTTTATTATCCTACAACATATTTAATTTAATTGAGTGTATTAATATTTATGGTATGATCGAAAAAATTGAAAATGATGTGTATTTATTTGCATGTATTCAAATAATGAAAAATAAATGGCTAGAATATTTTAAAATAATTTTACCTATTTAATTAGTTGTATGTGTTTTTGATCTACGTTTTAAATTAGATGGATTACATGAATATTTGACTACTTATTATGAAATTCTAAAATTGGATGTAGATGTCTGTGCTATACTTAATAAAGTCAACAAACATTATGCCTTATTTGATGAATATAGTAAAATTTATAGTTCAAGTATTAATATCCCCGGTGAAGGCCAAATTAGTAATTAAGTTGAGAATACCTCTAAATAGTAGAGGACAACAATTATTATTGCAAAGAGCCAAAAAATCACGGATATTTTCAGCAAGTTCGAACTCCGAGCTTGATAGTTATCTAACCACTTCATTTGAGTTTGGTGAAAATTTTCAAGATATGAAATTTTTAATCCTACAATGGTAGAAGGAGCATTTAATACAATTTTCAATCATAACAATTATTGCTAAACAAATCTTAGCAACGCCAGTGTTAACAGTAGCTGTGGAGTAATCATTAAGTGCGAAAAAAGTATTTTGGATCAAACATGTTGAGTATGTCCCCCCGAATTAGTGTAGACAAAAACATGTCTTGAAGCAATGTTAAGACAATAAGAAATTATGCGGGAAGAAAATGAAGACTTTATGAAAATGATGACCATCAGAACGGAAGAAAGCAACGGAGGTAAGAGAACTACGTGGATTTTAATTCTTCTAAACCCCACGAGGATACTTGGCAACTTAATTATGGTAAGAATTAAGTTCAAATTTGTTTATTATTTTTCAATTACTTTGTTAATTTTTCTTAAGTATAAAAATTAATATTCGATGAAGTTGAAACGATTCAAGAATCGGAAAAAAATGAACCCGACCCGGTTCCGAAATCGGAGCCAGAATGGCTGGTGCCAATCCAGAGGGAGCCGCCGTTTCGAGAACTACTGGTTCCAGAACCAAGGTCAGATCTAATTGGTAGTGAAGATTTTTCAGAGGTTCTTGATAGTTATGTGTCACTTGCGTGTCGTCTCTATTGCTGGTTAAGTCTTCCTTAAATTTATTGTGTAGGATGAATGCTATTATGTTTGGTAAATAGACAAACAGAGATACTTAAAAGTTTCGGCATCCAGTAGGCTAGATCATAGTTTTTATATCCGCAGCATATCATATCGGAGGATTTGGATGCACAACTACAATATTAATCTCATAACGTTGGCTGATATTAAAGTTGATATTGTCATTGTGATCGATATTTACGAAAAAATATTGACGATATTAATTCTAAAACTCTTAGCTTATACAAGTATTAATATTGACACTAAAATTTTATCATTGTGCGTTAATGTCACTTATATGGTTCTCTCAATCAATTAGTACAACAAAAGCTTGTGGTTCATGGAAGTTCATTTTAAAAATATTTTTGCAAGATTCTACTATTTTAGATTTATCGGCTTACAAATTCATCTCAAGACATATAAAAGCTAATCACTTTTGTGAAGCTCCTTGCTTGTGAGCTATGTTGTTATGCAATAAATTGAAGTTTTCTAGCATGAAATTATGACAATATCATATATACAACGAAAAAGAAAACCAACATAATAACAAAGGATAAAAGATGAAAGAAAACACCAATTACGGGCTTTAACTCCATGCCTACATTAACAAATCAACAAAGCCACTGTTCAAAAACTTGTACAATACACCTCTCTCTCTCTCTCTCTCTCTCTCTCTCTCTCTCTCTGTGCCATCGAGTTTTTTTTTTCACTGTTTCTTACTCAAAAATATTGACTATAGTTAATTCTATTATATATTAAAGATTTTCAAATATATATACATATATATATCCCATATAAAACTACTTACTTTTACCTCGCACGACTTTGTAGTTCATCACTACAACAATAAACAAATTAAAAGGCAGCACAATTACTTTTTAACAAATATGATGTTAAAATTAATTTTTACGTCCGCATTAAAAAAAATGACATTAATTGAGGGTTTTAGTATCGATTTCTGAGAAACTGACGTTAAAACAAAAGATTTAATGTCGGTTCCTCTAAGAATTGATGTTAGAAAAAGATTTAACGTCGGTGGTTCTTAGAGGAGCCGGCATTAAATCCCTCACCCCCACCCAAAAGGAAAAAAACCCTACCCCCTCTCGGCCGCCCTCTCATCTCTCTCTTTCTCGCACAATTTCTCTCTCTCTCTCTCTCTCTCTCTCTCTCTCTCTCTTCTCCCCTCCGCCGCATCTGAGCTCTCTCCACCTGTCGCTCCGCCATGATCAGTTTCCTCTCCGGAGCCTCCCTCTTCCCTTCTTCTGTCCGGTGAGGCTCCCTCATCCTGATCTCTCTCTTCCCCCCAAGAAATCCCCTCCCCTTCGCACACATGCCGCCGTCTCCAGCGAGCCCCCTGACCCCTGTCTCCCTCCTCCGGCGAGCCCTTTCTAACGAGGTCCCCTCCGGCGAGCCCCCTCTCTCTCCCCGCTGGAAAGCCTCATGGTATCACTCTTTCTTATTTTCTTATATTTTATGAAATTGTTGATTTGTTAAATGGTAAATTTAGAAAAACTTGATTTGATGCTAGCTAGATAGTTTAGAAAAATTTATAAAATTTGTTGAAAAATGCTAGCAAGTTTAGAAAAATTTGTGATATTGTTGATTTGATGCTAAATTGATAAAATTAGTGAAATTTATGTGTGTGTGTATATGATGTGTGATGTGTGCTAAATTGGTGAAAAAAATTGATGCTAAATGTGTGCTAAATTGGTGAAATTTTTATGCGTGTGTGTGATGTACAATTTGTGTGTTCATGTATGTAATGTACATGTGTGTGTTCGTGATCGGTCTCTAATATTGCATATATATTGTCCCACTCCTGCATTTTATTTTAAATAAACTCTGCTAATTAATTAATTTTTACCATTTAAATTGTGCAGGCCTTTACCAAGAGAAAAGGAGAGAAAATGAGCCCAAAAGCCCACTTAAATTCAGATTTAAATGAGTTTAATTCAAAATTAAGGATTGAAACAGAAGATTAAAGGTAATCAGAGCAAATCGGAGCAAACAATACCAAATAGAAAGCGGTTAAAATCGGATTTATTTAGATTTATTCGATTAGCTTGAGGATAAATAGAGATATCGCTAAAACCAGAGAATACATTGAAAATCTAATTGGATAAAAGGACGTAACGACGCATCAACGGACCACGGCACCTGGATCTGGCCAAATGGCCAGATCTTGGCCGCAGATCCGCGGCTTGGCTATATCTGTTGGCGAAGTGTCAGCTCCCCCTATCTTCGAACGCTCTTTCCCGTTTGGCTTTTGCCAATAAATACTGAGATTTCTCAGTGTACAGTGGACGATCAAGTACAGAGTAGAACTTAAGCTATTCTATAGTTTGTAACTTAGGTTTTTTATTTTCTTTTATGTAAATTTTGTTTTATTTATGTAACTGAGAGGAGAGGAGAGTTTCATGTAGGAATGAGAGCAAAGCTTGTACTGAGAGTGACACTGATGTAAGTAAGTCTTTTCTTTCATTGTTATTTAAATCAAATCGAAGTTTCTTTTCTTCTTTACTCTTGTTTTTGTTTGCTTCCCTCTTCTGTGTTTGTGAATCCAAATGACTCCGATAGCCTCAAAGTTGTCTTGCCTTTGCAAATGTCGTTGATGGCTTATGGTGATGGATAGCCATTCCTATACTAGTGTAGCTTTCCCCTTCATTTCGTAGTGTAAATCGGGATGGAGAAGATCCTATTTGTTATACTTTGCTCGCCTTCAAATAAAGGTATATCGTCGATACGGGTCAAAGGTAAGCAGGTGCCAAAGAGGTAAGTAAGTACATTTTAGGGTTTAACTTTCTCTATTTTAATTTTTAGTTTAGATCACCAATATCACTATCTCTCAATTCTATTCATTATTTTTCACGTTCTTTATACAAAATTATTTTCTATTTTTCTCCACCTTCTCAATCTACCACTTTCTTCTTAACTTAACTATAACTCTCTTTTTTCATTTTCCTTTCAAGAACTAAAAGAACTTTAACCATTTCAAGTGAACTAAGAGAACTTACTAAAAAACTTTCATCGCTAGTCCCTCCTTGTGGATCACGACCCGCATAGCACTAGCTATCGTGGTAGTATTGAGCACTTACACTTTTTATTCTTAAGTTCTGAAATTCTGTATTTTCTGTGTACAGGTTTAAACTCAGTCAGTTCGTTTGTGTGTTTATATATGTGTGTGTGATGTGTATGATGTGTGCGATGTGTGTATGTGTATTCGTGTGTGCGTGTTTATATGTGTGTATGATATATGTGTGTGTTCATGTGTGCATGCGTGTGATGTGTGTGTGTTCATGTGTGTGCCTTGTGGATCAGAAATTAATTTTGTCTGAATTTTTAATGTAATGTTTTATCGGAAATTAATATTTTGTTTTTTATGTCTAGACATAGTAAAAGTGGATCGGAAGTGGATTCATGTTGATCAGTTAAGTACTGAATATGAGAAAGGTGTAGAGAAGTTTATCAACTTTGTTGTTGAGCATGCAGACAATCTAAACTGCATTAGTTGTCCGTGCATAAAATATGGCTGTCTTGATAAAGTTACAGTTGAAATATTAAGAGATCATTTATTTATTAATGAATTTGATACAAGTTATACAAGATGGATATGACACGGTGAGAATACAAAAGAAGATAGACCTATTAATTCAAGTGATAAAAGTTGTGATGAAAGTGAAGAAATCAGTTGTGATGAGGCTGATAAATTAGAAGACGTGATGCATGATGTATATGAATATTTTATGGATCATCCACACTTATTCGAGAACTTGAAGAATGATGCAGAAAAATCTTTATATGTTGGTTCTAAATTCACTAGGTTGTCTGCAGTGTTAAGATATACAATTTGAAAGCGGGAAATGGGTAGAGCGATAAGAGTTTTACATACTTACTCAAACTCTTAAAAGATATGCTTCATGAGGATAATAAACTCCTGAATGACACGTACAAGGTCAAGAAAATAATGCACTTTATGAGTATGGATTACGACAAGATACATGCTTGCCTAATAATTGTATTTTGTACCGAAAGGAATATGAACATTTAGAGAAATATCCGGTGTGTGAAAAGTCACAGTACAAAACAAATGACAATTTTCGGTTAAGGTATTTTGGTATTTTTTAATAATACCTAGATTTAAATGCATGTTTAAGAATACAGAACATGCGAAAAGCTTGACGTGGCATTCAGATGGGAGGATTATTGATAGTATGTTCAGCATCTGGCTGATTCTCCACAATGAAATATGATTAATGAAAATTTTTTTAAATTTAGGAGTGATGCAACGAATCTCCGACTAGGTCTTTTGACTGATGGAATGAATCTACATGGTAACATGAGCAGCATACATAGTACATGGCCAGAAGAAGATTTAAAAATCCTGACAGGAAAAAAAAAAACTAATAAAAAAAAGAAGATTTAACTGCTAATGAGCGCAATGCAGCATTTTATGACACTGACTCAGAATTTAAAGACTGCCTCTTGCAGAATTTATAGAATTATCACTGTAACTTGAAACACAATAACTTTCACATACGAGCTCCATTTTCTGCATTCCAAGATGTTTTGGAATCTTTTTTCATAATTTTGGCTATGAAAAATAAAAACTAATGTTTTAAGCTGTTCAATTATCAAATTTGCCGACTCATCTTGTAAAATGTATGCATTCTCGAAACTCATTAACTTTCTGGTTGCGTTAAACTCAATCCTATCACAAATGTCACTGGACATGGATCTTGCGGGCACATGTGATCGCAAGTGCCTATGCACGATTTAGAGATTCTAAAGAATTATTCACAGTATCATGGGCACCATTTATTTGGACTCTCTGTCTGCTGTTTGGATTCAAGGAAGTAGGTGGAAGTGAGAGGAACGGTTTTTCTTTCTAAAAAAATGAGAATTCGTGTGTATTTTTTTCGGTGTTTGGTTGGTAGTTGGAAAGTGAAAGTGAAAAAGTATATTGTGTTTTCCGGTGTTTGACTAGTAATGTGGAAGTTGAAGTGGAAAGGTTGATCACAAAGTTAACCTAAAATAATATTAAAATATAAATTAATTATGAAAAAAATTTAGACTGTAATTAGAATGCAAATTAGATTTACATGACTACGAAATTAACTATTTTTAACTATAATTTATTACAAATGAGATTTACATAACCACAACACCTTGGAAGTGAGGAAATGATTGTGTAAAAGAGAAAAGAGAAAAAGAAAAAAAAAGAGTTTTTCTAAAAAAAAATTTCAGTGTTTGGATGGACAACTGAAGTGAAAAATGACACTTCCAACTCCTCCTCACTTCTGCCCGCTTCCTTGAAACCATACTGCCCAGCCTCTTGCGGACTTTGAAGAAGCAAAAGTTTTGAATAGTCTTTAAACTCATTTGTCGATTGTTCGACTTTTCTTGTACACTTGAGCACTATGGAATGAACAAGGTTGACAAAAAAAAAAAATTTATCCACGCGCGTATTTCACCGACCGAACTGATAGAATTTAAGGGAATGGTGGATAATTATCCACGCGTCGGTGATGAGAAGTTCGACTCCAATGGCTTACAAAATTCTAAACTAGTACACAAGAAAGAAGAAAATTGTAAAAAGATTATTTTTTTTTGCAACGGCATAAAATTTTGACTCTGGAGCTTAATAATTTCTCACTTTATCAGCATATTCTGCGGCGCGGGGCCACAGACATCTACCGTACGGAACACAACCCGCACTATAACGCAAACAATTATCACTTATCAAACACAACACCTCTCCCTCTCTCTCTCCTCTCTCTCCCTCTCCTCTGTGAATCAGAGATCATCAAGAAAGAGAAAGAAGAGTTGATTGGGAAAAACTAACACCATTCTTTCTCCCTCACATGTTCAGCTGCTTCAATCTCTCTCTTTGTCAGAGACCTGACACTGTGCCATTTTTGTTTGATTCACTCTCTCAGACTGGTAGTAGTGGTAGGATGACTAGACTCTTCTGATCTCCACGAGGGAAACAAGAAACTAAGAAAAGAAAAAAACAAGAGTTGGGTCTTCTTCAATTTGCTTATTAATTTGAGCTGAGATTTACATTTGTTTTTGGTCTCTCTCTTCTTGCATGGGTCTGTAGAGAGATCAAACTGCACAAGGATGCAAAATCATCAACTATGGTCTGCTCTGCTGATGATCTAGCTGTGTGGAGAGATTTCCCCAAAGGCCTCAAAGTACTGCTGCTCGATGGAGATGCAGACTCTGCTGCTGAGACCAAGCTGAAGCTTGAAGCAATGGACTATATTGGTACATAATATTTTACAAACTTTGATCCATAATTTAATTTCTCTGTTAATTAGTTGAGATAGAGTTTTTCTCTTATCTTCGTTTTTTTCTTGGCTTTTTCCTTTTCTTTTTCTTTTTGTTTTTTGATAGAGTTTGTTGCATGGCATGTGTTTCTTTTTTATCCCTTGTAAATGCTTAGAGTGATTATGATTTTTCGGCGTAGAGAGAGAAGCAATACTGAACATGCAAGATCCCTATGAGAAATTAAATGGCTCATGTCATGCAATATTGATTCACAATACTTGGCAGTTTTCAAGTAAATCATTAGACATAACATCTTGAAGTTCTAAGACTCCTAGCATGAACTAGTAATTTTGCTGATTTTGGAGAAAAAAATTATTGGTATAGCAAATCTTAATTATATCTCTTTTTTCTGAAAATTTTGATTTTGGGGAAATAATATTCTGTTATTCATTATGGTCTCAAAAGCTAGATTTATATGGCTACAAATAGAGATGAGATCTCAAGATAAAATCAAATAATAACTACCTAAGAAAATCTAACAATAACCAAAAATCTCAACAAATAATCACAATACGTTCACTAGAGAGTTTAAACACTAAGGGTTGAAAGTAAAACTTCATGGATCTCAAGAAAAAGATGTTGGTGGTTGTTTAAATAGACTATTGCAGACTACTCATAGGGCGTGTTTGTTCACCGTAAAAATCCGTAAGTGGCTAGTGACATTTATGACTTACGGTGTTTGTTTGAGCCGTAAGTCGTAAATTACACTTGCATCCCACTTACAATCCACTTGTAATACAAACAATTAATTTTATGGCCATGCAATTCTCACTTACAGCAAACTTGTAGCACAACAAGTTAATTTTGTGGTCATGCAAATCTGTATTGCAGAAAGTTAATTGTAATTAGATTATTTTTTAAATTATGAGATTTTTTTAATTATTAGATTAAGTTTTTATTAATATTTAATAATTTTTAATATTAGAATCTTTTTATTATTAGATTAATCTTTTTTATTACTAAATTAATATAATGTATTCCCCTTAATTTTAATTCTTACTTTATTTATAGATTAGTAATATTTAATATAATTTAATAAATTTTGATTATTAGATTAAAATTTTAATTATTTAATATTTAATATTTTTAATATTTACTAATTTTTAATATTTTAATTATTTAATATATTATATATTTAATATATCTAATTTAATTTAAATTATTTAGCATTTTTTAGTATTTTTAAGTCACCAAACAATTAAGTTTTTGGTCAAGTTTTTCACTTACGACTTATACATTATGATAACAAAATACCGTAAAACATAATACACTTTTTCACTTACAATTTTACATTACCAACTAAACACCATAAAGCTTACTTGCATGTAACTCACTTACGACTTACGACTTACGGCTTATGGTCACTTACGATAACCAAACATGCATATAATAAAAGTTGATGGATCCAGTTGAACTCTTCGAAGGCACTCGCTTCAGAGACTGATAATGTACCCACGTGAAGCTCTCATAACATAGGCTAAAGATAAACCCACGTAGAGCTCTTCAAAGGCTAATGATGGACATGTAGAGAACTTGTATTAGAAACTTATGGTAAACTCACATTGAGTGCTTATAACAGAGGCTGATGATAGATCCATATGGAGATTCTTGACGACGAGTTGTTGGACTCTTATAAAGGATTTGGAAGAAATGTAAAAGATTTGAAAACGAGAGAAAAATAAACCGATACCTGACATGGTGAGAGCGAAAAGAAGTTGATTCTGCCTAACGCTGGGCAAATATACTGCACGGCTAGTTTGTAAGAATGACAAGGATTGCATGCTCTGATACCATATGAAATTTTGATTTTGGGATAATAATATTTTGTTATTCATTATGTCCTCAAAGACTAAATATATAGAGCTACAAATAGAGATGAGATATCTCTAGTTTGAAGATAAAATCAAATAATTATTATCTAACAAAATCTAACAATAATTAACAATTTCAACCAATAATCACAGTATATTCACTCTCATCTTTATCTACTAATAGGATGGAGGTCATCTTTCAGCCTACACATCTCCATCCTACATGCGCACGCGCGCGCACACTCATCATTAATTACCCAAGTTAAATTCTCTGTTTGGTAACTGTCGGGATTGAACTTGAAACATCTTCCATAAGAGAGAGGAGTGTCACAGTGAGCAAACCCACAAATCTTAATTATCATCTTACTCTCCTTTTCTAGACTCTATTTCAGTCTATGAGTTTAAACAACTATTAGACATTTTCCCTTTTTGCAAATGATTTTAGGGCTGTTTGAAAATGGAGCTTAGTTATGTTAACTCTAAAATGGTAACGGATATGCGTTTGAGAAATATTTTGGAGTAGAGACAGCTGCATGAAGTTATCTTAATTATACTGTAAAGTGGAGGTATGAAAAAATCTGATAGGAAGAACAAGTCTCTACCAGATTCCTCAGCTGAAGTAACCTCTTGACTAAATCCATGAAGTAGTTAGCAGACTCAACAACAACAAAATCAGATCTTCAAGATCGGAATCACAACAAGAATCAGTTAGAGAGATTAATATCACAACAAGAATTTGTTATTCTCATAATCATCTCTATGATCTTCTATCTTCTCCTGTAACAAACTGTAACATCTGATATGTCTATAACACTATAAATAAAGTAGAGATTTACACCACAATGGTGTACTGTGGTTTGAAATCATTGCCAGCCTAATTACAAACTTCTTTATGGTATCAGAGCCATTATTCTGCTACAAATTTTTATCCAATCCTATACTCCACTGAAATTTACCCTTTATTCTCGATGAATACTTTCACACCAAATTCCAGCGCTGTTGTACCCAACCTCACTGGTTTTCTGAAGATTAGTCTTGATCGGTCTAATTATCCATTATGGTTAGCCCAACTCTCTCATCCTCAACATGAAAAGTCTAATGGGAATTGTGGAACTGTCAAGTGTCCATCACAGTTCAAATTAGGTGACAACTGTGTGGCAACCACCAATGTCAATCCGACGTATGAAGATTGGCGGCAGAAGGATCAGCTTGTATTGAGTTGGATCAATAACTCACTCACACCTTAAGTACTCTCCACCGTGGCACGCTCTAAGTTCTCACATAAGACATGGGTGTCTCTTGAAAAATGATATGCTTCTCAATCCCACAATCGCATCATGTCCCTGCGTAACGAGTTGTTCAACACCAAAGGTGAAGGCCTCTCTGTCACTGATTTTGTGGATAAAGTAACCCACATTGCCAACAATTTGGCCTTGGCTAGAAAACCAGTCGATGACGATGATCTCATCTCCATCATCATGAACCACATAGGTCCGGCATTTGAAGCTACTGTGAGCTCCGCACAAGCCTGAGACACGTTGATCTCTTATGACGATCTTGTGGCTTTTCTTCCTGGTGCGGAACTGAGGATGAAGTCACACTCTTCTCCAGCCCTTGATGCTACCCAACAACATTGTATGCTCCTACACAATCTGCGTCCTCGAGTCAAGGCTATAACAACCGAGGTTGCGGAACCTCCTTCTGTGGGCGTGGGCGCACCAATTCCTCATCATCATCTGCCCTACCTTCGAAGACTGTGGGCGTGGTCGTGTGTCAGATCTACAATCGTCCTTGGCACACGATATGAAACTGCTACCACTGAATGGACAATGCCTACGAAAGGCATGTTTTAATTAAACAACTCTCAGCCATGATCGCAACTGGGCCACCTACTAACATTGATGCATCCACTTGGGTTACAGATAATGGGGCAGTCAACCACATCACCAATGATCTTGCAAATCTTATGCTTCATGACTCCTATCGTGGAGCTGACAAAGTTGTTGTAGGGAATGGTGCAGGTTTGCCCATATCCCACATTGGTTCGTCTACTTTTTCACATAACTCTTCTGCATTTAAACTTTCTAATATCCTATATTGTTCTGATATTTCTACTGATCTCCTCTCTGTTCATCAGTTTACCCATGATAATAAATGCTTCTTTGTGTTTTTTCACGATTTTTTCTATATCAAGAATCTAAAGATGGGGAAGAGGCTTTTTCCTGGACCGAGTAACGATGGCCTCTATTCCATGAAAATCTACCACCAAATTTTTGCTGCTAAGAGTCGTCCTTTTGCTTTTCTTGGTGCTCGAGTTGCTGCTCAAGTTTGGCACTCTCGTCTTGGCCATCCTGCCTCGGCCATCGTTTCTAAACTGTTATCAAATAAATGCTTACCCACTATGAGCTCCGGTAGTCTTTCATTTTGTCACCCTTGTCCTCTGGGTAAAAGCTCCAAATTACCTTTTTAGTTATCTAACTCTACATCAAATAATCCATTAGATTTAATTCATTTTAATGTTTGGAGTTCTCCTATTGCTTCTATGTGAGATTCTAAATATTATGTTTTATTTGTTGATGATTACTCCACATACTCATGGATTTTTTTCTATGCATTATAAGAGCGAAGTCTTTCAAATTTTTGTCAAATTCAAAACACTAGTTGAAAATATATTTTCTTCAAAAATCAAAGCTTTACAATCTGATGGTGGAGGAGAATACACTAAACATACTTTTCAACTATTTCTTGCCACTCATAGCATCCAATTTCACTCTTCATGTCCATCTCATCCCGAACAAAATGGTTCAGCCGAACGAAAATATCGTCACATTGTTGAAATTGGGCTCACCTTACCTGTTCACTCTCACATGTCCCTCTCTTATTGGGTCGATGCATTTAATACTTCTTTATATCTCATCAATCATCTACCTACATTTACTCTTCAATTCTCCACTCTTTATACCAAGTTGTTTAATTGATCTCCTAAATATGATTTTCTTCGAATTTTTGGTTGTACATGCTTTCTTTATATTCGCCTATATAATACCAATAAACTTCAATTTCGCTCCAAAAAATGTTTCTTTCTTGACTACTCCCTTAACCATCAGGGCTATCGTTTTTTCGATATTTCTACGGGTTGTCTCTATCTATCTCGTCACGTGGTATTTGATGAACACTCATTTCCTTTTCAAGATATCTCTTGTACACAATCACCACTCAACATTTACCCAGACTCCTTTACCTCTTACTTAGTTCTGATCCAGTGCCATTCACCCAAATTTCAACACCTCCACCTACTCATAACTCTCCAGATCAACATACCCAACCACCTAACGTATTGCCAATACATCCAACTATTCAATCTTCAACTTCACCACCACAACAACTTGCCATTCCTACACCACCCTTCTCTACAGCATCTTCGACCCACAAGATGCTACCAGGAGCCGTACAAGAATTGTTAAACCCAATCACAAATATGCTTTGCTTGTGACTAATGACTCTGATGTTGAACCCTCATGTTTTAGTCAAACCGTTAAACAAGATGCTTCGAGAAAAGCTATGGGAGCCGAGTTTGATGCTTTACAACTCAACAGGACATGGTCGTTGGTGCCAGCACAACCACGTATGAACATTTTACCAAACAAACGGGTCGCCAGATGGATCTGTTGACAGGTACAAAGCTCGTTTAGTCGTAAATGGGTTTCATCAACAGGATGGACTAGATTACACTAAAACATTTAGTCTAGTTGTCAAGCACACTACTATTCGTATAGTCATCACATTAGCAATCCATCACCGCTAGGCTATTTGTCAACTTGATGTTCATAATGCTTTCTTGCATAGGTTCCTCACAGAAGAGGTGTATATGCAGCAACCTGTAGGGTATGTAGACCCCAACTTTTCTCATCATGTTTGCCACCTACACATGTCTCTCTATGGCTTGAATCAAGCTCCAAGGGCATAGTTTAAACGCTTCTCTGACTATCTTGACGATATTGGATTTCACGAATCCAAGAGTGATTATTCTTTGTTCATTCATCACCATCAAGACATCGTTATTTTTTTACTAATTTTGTGGATGACATATTTATGACATATTGATCACAAAAAATAATTCTACAATTATTTCTCAGTTCATTGAGAAGCTTGGTACACAATTCTCGATGAAAAATTGAGCAATCTGCATTATTTTCTTGGAGTGAAAGCCAACTATGCTAATGGCGGTTTGTATCTGTCTCAGACAAAATACATCACCGACTTGTTACTTCGCACACAATTTCAAGATGCAAAATCTATTAATTCTCATGTTCCTGCCGGGAGGAAGTTTAGTCATTATGGTGGTGATCCCTTACCTGGTGCCTCAATGTATCCTAGCATTGTTAGTGATCTTCAGTATATCACTTTTACCCGTCTTGATCTTTCATTTGTCGTGAACCAAGTATGCCAGTTCATGCATCAACCCACTAGCTCCCATTGGATGGCTGTCAAACGTATATTACATTATCTGAAGAACACCCCAACTCATGATTTGTTCTACAAACCTAGTGCTCTTTTCTTCAAGGATTCTAGGATGCAGATTATGGTGGTGATTCAGATGACAGACATTCAACTGGTGGTTAATTCAACTTGTGGTTATTGTATCTACATTGGTGGTTGTCCCATTTCTTGGAGTGCTAAGAAATATCGAACGATCTCCCACTCTAGTACAGAAGCAGAGTATCGCCAATGAGCTTACATAGCGACGGAAATCTCATGGTTACGCTCCCTGTTCCGTGACTTGCATATCAGTCTAACAATCCCCATAATCTGGTGTGATAACATTAGTTCCATCTCCTCGCCTCCAATCCTATCTTCCATTCCAAAATGAATCATTTAAAAATTGATTACCACTATGTTCGTGATAAAGTAGTCGTCGAGAACTCCATGTTCGTTACATTCACACAACCGGCCAAGTTGCAAATATTTTTGCAAAGGGCTTGTCTTCAGCTCGGTTTGATTTACTCTCTGTCAAGTTTATGCTGCGTGAACGCCCTATCAGCTTACGGGGGTGTGATAGAAAGATCAAGTCTCTACCAGATTTCTCAACTGAAGTAACCTCTTAACCAAATTCATGAAATTGTTAGCAAACTCAACAATAACAAAATCAGATCTTCAATATTAGGATCACAACAAAATCAGTTAGAGATATCAACATCACAACAAGAATTGTTATTCTCATGATCATCTCCATGATCTTCTATCTTCTCCTGTAACAAACTGTAACAAGCTGATATGCTGTAACACTATAATAGAGTAAAGATTTATACTACAATGGTGTACTATGGTTTGAAACCATTACCAGCCTAATTACAAACTTCTTTAAAATTTACTATCTTTTCAGTTTTATATTATTTTTTTTTTCTCAATGCCAAACATGTTTAATGTGCAACTAGAGTTAAGAAAACTAAAACTGTGTTTGGTAAGTGGTGTTGGGAGAGTAAGAGTTGGAAAGTGTTAAGAGAATTGGAGGATTAGGTGGGGTTTACTCCTATGCCAACTTGGTGTAGTAGTTAAGCACTTGTCCTCAAAAAGTAAGAGGCAAATTGCATAATATATTTAAGAAACCTAAGCTTTGCTTTGGACAAACAACGTCATAATTACACTCTTTACTCGTTCATGAATTTGATTGTTTAGAAAGAGTTAACAAGAGTCAAAAGCCTAACTCTGGCTTAATTTTGTTGCCAAATAAGGACGTTGCGCTCTAGAGACTAGAATTTGCATAATTCATATCTATGCTT